>OX639998.1:512794-727802 GCA_951828415.1 Anomoia purmunda
GTCCTGTCTCCACTCTTGCTAAACCATTGTATCTCAATGCTCCCTCAACCGCCAGAGGTAGTCAATATCATATGCCGGCGATTACTCGATTATTGCCACCGGCAAAGTAATTTAAGTCCTGCGTTCGAAAGGGAACGGATATCTCTCCGAAGTTGCATGTTCAATTGGCAGCCTGCTCTCCTTCTCTGCGCACACTACCGCAATCGCCAACAAAGTAGAGAGCCGCAACAATGTCCCCAAGTCACTCGCCGGCAGCTCTTGGGGCAAAGACAAAGAAACGTTGTTGGCAACAAACAAGGTGATTGGCCGGCCGGTAATTTACTATGCTGCACCAGTGTGGCTACCGGGAACCAGTACGACACAGTGACCTGTCGCCTGAGAAACATCTCCACCAAGAGGTGAATGTGCTCTGTGTTACGGAGCGCAACCTCGTGCTCAAACAGGTATCTGCTTGCGGAGAACCCACCCTCCAGGCACATCAGAAGGCATGTCCTCGAACTGAAGGACGAGAGCTAGCCACATGTAACACAAACGCTGAATCCGGAGGCGTACCGGCGGATCCTAAGCAACATCCACAAAATGACAGTCACTACCACCATCGACTCTCGCCTTGTCAATACCGTAACAGGAGCCCAACCACCACCAATTGCAGATGAAGATTTCCTGCTTCCTCGCAAGTCCCGCGCTACTCTGGTCCAAGTAAGATCTGGATATTGTAGTAGACTTAGCTCTTACCTATCCAGAATCAACCCCGACATACCAAACACATACCCTGCATGTGGAGATTCTCCGTACGATGCCAAACACCTATTCACATTCCCTTTCAAACCAACTCATCTAACCCCCCTCTCCCTCTGGTCTGACCCCGTCGAAACAGCACGGGTCCGGGCCTCCCCCTAGATTAGTTTGACGACAACGACCATGCGTTCTTCACAGAGTGTGACTAGCCGCTACCACACCAACAAGATATCCTAGATTACCTCAACGAAAAAAATTACAACATAAAATTTATGATTGAAAGAGAAAGCGAAAGAAGAATTAATTATCTGGATCTGACTATCATGGTAGACACCATCTTAGGGAAGGTTAATGATCAAATTTATAGAAAACCAACGGCCAAAGACACGATAATGCATAACACATAGACCCATCCACAGCAACACTAAAAAACAGCACTAAAGTAACTATTAGATGACTGTAGAATGAACACCTCTAAAACAGGAAGCATACGAGAAAGAATTGTACCCAATTTGTGATATAGCTGAAAACAATGGATACAAAAAGGCTCTAGTGAATGAAATTAGAAGGAATCATGGAGCGCTAAAAAGAAGCAGCAAAGAGAAAGACTGTAAGACTTGAACGGCAATCACATATGCAGAAAAGGCGGCACGCAAGTTGGCAAACTTTTTCAAAAAATACAACATTCAGACAGCATTTAAAAGATTAGTCCTTCGTACCATTGCAAAACCCGAGGACATTCAAAACAGGTAAGGCGTATACGAAATGACTTGCGAATTCCAAGGACAGATGGGACGTAAAATAGGAACAAGGTTTGAGAATATAAAAATATACAAACAGAAAACATTTGACGAAAGAACGCCGACACCGGTTTGTCTCCAAACCAAACTTGACAAGAGATGTCGGAAAGCTTTCCATAATACATCAACCCTTACTCCTACATGGCCATCAACCAGCGGGACAGCGGCACCTTCCTAGGGTTGCAAAGGATACATCGTAGCGGTGTTTTTATGTCGATTTTCTTAAAAATTTACTACAAATATATAATCTAAAATATAATCTAAACAGCCATCTTCCCTGACCCTCAGAACAAAAGAGGCGGAAGTACAAATGTATCTGCGATCTGCTGCTGCTTCTATTTATCACAATTCGATTGAAATTTGGGATGATATGAAAATAATAAAAATAAATAAATACAATTTTATTTCGAAATTCTTTTATTTCTGTTATTTATAGGGGCAAAGATTGCTTAGAAAACTAGCTGCTTAAGTTTATGTTACCGGAAGTAGCATTTTTGTCTCACACTATGAGTTGTCATTGACAGAATTGAAAATCGATGTTTCGGTGTACCGATGTTTTTACTGTCGATGTTTGTTGTCGACGACGACCAAACGATGTTTGAATTAGAGCTGGAGAAACATCGATGTTTGGGGACATCGATGTTTCCGATGTTTTCGAGTAAAAACATCGATGAAACATCGATGTTTTCGCAAACAGTTGAATTTTTTATTATAAATTAAATTCAAAATGAAAAGTGAATGTAGGTACATACATATGTATATGGTGAATGAAACAAGTGACTAATTAGACTTTTACTCCTTCTAGGAGTTATTATATTATTTCAAATAAATATTTATATATGCTTAAATATATGTTTTCCCTTCGTGGGTTGATTGAGATCAATAGTTACTTATTCACTAAAATCACATATTAAAAAATATTAATATTTTTGTTAACGAACAATAAGCGATCTAAAACCTGCGGTTTTAAGGAGCAGCGTCTATCCGACAGGGTTTGTCCAGCCTTGCTGAACATCCTTTCAGAAGCTGTAGATGTTGCCGGCACACATAAATATTTTTTTGCGACTTCTTTTAGCGGGCTCATGTCATCATCGTTGTTCATCTAAACAGAAAGTTATTAGTAAAATATTTATATTATATTTATTACAATACAAACAATACCTTCCAGCAGATGAGAGGATCGTCGTCCTCTGGCAGATGACATTTTTCCAAATATTGCCTCAGAATTATTATTGCGTCTGCTGTGCAGTTTTTTGGTTTATGTGAAATTTTACTTTTTAGAAAGGAGAATTTCGGTTTTGTGGAATCGTGGATTGGAGTATGCGGTGAAGTTGGAAGTTCCTGTGTATTTTTGGTTATTATAGCGCGTATTTCCTGCTCAAGCGCTTTGGAAGCTTGAATTGCATTAGACGGAGCATTGAAAGCGTCTTTTTTAAACCGCGGATCTATAATTGTTGCAATCCTTGACACTGTCCTGTTTTCGTATGTTGAAAACCTTTCTGGCAGTCTTTTTTGCAGCAAATTAAATGCTTCAACTGCTTGGGTAGTCTTTAGTTCGCTTCTTATTTTCAGCAAGTTTTGCTGTATTTCGCATACAAGTGGAATAATTAGCGAAATAGTGACGTATTTGCTTCCGGATATTTGCAAAGTGGCATCGTAAAAAAAAAAAAGAATTTGTAACATCTCTTGTAAAATTTCTATTTCATCGGCGTTCAAGGGTTGTGGAGCTTTTTGAGTTGTGAGTAAAATAGTACATATATATTCGGACAGAAGTAAAACCCGCTTTATCATTAAATATGAACTATTCCATCGAGTGGGGACTGCTTGAATAAGACCATAAACAGTTTCAGCAGTTTGCGACTGTTTTAGTTTTTCATTAGCCACAGTACTTGATTTAAAAAATGTCACGATTCGCTTACATTTGGAAAACACATCGTTAAGGCTAGGAAGTCGAAGAATTTCTTGAACTAAAAGGTTAATCGTGTGGGCAAAGCACGGAAAATTCCTCAGTTCTAATAATTCACATGCCTTTTTAATTGTAGCATCGTTATCTGTTACTATTGCAACGACTTTTTTAGATAATTCGTATTCATTCAGTATAACTTTAAGTGTGTCTGCCATATTATTAGCTGTATGGTTAGTCGCCACTTCTAACTTCCGGGTGGCCAAAACAGCTTCTTTGATTTTAAATCTCTCATTTGTATAATGACATGTGACCGTAATGTATCCTTCGTTAGCTTTTGACGTCCACATATCTGCCGTTAGCGCCACATAAGAAATTTCGGAGAGAACAGACATCAGTTTCGTCTTTAATTCTGTGTACTGATTCACTAGCATGACATCCCGAAGATAAGTTTTACTTGGGAGCTTATAACGAGGATCTAGTTCCCGAACGAAATTCTGAAATCCGATGTCATTAACAATACTAAATGGTTGAACATCAACCGCAATCATACACAATAGGGCTTTGTCCAACTCAATTTTTTTGGATGCGTTATTGGTGTAAAAATTGTTTTGGGTCAAATATTTTTCGATTCCACTTTCAACATTTTCAGGCTGCGACTTGTAATTAGGGTGAATGTGTTTAAGATGGTCAATTAAATTTGTCGTGTTCCCACTCGTTTTAATTGTCTTGCCGCAAAATTTGCATGTAGCTTCTTGGGCAGTGCGGCTTTTTTAAAAATACTCCCATGCAATTGACCCACCTCCCCGTTTACGTTGGGCCTTGGAACTGTCGGTACTATTGACATTCTCTACGCTTTCCAAATTAATAACATTTTCCACGACGTCGCAATTTTCATCCAAATTGTTGTTTGCTGTTTCTACAAATGAAAGCACACATACAAACGAATGTAGGCGAACAAGATATTGAAGGTAATTGTTTTCGGGTATTTACTTTGCAAATATTTGTCCATATCGATATTCCAACCTCCAACAGCACCGCGGTTCCTGTCAATGTCGTCAATTAAGTCCTAAATAAAGAAAATACGAGTTTTATACAAAAATATCCAAGGGACGCAAATTTTCCATCTTACCTTTCTTATCGTTGCCAACTAAATATCAAATTTACTTTGAAAACATAGGGTTGCCAAAACATCGATGTCTGCAATCTACATGAAAACATCGATGACATCGATGTTGACATCGATGTTTCTCCAGCTCTAGTTTGAATCTGAGTTAGTGGGTTCTTTTTCTATGCTTAGACCCATTGTATTTAAGAATATGCGGTTTACTAGTTTTTCTTTGAGCTCCGAATTTTGTTTTTCAATATACTGAAGACGGATTGTGTTGGATTCATTGAAAATGCTTCCTCTTTTTGCAAAAATAATTTCAAGTACGGCAGTTTGCCGCTATTACATGAAGGTTTGGTTGTTGTTGGTTATAACAATTCTATGATAGGTGCGCTCATCAATTACAAACTTATATATTTTTGTTGGCCTATTTATTTATACCAATATGTCTCCAAGCTCCTTTAACCGTCAGAGAGAGTCACCATAGTCCCATATGCCGATCATTGCTCAATAATGGCCACCGGCAATGTAATTTATGGCCTGTGTTCGAAAGTGAACGGAAATATCTCCGACCTTGCTCGTTTCTTCACAGGAAAAAACCTGGCGTTGTACCCTACGAAGCCCTCGGCGACCCTCTGTACAACCTGGTCGAATGAAGTCAGATTGGATCTTAACATCCATATCGATGGCACCCCCATTCCGACGGTTAGTCACCCAAAGATATTGGAGGTTAAATTTGACAGCCTGCTCTCCTTCTCTACGCACACTACCGCAATTGCCAACAAAGTAGAGAGCCGCAACAATGTCCACAAGTGGCTCGCCGGCAGCTCTTGGGGCAAAGACAAAGAAACGTTGTTGGCAACATACAAGGCGATTGACCGGCCGGTAAAAAGCTATGCTGCGCCGGTGTGCGTTAAGGAGCACAACCTCATGCTCAGCAAGATTTCCATACTGGGTATCACAGATTTGGGGCATCTAAATAAGCATAGCTTGGCGACGAGCCCCCTCGTAGGAACATCAGAAGGCACCTCCTCGAGCTAAGGGACGCGAACCAGCCCCACGCAACCCAACCGCTGGATCCGACAGCGTACCGGCAGGTCCTAAGCAATATCCACAAAGAGACAGTCACAGTCACCATCGACTTTAGCCTTAGCAATGCAATACTAGCAGCCCAACCACCACCCACTGCAGATGAAGAGTCCCAGCTGCCTCGCAAGTCCCGCGCTACTCTGGTCCAAGTAAGATCTGGATATTGTAGTAGACTTAGCTCTTACCTATCCAGAATCAACCCCGACATACCAAACACATATCCTGCATGTGGAGATTCTCCGTACGATACCAAACACCTATTCACATTCCCTTTCAAACCAACTCATCTAACCCCCCTATCCCTCTGGTCCCTCCCCGACGAAACTGCACGGGTCCAGGCCTCCCCCTAGATTAGTTTGACGACAACGAAGTATATGGAAGAAAACTTCGGATCTAGAAATGTGAAGAATTTTTTTTATTTCTCTGAAGGAACAGAAAAATATAATTTTTTAGATTTATATAAGCACACAAAAACTTTAGGAATTGAAGCCAAGTGGAACTTCTTCGCGACATCCCACGTTAAGGGAGCTTGAGATGTGGTGGGGGTGCTGTTAAAAGTCAGGCGCGAAGAGCGAGTATGCAACGTAAAAGAAATTTCAAAAGCACCTGGGTAAGGCAATAGCTATAAAAAATACACGGCTACTGCAATATTTTCAACCAATGATTGACAATAAGATGCGAAGTAAAGTTTTCTCAAATGAGAATCAAGTGTGGAAAATATTATATGTGATTGAAAATGGAAAATCACATTGGAAATTTGGTTATTTACGGTATTTTATATCATACCCATTATTTGGCCCGAGTTGCAAAATAACGCTCTTGTAGTATGATAGCACATACATACTGACACACATACACACAATACACATTGCGTACAATATTACAAACTGATATACAAATATGCTAAACGATAATACATACAGACATACAAACATACACACAATGCAGATAGCACAGAATGATACATACTGACACACACTAAGTGCATTTTCCCTAATTATATTTTTGATTTAGTACCGTGTGAAATCAATGCATGAGAAAATATTTGTAAATTCGTATTTGATTTCTCATTGGTTAATTAAGAATTATTAATAAGTTTCCTCTGTGAGGAAATTAGTATATAAGAACAACAATTTTAAATAATAAAACAATGGTAATTTACAAGCTCAACAGTTTGCACTTTATTATTCACAAGAGCGGCCTGGTGGCCTACAAAATACAGCGTGTCGCGCTTTGTACGACAAATTTTAATAAAAAAGGAATTTTGACTGGTATAAACAAATATTACATGGCGATCCTGCCAACCTGGCGACCATCAATTAAATATTGCCAAACTGGCGATATCTTAAACTAAATTGTCCTGTCAAACAGGCGATTTTTTATTAATCCCACCCAATTGGCAAAATAAAAATTTTTTAAGATAAAATTTGCAGCCAAATCGGCAACATTTTTAAATAATCTTTACTTGCTATGGAGGAAACCCCTTCAATAGAAGAATATACAATTCAGTATATAGAAGATGCCCCAACATATACACCAACTCCAGTAGAGGATAAACCAAAACCCATTTCAATAGAAGAATATAGAGCAAGACAACAGATACAACAAAATAACTATAGAAATTTTCACGACTCAATTACTGAAAAACCTGGAAGGAAATCAAGAGCCGGTAAAGCGGTGAGATACAGGAAGGAACTTCGCGAGGTGTATCAGCGTATACACATTACATCAGGAGCAACCAAAAAAATAAATCTAGAAAAACTAAAGGAATTAAAAAGATGTGCGGCCCAAAGCAGACTCAACAAGCGCCCACAGAAGTCATAAATAATAACGTAAATGATAGTATAATTACAAAAGATGATAGTACCAAATATTTAGTATATTCATGAATTGTAATTATTGTTTTATATGGGTTATTTAGGTTACATCAATATTATAAAAACTATGCAAAAACCCAGATTTCTAGATCAGTAGCTAATATAAGTACTTAAAATAAATAAAATAAATATTAAATGCTTAAAATAAGTACATGGACAAATTGAACAACATTTTATCCAATTTAAAAAAGAATCCAACTAGGACATACCCAGATATGTACATATATTGAACATACAAAAAGCAAAATACAGGAGATTTGGGCAGAGGTTGTATTGCAAAATAAACAGCATCAAATTGACGAAATACATCCGTTATTTCAAAACATAACTTCCAAAATTTATTCACTTCTAAAAAACAAAATGGCAAGCTTTGACGTTTCAACTTCCTCAAAGATAATCCCCGAATCCGGAGGAGAACATTATCTTCTTACAAAATTTTTAGACACCATTGCGTTTTATGCAAATACACTAAATGATGCACAAAAGCATATGCTATTAAAATATATATTAGCAGGCAAAATTGCACAAAAAGTAAAAAATAGACTTTTAGCAGAAACAGAACCATCTACTATAAATGAGTTCAAAGACACATTACAAAAGTTTCAAATTTCACAATAAGGCTCAACCCATAAAACGGTAATAATTAGGCTTAATGACCAGTTGGCATTAAAAAATGGTGTAAATGAACCATTAAAATCAATTGTTTTGGCAGCTAGACCGCAAACTTTTTCTGAAGCACTTCAAACAGCTCAAGAAGTGGACATTCCAGCTAATAATTCGAACATGTTTAGAAACCGATTTAATATTAATAGCCACAATAATACACGTCAATCATTTAATACAAGATACAACAATGGAAACAGAAGGTATGATAACCGTAACCAAAATTCCAATAACATTGGTAGGTATACTAATAATAATAATAATAACAACAGAAATTTCAACAACAACAGAAATAATAATAATAATACAAGTTATAATAACAACAACAGAAATTCTGACCGACGTCCACAAAGTTCTGATCAGCAGAGGACAAATACTAATAATCAAAGACAGAATTCTCAGGAAAACTAGGACGTCCCCAGATGAAAGAAGCTGGGGATATAACTAAAAAATTAAATAAGTAAGCATAATACAAAAAGACACAAATTACATAATAGTTAAATCAAAGACTGTACAAAAACCGATAACATTTTTAATAGACACAGGTGCAGATATATCAATTATAAAAAAATCAGCTGTAGAAAAAAGTCCAATAACAAATTGTCAACAATATAACATAAACGGACTTAGTGAAAATTTATTAACAACAAATTCAAAAACAAAACTATCACTTCAGTTTGATGAACTTAAAATTGAACATACATTTTATATTTTTGATAATATTAACATAGTTACAGATGGAATTATTGGCAGAGATTTCTTAACCAAATATAATTGTAAAATAGATTACGAAACTTTTGTAATCACAATTATAAATGAAGAACAGCAAATAATCTTGCCAATGTATATGAAACTCAGCACATTACCAAGCGTTCATTTAACAGCTAGAACAGAAGTAATACAAAAAGTAGATGTTAATTTAAATGAAGACAGTTTAGTATGCGCAAATGAAATAACACCAGGTATATTCATAGCTAACACAACAATTCCAAAGAAAGGTTACAAACATATAAAGTTTATAAATACAAACGACTATGACATAACAGTTAAAGATATTCCTTTACATATTCAACCAATAAAAAAATTTTCAATTTTAAAATATGACTCCAAATATAATTCAAAAGACCGAATTGATTATATTAAAAATACTATAAATTTTGAATATTTAGATCCAGAAGCAAGAGAGTCAATAATAAATATTTGTACCAAGTATAATGAAATATTTCATCTAAAGGGGGAAGACAGTTTAGTATGCGCAAATGAAATAACACCAGGTATATTCATAGCTAACACAACAATTCCAAAGAAAGGTTACAAACATATAAAGTTTATAAATACAAACGACTATGACATAACAGTTAAAGATATTCCTTTACATATTCAACCAATAAAAAAATTTTCAATTTTAAAATATGACTCCAAATATAATTCAAAAGACCGAATTGATTATATTAAAAATACTATAAATTTTGAAAATTTAGATCCAGAAGCAAGAGAGTCAATAATAAATAGTTGTACCAAGTATAATGAAATATTTCATCTAAAGGGGGGCATACTTACAAAAAACAATTTCTATACACAGAATATTTCTGTACATGACAAAACACCAGTTTACAGGGTGGCTGATGAAAGCCGCTACCAAAAAAAAATTAAATAACTTTTTTTCTATTTAATGAATCTGGTTAATTTTTTTTTATTTTGCAGATTGACTTTTACATTTAACAAAAATGGATAACTGGGACACTGAAACAAGAATTTGGATTGTCCGCCGCTATCACGCACTGGAGTCCGTAGTTTCGGTTCAAAGAGAGTATAGGCGCACGTTTGGCGGCAATGGACCATAATGAGACTTGTAAATAATTTTGCCGAGCATGGGACAGTCAACAGAAGACCTTACCATCGAAACCCTTTAGTTCGAACGGAGGAAACAATCGCTGCTGTAGCTGCTGCCATACAAAACAATCCACGTGTTTCGACAAAAAGCTTATCTGCTCAAATGGGTATAAGCAGACAGTCATTACAGTCAATTATGCACAAAGATTTGGACTTATTCCCATATAAAATTCAAATGGCCAACAAACTGAACGCTGCAGACTTGCCGATTCGCTTGGAATTTTGCCAGAAGATGCTTCAAATGGTGGAAGAGGATGGAAACATGTTGAACTGTCTTTTCATGTCTGACGAGGCCCATTTCGATTTAAACCGCAACATAAACAAACAAAATTGTCGAATATGGAGTGCTTCCAACCCACAGATACTCCATGAGACGGAATTGCATCCACTTCGTGTCACAGTGTGGTATGCAGTTTCATCACGCTGCATTGTCGGGCCCTACTTCTTCGAAGAAAACGGTCACACCGTTACGGTTACTGGAGACCGTTACTTGAGCATGTTGAGAGAGTTTTTCTATCCAGAATTACGCCGAATGAGAATTTCTTTCAACTCTGTGTGGTTTCAGCAAGATGGTGCAGCTCCTCACATAGCCCAACCTGTTATGGCAGAATTGCGACGAAAATTTCCCAATAAGCTGATATCCAGAAACTCCACATTCCGTTGGCCACCCAGGTCGCCTGACCTTACTGCACCTGACTTTTTCTGGTGGGGTTATTGCAAACAGGAAGTCTACAAAGCAAAACCAACAAATTTGAATGAACGAAGGCAATCCATTCGAGAAACAATTGCGGCCATTCCTGTCTCAACTCTCCACGCAGTAATGAACAACTTTTTTGTAAGATGCCGCACATGCATCAACGAGCAGGGGGGGGGGGGGCATTTAAATTCCATTATCTTTAAAACTAATTAAGCTATATTTAATAAATTTGAATGAGCTTTAACATGAATACAAGAAAAATGAATTCCATACACTGAAAAAGAAATTATTTGAGTTTCTTAATGTAGCAAAATCCATCAGCCACCCTGTATATAAAAAACTACAGATTACCAAATGTTCATGTTGATGAAATTAACAAACAAGTTGACAAACTAATTAAAGAGGATATTGTTGAATGTTCAACTAGTCCTTATAATTCACCTTTATTAATAGTACCAAAAAAGAGTACAAATGACGAAACTAAATGGAGACTAGTAGTTGACTACAGACAATTAAACAACAAAATCGTGAATGACAAATTTCCATTAACAAGACTAGAACACGTGTTAGACAAACTAGGCAAAGCCAAATATTTTTCCACCTTGGACATGACCAGCTCATTCCATCAAATACCGTTAGATAAGAATCTAGACCGCTTACAGCTTTTTCAACTAATAAAGGGCATTATCAGTTCAAAAGGCTACCTTTTGGTTTAAAAATAGCGACAAATAGTTTTCAACGAATGATGACGATAGCTTTGAGTGGACTCCAAGAAGCTGCATTTTTATATGTAGATGATGTTATAATATTCGGCTCAATCCCACAGGAACACAATAACAATTTAATAAATGTGTTCGAAAGATTAAAAAAATATGATTTAAAATTAAATCCAGAAAAATGTAATTTCTTAGAAACAGAAGTAGTTTACTTAGGTCACCTTATAACAGCAGAAGGTATCACGACTGATCCAAGTAAGTATAACACTATAACTAACTTTCCATGCCCAAAAGATGCAGACGAGGTGCGCAGATTTGTGGCATTTTGCAACTACTATAGACGTTTTATAGAAAATTTTGCAGAAATAGCCAAACCGTTAAACGAATTATTAAAGAAAAACAAACTATTTGTATCGTCAAGAGAATGTGAAATAGCTTTCAAAACACTCAAGTCAAAACTAACGACACCACCTGTTTTGAAACATCCCAATTTCTCCAAACCTTTTATTTTGACTACAGAAGCATCAAACTATGCCTTAGGAGCAGTTTTATCTCAAGGGACGCCTGGAGAAGACACTCCAATAGCATATGCAAGTAAATCTTTGAGCAAGCATGAAGTGAACAAACCAATAATACAAAAGGAGTTATTAGCCATTCCTTGGGGAATAAATTATTTCAGACCTTACCTATTCGGTAGAAAATTCACGGTATACACTGACCATAGACCATTAGTAAGTTTATTTACGCACAAGAACCCGTCATCAAAGTTGACAAGAATACGAGTAGATCTTATGGATTATGATTTTGAAATAATTTTCAAACAAGGAAAGATGAACACAAATGCAGACGCGCTATCAAGAATTAAAATTACGTCAAATGAATTAAGAAAAATGATACCATCATATGATATGCTTACAATTACAAGAGCGGCCAGTAAAAGATTAGAAAGCAAAAAGCTAAAAGAAAATAAAAATGGCATAGCAAGCAAACCACTTGCAAAAAGAACAAGTGCTGCGACTCAAAAGAAGCTTGATCACCTTCACATTTGGGAAGCAACGTCATTATCTGACGTCACGCATATAAAGAAATTTCAATTTCAGTTCAAAAAGAATATTATGTATAATGAAAAGGCCAATATAGTAGCACAAAAGCAAAATATTGTTGTTGAATATAGCGATAAATCGTTATCGACTATGACGTTGATTCTGAGGAAGCTAGGATTATTCGTAGAACAACAGGAAATAGCTAAATTAGCAGTCTCTGCAGAAGACAACATTTTCCAATATATAACCATGCAAGAATTTAAAGAAAAATGGAATAAGCTACAAAATGAAATGAAAACTAATACAGCCATTATAGTTTATACGCCGCCAAAAGAAATAAAAAATATTAAAGAAATGAAGCGTCTAATAAGCAAATATCATGATGAAGAACTAGGAGGCCATATAGGTATTTCTAGATGCATAAAAAAATTAAAACAAACATATGTTTGGAAAGACATGAGCAAAATGGTAAAAAAATTACTTTAATAACTGCAAACTATGCAATGAGATAAAAGTAACTAAATACACAAAAGAGAAAATGACTATGACAGATACCCCAACCACCTCATTTGAATCAATTACAGTTGACACAGTAGGTCATTTACGTCCTTCAAATGGATACAGATACATTTTGACTTTTCAATGTGAACTCACAAAATACATCGCAGCATTTCCAATGCAAATCAAAGATGCAGTCACTGTAGCAAGAACAATTGTAGAAGGATTTATATTAAAATTGGATGTTTTAAAACAATAAGAACTGACAAAGGCACTGAATTTACAAACGAATTACTCACCAACATATGCAAAATATTGAACATAGACAAAAAGGTTTCAGCACCATTCCACCATGAGACATTAGGAGCATTAGAACGAAACCATAGAGTATTAAATGATTACTTACGAGCACTTCAAAAAGAAGACAATTGGGAAGACTTATTACCCTACTACGCATACTGCTACAATACAACTCCAAACTGTACTACGAACTATTCTCCACATGAGCTAGTGTTTGGAAAAATTAGCAGTCTACCATGCGAAATTCTTAAATCCAAAAACCAATTATACAATATCGATGATTACTCAAATTGAAACTAATACATGCTCATAATATGGCTCATCAATTTTTAATACAAAATAAGAAAGATAGAACTAATAAGCAGACAAACACTAATACAAGTAATTTCAAAAATATTGATTTGGTTTATATAAAAGTAGGAAATAAGAAAAAATTTTATAAAACTTTTAAAGGCCCTAACAAAGTCATTAAACAAGAAGGAGTCAATAGCTTTATACAAATAGAAAATAAATTAGTCAAGATACATAATAACAATATAATAAAAGCTAGAAATGTATAATTAATTGTAGACTATAACATTTTAAAATACATATGTAGATTGTAACAATAGATATGCACATTTGCCTAACTTTTAAGAAACTACAGCAATTGCACATTTATCTAAAGGGGTAGGATGTAGTATGATAGCACATACATACTGACACACACACACACAATACACATTGCGTACAATATTACAAACTATATACAAATATGCTAAACGATAAAACATACAGACATACAAACATACACACAATGCAGATAGCACAGAATGATACATACTGACACACACACGTACAATGTACACTGCACGCGCGCAAGGCACCACACGCAAAGTGTAACATAAAATGTCTGGGCGCAGAACAGCGAGCTCAATAAACAACAAGTACAAGTACTTTTGGTGCAGTGCTGTCCATCCCATAGCTCAATTGAGCTTACTCTCCATCGTTCAGTCGTTAGCGAACCAGCAACGAATAAACACCAAGCTTGTCCGCGACGCTTAGTGTATGCAATCGTGTATGCAATACAATGCCCTGTAAGAACTTCTTTATGCTAGAAAATGCCTTTGGCGACTTGCAATGCCTTTTCTGTTACAAGTCGTTCAAAGGAGGCAAAATATCTAATATCAGAAGGCATTTCGATTCCTCCCACAAAAATATACAAGTTTTAGACAAAAAAGCTAGCCAGGGATTATATGAAGCAAAAAAGTTAGTCTTTTTGAAAAAATTCAAAGGGTGGTTGGCTAAAGTAGAAAATGAGGAAGTTGTTAAGCAATCAAATCGAAAACTGAAACTGAAAGCTGAGCTATCTTCCGTGATCAGCTTAGACATTGCTAAACAAGGCCGGCCTTTTGTAGATGGAGTTTTTGTTAGAAACATTTGTCTGAAAATTTTTAAAAAACTGAATCTTGATACAGAACTAGTTAAAAATATACCCTTGTCCCGCCAAACAGTAGCCCGACGGATTGATGAACTAGGAATACACATTCAATCTGCAGTAAAGGAAAAAATTAATGATTGCCAATTGTTTTCTCTGTGCTTGGACGAAACCACCGATATTAATGATTTATGTCAACTGGCGATATGTGTTCGGACAGTTAACGTAAATTATGAAATAACTGAAACAATGTTTTCTCTTGAAACATTCTGTGGGAATGTGACAGGAAAGATCTTGTTCGACGTAGTAAACGAAAAAGTTTTTTCAGTTTTCGATACAAACAAATTTGCAGGAGTATGCACGGATGGTGCAAACGTTATGACCGGCAAGAATGAAGGCTTCATTGGCCAATTGAATAAAAATGGAATTTCTAGGAGACATTTTCATTGCATTATTCATCAAGTTGCACTCGCTTCAAAATTTTTGAGCGGTCATCCTGTCATGAAACGTGCAGAACAGATTATCAATGAAATACGGGGAGGGCACCATTCCCTCGCCCACAGAAAGTTTGCAAATTTTTTAAAAACAACTTCTGCTCGGCATATTGACCTAAAAATGCATACAGACATTCGTTGGCTAAGTCGTGGTGATTGTCTCAACAGGTTATTTGAGTTGAGGGAAGAAGTTTTACAATTTCTTGAAATCAATTGTAATGAAGACACCCTAGTTCGATCTTTAAAAGATGACAATTTTATTTTGGATTTAGCATTTTTGGCTGATGTCTCCTTTTTTTTGAACAAACTCAATTTAAAGCTTCAAGGAAAAGAAACAGGAATAAACGATGCTGTGAAAAATGTGCATCAATTCCAAACAGAGCTATTTTTGCTTTTAAGGGAACTTCAATCTGGCGATTATACTCATTTTCCGAAAACTTCGGTTATTATTACGAAACATGAGGGTGTTAAGCCGAGTGATCATATTGCACTTCTCGAACAATTGCTTATAAATTTTGAAGACAGATTTCAGGATTTTGTTTCTCTTCAACCATTTCTTGACATCTTTGAAAACCTCTTCAAATGCGATATAAGTAAGTATGAACTTGCAATTCAGTCCGAGCTAATCATCTTGCAAAGCGAAAACGTTCCACCACACGGAGATAATATTGAATTCTGGAAAAATTTAGAAGAATCATCATATCCAATATTGAAAAGAATATCTTATCAGTGCCTTTCACTTTTTCCCACAACATATTTTTGTGAGAAAATTTTTTCGGACTTAAAGTTCATTTGCTCCAAGCAGCGCCACAGTTTAACATCAAGTCATTTATCGAATGTACTTTTATTAAGAAGCTGCCACGAAAGTATTCATATTGACGCAATGTGCCTAAAAAATTGAATTGTTCAGTTGACCTACAAAGCATTTATATTACCAGTCATAATGTTTTCCCATCAGTCCACACACTTATAAAAATTAATTTGCATCAAATAATTAATATCGCTGGTACAAAAATTTTACCAAATACATAATCTGTAAAATACCGCCCTTATTTAACAATGTGTAGGCTTAACATATAACACACTTGAGTTTTTTATTTCTACTCTAATCCAATATGCTTTTATTTTGGTTTAAATTTCCTACTGGGCTGCTCCCATTCTCTCGTTGTCACTCATACATTCACATTTTTCATTCTGGACAGCACTGTTTTGGTGATTGGCCGCTTAGCAAAAATACATAATACATTCCGGCATCAAATTGCTGACATTGCTGACGTTAACTAAAAAATTAAATACGTATAGCATAATACAAAAAGACACAAATTACATAATAGTTAAATCAAAGACTGAACAAAAACCGATAACATTTTTAATAGACACAGGTGCAGATATATCAATTATAAAAAAATCAGCTGTAGAAAAAAGTCCAATAACAAATTGTCAACAATATAACATAAACGGACTTAGTGAAAATGTATTAACAACAAATTCAAAAACAAAGCTATCACTTCAGTTTGATGAACTTAAAATTGAACATACATTTTATATTTTTGATAATATTAACATAGTTACAGATGGAATTATTGGCAGAGATTTCTTAACCAAATATAATTGTAAAATAGATTACGAAACTTTTGTAATCACAATTATAAATGAAGAACAGCAAATAATCTTGCCAATGTATATGAAACTCAGCACATTACCAAGCGTTCATTTAACAGCTAGAACAGAAGTAATACAAAAAGTAGATGTTAATTTAAATGAAGACAGTTTAGTATGCGCAAATGAAATAACACCAGGTATATTCATAGCTAACACAACAATTCCAAAGAAAGGTTACAAACATATAAAGTTTATAAATACAAACGACTATGACATAACAGTTAAAGATATTCCTTTACATATTCAACCAATAAAAAAATTTTCAATTTTAAAATATGACTCCAAATATAATTCAAAAGACCGAATTGATATTAAAAATACTATAAATTTTGAAAATTTAGATCCAGAAGCAAGAGAGTCAATAATAAATATTTGTACCAAGTATAATGAAATATTTCATCTAAAGGGGGACATACTTACAAAAAACAATTTCTATACACAGAATATTTCTGTACATGACAAAACACCAGTTTACAGGGTGGCTGATGAAAGCCGCTACCAAAAAAAATTAAATAACTTTTTTTCTATTTAATGAATCTGGTTAATTTTTTTTTATTTTGCAGATTGACTTTTACATTTAACAAAAATGGATAACTGGGACACTGAAACAAGAATTTGGATTGTCCGCCGCTATCACGCACTGGAGTCCATAGTTTCGGTTCAAAGAGAGTATAGGCGCACGTTTGGCGGCAATGGACCATAATGAGACTTGTAAATAATTTTGCCGAGCATGGGACAGTCAACAGAAGACCTTACCATCGAAACCCTTTAGTTCGAACGGAGGAAACAATCGCTGCTGTAGCTGCTGCCATACAAAACAATCCACGTGTTTCGACAAAAAGCTTATCTGCTCAAATGGGTATAAGCAGACAGTCATTACAGTCAATTATGCACAAAGATTTGGACTTATTCCCATATAAAATTCAAATGGCCAACAAACTGAACGCTGCAGACTTGCCGATTCGCTTGGAATTTTGCCAGAAGATGCTTCAAATGGTGGAAGAGGATGGAAACATGTTGAACTGTCTTTTCATGTCTGACGAGGCCCATTTCGATTTAAACCGCAACATAAACAAACAAAATTGTCGAATATGGAGTGCTTCCAACCCACAGATACTCCATGAGACGGAATTGCATCCACTTCGTGTCACAGTGTGGTATGCAGTTTCATCACGCTGCATTGTCGGGCCCTACTTCTTCAAAGAAAACGGTCACACCGTTACGGTTACTGGAGACCGTTACTTGAGCATGTTGAGAGAGTTTTTCTATCCAGAATTACGCCGAATGAGAATTTCTTTCAACTCTGTGTGGTTTCAGCAAGATGGTGCAGCTCCTCACATAGCCCAACCTGTTATGACAGAATTGCGACGAAAATTTCCCAATAAGCTGATATCCAGGAACTCCACATTCCGTTGGCCACCCAGGTCGCCTGACCTTACTGCACCTGACTTTTTCTTGTGGGGTTATTGCAAACAGGAAGTCTACAAAGCAAAACCAACAAATTTGAATGAACTAAGGCAATCCATTCGAGAAACAATTGCGGCCATTCCTGTCTCAACTCTCCAAGCAGTAATGAACAACTTTTTGGTAAGATGCCGCACATGCATCAACGAGCAGGGGGGCGGCATTTAAATTCCATTATTTTTAAAACTAATTAAGCTATATTTAATAAAATTGAATGAGCTTTAACATGAATAAAAGAAAAATGAATTCCATACACTGAAAAAAAAATTATTTGAGTTTCTTAATGTAGCAAAATTCATCAGCCACCCTGTATATAAAAAACTACAGATTACCAAATGTTCATGTTGATGAAATTAACAAACAAGTTGACAAACTAATTAAAGAGGATATTGTTGAATGTTCAACTAGTCCTTATAATTCACCTTTATTAATAGTACCAAAAAAGAGTACAAATGACGAAACTAAATGGAGACTAGTAGTTGACTACAGACAATTAAACAACAAAATCGTGAATGACAAATTTCCATTAACAAGACTAGAACACGTGTTAGACAAACTAGGCAAAGCCAAATATTTTTCCACCTTGGACATGACCAGCTCATTCCATCAAATACCGTTAGATAAGCAATCTAGACCGCTTACAGCTTCAACTAATAAAGGGCATTATCAGTTCAAAAGGCTACCTTTTGGTTTAAAAATAGCGACAAATAGTTTTCAACGAATGATGACGATAGCTTTGAGTGGACTCCAAGAAGCTGCATTTTTATATGTAGATGATGTTATAATATTCGGCTCAACCCCACAGGAACACAATAACAATTTAATAAATGTGTTCGAAAGATTAAAAAAATATGATTTAAAATTAAATCCAGACAAATGTAATTTCTTAGAAACAGAAGTAGTTTACTTAGGTCACCTTATAACAGCAGAAGGTATCACGACTGATCCAAATAAGTATAACACTATAACTAACTTTCCATGTCCAAAAGATGCAGACGAGGTGCGCAGATTTGTGGCATTTTGCAACTACTATAGACGTTTTATAGAAAATTTTGCAGAAATAGCCAAACCGTTAAACGAATTATTAAAGAAAAACAAACTATTTGTATCGTCAAGAGAATGTGAAATAGCTTTCAAAACACTCAAGTCAAAACTAACGACACCACCTGTTTTGAAACATCCCGATTTCTCCAAACCTTTTATTTTGACTACAGATGCATCAAACTATGCCTTAGGAGCAGTTTTATCTCAAGGGCCGCCTGGAGAAGACACTCCAATAGCATATGCAAGTAAATCTTTGAACAAGCATGAAGTGAACAAACCAATAATACAAAAGAAGTTATTAGCCATTCATTGGGGAATAAATTATTTCAGACCTTACCTATTCGGTAGAAAATTCACGGTATACACTGACCATAGACCATTAGTAAGTTTATTTACGCACAAGAACACGTCATCAAAGTTGACAAGAATACGAGTAGATCTTATGGATTATGATTTTGAAATAATTTTCAAACAAGGAAAGATGAACACAAATGCAGACGCGCTATCAAGAATTAAAATTACGTCAAATGAATTAAGAAAAATGATACCATCATATGATATGCTTACAATTACAAGAGCGGCCAGTAAAAGATTAGAAAGCAAAAAGCTAAAAGAAAATAAAAATGGCATAGCAAGCAAACCACTTGCAAAAAGAACAAGTGCTGCGACTCAAAAGAAGCTTGATCACCTTCACATTTGGGAAGCAACGTCATTATCTGACGTCACGCATATAAAGAAATTTCAATTTCAGTTCAAAAAGAATATTATGTATAATGAAAAGGCCAATATAGTAGCACAAAAGCAAAATATTGTTGTTGAATATAGCGATAAATCGTTATCAACTATGACGTTGATTCTGAGGAAGCTAGGATTATTCGTAGAACAACAGGAAATAGCTAAATTAGCAGTCTCTGCAGAAGACAACATTTTCCAATATATAACCATGCAAGAATTTAAAGAAAAATGGAATAAGCTACAAAATGAAATGAAAACTAATACAGCCATTATAGTTTATACGCCGCCAAAAGAAATAAAAAATATTAAAGAAATGAAGCGTCTAATAAGCAAATATCATGATGAAGAACTAGGAGGCCATATAGGTATTTCTAGATGCATAAAAAAATTAAAACAAACATATGTTTGGAAAGACATGAGCAAAATGGTAAAAAAATTACTTTAATAACTGCAAACTATGCAATGAGATAAAAGTAACTAAATACACAAAAGAGAAAATGACTATGACAGATACCCCAACCACCTCATTTGAATCAATTACAGTTGACACAGTAGGTCATTTACGTCCTTCAAATGGATACAGATACATTTTGACTTTTCAATGTGAACTCACAAAATACATCGCAGCATTTCCAATGCAAATCAAAGATGCAGTCACTGTAGCAAGAACAATTGTAGAAGGATTTATATTAAAATTGGATGTTTTAAAACAATAAGAACTGACAAAGGCACTGAATTTACAAACGAATTACTCACCAACATATGCAAAATATTGAACATAGACAAAAAGGTTTCAGCACCATTCCACCATGAGACATTAGGAGCATTAGAACGAAACCATAGAGTATTAAATGATTACTTACGAGCACTTCAAAAAGAAGACAATTGGGAAGACTTATTACCCTACTACGCATACTGCTACAATACAACTCCAAACTGTACTACGAACTATTCTCCACATGAGCTAGTGTTTGGAAAAATTAGCAGTCTACCATGCGAAATTCTTAAATCCAAAAACCAATTATACAATATCGATGATTACTCAAATTGAAACTAATACATGCTCATAATATGGCTCATCAATTTTTAATACAAAATAAGAAAGATAGAACTAATTGTTGTAATGTATACATTCATCTGGTCACCTTATCATAATTATGCAAAGTAACGAGAGTCGGTTAACATCAACCGAGAATACTCAATTATGTTTGTATGTTAACTAATAGTGTAAAGCAGTGCTGTCCATCCCATAGCTCAATTGAGCTTACTCTCCATCGTTCAGTCGTTAGCGAACCAGCAACGAATAAACACCAAGCTTGTCCGCGACGCTTAGTGTATGCAATCGTGTATGCAATACAATGCCCTGTAAGAACTTCTTTATGCTAGAAAATGCCTTTGGCGACTTGCAATGCCTTTTCTGTTACAAGTCGTTCAAAGGAGGCAAAATATCTAATATCAGAAGGCATTTCGATTCCTCCCACAAAAATATACAAGTTTTAGACAAAAAAGCTAGCCAGGGATTATATGAAGCAAAAAAGTTAGTCTTTTTGAAAAAATTCAAAGGGTGGTTGGCTAAAGTAGAAAATGAGGAAGTTGTTAAGCAATCAAATCGAAAACTGAAACTGAAAGCTGAGCTATCTTCCGTGAAAATTTTTAAAAAACTGAATCTTGATACAGAACTAGTTAAAAATATACCCTTGTCCCGCCAAACAGTAGCCCGACGGATTGATGAACTAGGAATACACATTCAATCTGCAGTAAAGGAAAAAATTAATGATTGCCAATTGTTTTCTCTGTGCTTGGACGAAACCACCGATATTAATGATTTATGTCAACTGGCGATATGTGTTCGGACAGTTAACGTAAATTATGAAATAACTGAAACAATGTTTTCTCTTGAAACATTCTGTGGGAATGTGACAGGAAAGATCTTGTTCGACGTAGTAAACGAAAAAGTTTTTTCAGTTTTCGATACAAACAAATTTGCAGGAGTATGCACGGATGGTGCAAACGTTATGACCGGCAAGAATGAAGGCTTCATTGGCCAATTGAATAAAAATGGAATTTCTAGGAGACATTTTCATTGCATTATTCATCAAGTTGCACTCGCTTCAAAATTTTTGAGCGGTCATCCTGTCATGAAACGTGCAGAACAGATTATCAATGAAATACGGGGAGGGCACCATTCCCTCGCCCACAGAAAGTTTGCAAATTTTTTAAAAACAACTTCTGCTCGGCATATTGACCTAAAAATGCATACAGACATTCGTTGGCTAAGTCGTGGTGATTGTCTCAACAGGTTATTTGAGTTGAGGGAAGAAGTTTTACAATTTCTTGAAATCAATTGTAATGAAGACACCCTAGTTCGATCTTTAAAAGATGACAATTTTATTTTGGATTTAGCATTTTTGGCTGATGTCTCCTTTTTTTTGAACAAACTCAATTTAAAGCTTCAAGGAAAAGAAACAGGAATAAACGATGCTGTGAAAAATGTGCATCAATTCCAAACAGAGCTATTTTTGCTTTTAAGGGAACTTCAATCTGGCGATTATACTCATTTTCCGAAAACTTCGGTTATTATTACGAAACATGAGGGTGTTAAGCCGAGTGATCATATTGCACTTCTCGAACAATTGCTTATAAATTTTGAAGACAGATTTCAGGATTTTGTTTCTCTTCAACCATTTCTTGACATCTTTGAAAACCCCTTCAAATGCGATATAAGTAAGTATGAACTTGCAATTCAGTCCGAGCTAATCATCTTGCAAAGCGAAAACGTTCCACCACACGGAGATAATATTGAATTCTGGAAAAATTTAGAAGAATCATCATATCCAATATTGAAAAGAATATCTTATCAGTGCCTTTCACTTTTTCCCACAACATATTTTTGTGAGAAAATTTTTTCGGACTTAAAGTTCATTTGCTCCAAGCAGCGCCACAGTTTAACATCAAGTCATTTATCGAATGTACTTTTATTAAGAAGCTGCCACGAAAGTATTCATATTGACGCAATGTGCCTAAAAAATTGAATTGTTCAGTTGACCTACAAAGCATTTATATTACCAGTCATAATGTTTTCCCATCAGTCCACACACTTATAAAAATTAATTTGCATCAAATAATTAATATCGCTGGTACAAAAATTTTACCAAATACATAATCTGTAAAATACCGCCCTTATTTAACAATGTGTAGGCTTAACATATAACACACTTGAGTTTTTTATTTCTACTCTAATCCAATATGCTTTTATTTTGGTTTAAATTTCCTACTGGGCTGCTCCCATTCTCTCGTTGTCACTCATACATTCACATTTTTCATTCTGGACAGCACTGTTTTGGTGATTGGCCGCTTAGCAAAAATACATAATACATTCCGGCATCAAATTGCTGACATTGCTGACGTTAACTAAAAAATTAAATACGTATAGCATAATACAAAAAGACACAAATTACATAATAGTTAAATCAAAGACTGAACAAAAACCGATAACATTTTTAATAGACACAGGTGCAGATATATCAATTATAAAAAAATCAGCTGTAGAAAAAAGTCCAATAACAAATTGTCAACAATATAACATAAACGGACTTAGTGAAAATGTATTAACAACAAATTCAAAAACAAAGCTATCACTTCAGTTTGATGAACTTAAAATTGAACATACATTTTATATTTTTGATAATATTAACATAGTTACAGATGGAATTATTGGCAGAGATTTCTTAACCAAATATAATTGTAAAATAGATTACGAAACTTTTGTAATCACAATTATAAATGAAGAACAGCAAATAATCTTGCCAATGTATATGAAACTCAGCACATTACCAAGCGTTCATTTAACAGCTAGAACAGAAGTAATACAAAAAGTAGATGTTAATTTAAATGAAGACAGTTTAGTATGCGCAAATGAAATAACACCAGGTATATTCATAGCTAACACAACAATTCCAAAGAAAGGTTACAAACATATAAAGTTTATAAATACAAACGACTATGACATAACAGTTAAAGATATTCCTTTACATATTCAACCAATAAAAAAATTTTCAATTTTAAAATATGACTCCAAATATAATTCAAAAGACCGAATTGATATTAAAAATACTATAAATTTTGAAAATTTAGATCCAGAGGCAAGAGAGTCAATAATAAATATTTGTACCAAGTATAATTTAATATTTCATCTAAAGGGGGACATACTTACAAAAAACAATTTCTATACACAGAATATTTCTGTACATGACAAAACACCAGTTTACAGGGTGGCTGATGAAAGCCGCTACCAAAAAAAATTAAATAACTTTTTTTCTATTTAATGAATCTGGTTAATTTTTTTTTATTTTGCAGATTGACTTTTACATTTAACAAAAATGGATAACTGGGACACTGAAACAAGAATTTGGATTGTCCGCCGCTATCACGCACTGGAGTCCATAGTTTCGGTTCAAAGAGAGTATAGGCGCACGTTTGGCGGCAATGGACCATAATGAGACTTGTAAATAATTTTGCCGAGCATGGGACAGTCAACAGAAGACCTTACCATCGAAACCCTTTAGTTCGAACGGAGGAAACAATCGCTGCTGTAGCTGCTGCCATACAAAACAATCCACGTGTTTCGACAAAAAGCTTATCTGCTCAAATGGGTATAAGCAGACAGTCATTACAGTCAATTATGCACAAAGATTTGGACTTATTCCCATATAAAATTCAAATGGCCAACAAACTGAACGCTGCAGACTTGCCGATTCGCTTGGAATTTTGCCAGAAGATGCTTCAAATGGTGGAAGAGGATGGAAACATGTTGAACTGTCTTTTCATGTCTGACGAGGCCCATTTCGATTTAAACCGCAACATAAACAAACAAAATTGTCGAATATGGAGTGCTTCCAACCCACAGATACTCCATGAGACGGAATTGCATCCACTTCGTGTCACAGTGTGGTATGCAGTTTCATCACGCTGCATTGTCGGGCCCTACTTCTTCGAAGAAAACGGTCACACCGTTACGGTTACTGGAGACCGTTACTTGAGCATGTTGAGAGAGTTTTTCTATCCAGAATTACGCCGAATGAGAATTTCTTTCAACTCTGTGTGGTTTCAGCAAGATGGTGCAGCTCCTCACATAGCCCAACCTGTTATGACAGAATTGCGACGAAAATTTCCCAATAAGCTGATATCCAGGAACTCCACATTCCGTTGGCCACCCAGGTCGCCTGACCTTACTGCACCTGACTTTTTCTTGTGGGGTTATTGCAAACAGGAAGTCTACAAAGCAAAACCAACAAATTTGAATGAACTAAGGCAATCCATTCGAGAAACAATTGCGGCCATTCCTGTCTCAACTCTCCAAGCAGTAATGAACAACTTTTTGGTAAGATGCCGCACATGCATCAACGAGCAGGGGGGCGGCATTTAAATTCCATTATTTTTAAAACTAATTAAGCTATATTTAATAAAATTGAATGAGCTTTAACATGAATAAAAGAAAAATGAATTCCATACACTGAAAAAAAAATTATTTGAGTTTCTTAATGTAGCAAAATTCATCAGCCACCCTGTATATAAAAAACTACAGATTACCAAATGTTCATGTTGATGAAATTAACAAACAAGTTGACAAACTAATTAAAGAGGATATTGTTGAATGTTCAACTAGTCCTTATAATTCACCTTTATTAATAGTACCAAAAAAGAGTACAAATGACGAAACTAAATGGAGACTAGTAGTTGACTACAGACAATTAAACAACAAAATCGTGAATGACAAATTTCCATTAACAAGACTAGAACACGTGTTAGACAAACTAGGCAAAGCCAAATATTTTTCCACCTTGGACATGACCAGCTCATTCCATCAAATACCGTTAGATAAGCAATCTAGACCGCTTACAGCTTCAACTAATAAAGGGCATTATCAGTTCAAAAGGCTACCTTTTGGTTTAAAAATAGCGACAAATAGTTTTCAACGAATGATGACGATAGCTTTGAGTGGACTCCAAGAAGCTGCATTTTTATATGTAGATGATGTTATAATATTCGGCTCAACCCCACAGGAACACAATAACAATTTAATAAATGTGTTCGAAAGATTAAAAAAATATGATTTAAAATTAAATCCAGACAAATATAATTTCTTAGAAACAGAAGTAGTTTACTTAGGTCACCTTATAACAGCAGAAGGTATCACGACTGATCCAAATAAGTATAACACTATAACTAACTTTCCATGTCCAAAAGATGCAGACGAGGTGCGCAGATTTGTGGCATTTTGCAACTACTATAGACGTTTTATAGAAAATTTTGCAGAAATAGCCAAACCGTTAAACGAATTATTAAAGAAAAACAAACTATTTGTATCGTCAAGAGAATGTGAAATAGCTTTCAAAACACTCAAGTCAAAACTAACGACACCACCTGTTTTGAAACATCCCGATTTCTCCAAACCTTTTATTTTGACTACAGATGCATCAAACTATGCCTTAGGAGCAGTTTTATCTCAAGGGCCGCCTGGAGAAGACACTCCAATAGCATATGCAAGTAAATCTTTGAACAAGCATGAAGTGAACAAACCAATAATACAAAAGGAGTTATTAGCCATTCATTGGGGAATAAATTATTTCAGACCTTACCTATTCGGTAGAAAATTCACGGTATACACTGACCATAGACCATTAGTAAGTTTATTTACGCACAAGAACACGTCATCAAAGTTGACAAGAATACGAGTAGATCTTATGGATTATGATTTTGAAATAATTTTCAAACAAGGAAAGATGAACACAAATGCAGACGCGCTATCAAGAATTAAAATTACGTCAAATGAATTAAGAAAAATGATACCATCATATGATATGCTTACAATTACAAGAGCGGCCAGTAAAAGATTAGAAAGCAAAAAGCTAAAAGAAAATAAAAATGGCATAGCAAGCAAACCACTTGCAAAAAGAACAAGTGCTGCGACTCAAAAGAAGCTTGATCACCTTCACATTTGGGAAGCAACGTCATTATCTGACGTCACGCATATAAAGAAATTTCAATTTCAGTTCAAAAAGAGTATTATGTATAATGAAATGGCCAATATAGTAGCACAAAAGCAAAATATTGTTGTTGAATATAGCGATAAATCGTTATCAACTATGACGTTGATTCTGAGGAAGCTAGGATTATTCGTAGAACAACAGGAAATAGCTAAATTAGCAGTCTCTGCAGAAGACAACATTTTCCAATATATAACCATGCAAGAATTTAAAGAAAAATGGAATAAGCTACAAAATGAAATGAAAACTAATACAGCCATTATAGTTTATACGCCGCCAAAAGAAATAAAAAATATTAAAGAAATGAAGCGTCTAATAAGCAAATATGATGAAGAACTAGGAGGCCATATAGGTATTTCTAGATGCATAAAAAAATTAAAACAAACATATGTTTGGAAAGACATGAGCAAAATGGTAAAAAAATTACTTTAATAACTGCAAACTATGCAATGAGATAAAAGTAACTAAATACACAAAAGAGAAAATGACTATGACAGATACCCCAACCACCTCATTTGAATCAATTACAGTTGACACAGTAGGTCATTTACGTCCTTCAAATGGATACAGATACATTTTGACTTTTCAATGTGAACTCACAAAATACATCGCAGCATTTCCAATACAAATCAAAGATGCAGTCACTGTAGCAAGAACAATTGTAGAAGGATTTATATTAAAATATGGATGTTTTAAAACAATAAGAACTGACAAAGGCACTGAATTTACAAACGAATTACTCACCAACATATGCAAAATATTGAACATAGACAAAAAGGTTTCAGCACCATTCCACCATGAGACATTAGGAGCATTAGAACGAAACCATAGAGTATTAAATGATTACTTACGAGCACTTCAAAAAGAAGACAATTGGGAAGACTTATTACCCTACTACGCATGCTGCTACAATACAACTCCAAACTGTACTACGAACTATTCTCCACATGAGCTAGTGTTTGGAAAAATTAGCAGTCTACCATGCGAAATTCTTAAATCCAAAAACCAATTATACAATATCGATGATTACTCAAATTGAAACTAATACATGCTCATAATATGGCTCATCAATTTTTAATACAAAATAAGAAAGATAGAACTAATTGTTGTAATGTATACATTCATCTGGTCACCTTATCATAATTATGCAAAGTAACGAGAGTCGGTTAACATCAACCGAGAATACTCAATTATGTTTGTATGTTAACTAATAGTGTAAAGCTAAAACTATGAGTATGCTGCGTCAAGTGACAAAAAGCAAAACCAGTTTTTCACCGACCGTTGAACACAAACCCTGCGTATAATTTGTACCTTATCATCTTTTATATTCAATAAATTGTGTATTATTAAATATTATTACTATCGTTTTATTCTGGATCCTGATATTTCATCATGGTAGCAGAGCAAGGTTCACATGGTGAACTTTAAAAAGGACAACGACAAATAAAAAAGAATCAAATAAAAGCCAAAATACGCAAAATTATATTAGGCACATCTTAAAATATAAAAAAGGGAGAAACAATGGCTAAGCATGCAAAAATTGATGATATTTGCATTCCAATTTTTGATGGCGCAAATTTTAGTAGCTGGAAATTCAGGTTGATGACTTTGTTGGAGTATTAAGAATGTAATGAACCTGCAATAAGAGAAAAGCAAGAAAATGAAAAGGCTGAAAACTGGAAAAAAGCTGATTTAAAAGCAAAAACAATACTAATAAGTGCCGTATCAGATAAGCAGTTAGAATATTTGAGTGACTGCAAAACTACCCTCGAAATGATAAAAAAACTTGAAAAAATGTACTCAACCAAATCTACAGCAATGCAAATAATAAAAAGAAATAAATTGGATGAAGTGAAACTTAAAAATTACGATAATGTCGACGATTTTTTTAATAATTTTGAAAAGGCATGCAATGATTTAAAAGCGGCAGGTGGAAGCCTAAATGAAGAGGAAAAAATGAGATACATGATTAAAGCATTGCCACCAAGTTATAGCTACATTGGTGATTTTATAGACTTAGTACCACAAGAGCAAAAAACAGTTGATTTAATAAAATCGAAAATCCAAGAAAAAAATTTAACTAAGTCTGACTCTGAAAAGAAACCCAATGTGAGTACATTTAATGTTAAGACCAAAGGAACCTGTTATCAGTGTGGAAAACCGGGGCATTATGCCAAAGACTGTTGGCATGGTCAGAAAAATATTAACGCAGGTGAAGTTATGCAAAGAAGCAGGACACGATATGCTCCAAGAGGGCGAGGCTCGCACATAAACAACAGAGGGGGAGCACAACACAGTAGCGGTCGAGGCGGAGGGCTAAGGCAGCAAACAGTGCGGAACGACGAACAACATGGGTCAACAAAAGAAGCATGGGCAGCACAAGTAGTAGGTGCAAATGTGAATCACGTAGATTTACCTGAGCATAAACAGCCGAATGAAATTGAGTGGTTATTGGACAGTGGTTGTACTGATCACATTGTTAATAATGACAGGTATTTTTTGCATTGCAGCGATTTAGAGAAACCAATTGATGTAAAACTGCCCGACGATAAAACTTTAAAAGCTACAAAGATAGGAACGGTAAAAACTTACTTCAAAACCTACTATAACGAAGTAGAGGTCGATCTAACAAATGTTTATTATGTAGAAGGTATCAAGAAAAATTTATTAAGCGTTTCAAAAATAAGTAAATATAACACAATAATAGCGAGAAATGATGTTGCAAAAATTTACAACAAAAACAGAAAGCTAATAGCAGTAGCAAACGAAATAGATGGCTTGTATTGTATGAAAAGTTTTTATAACACGAATAATCCTAAAAATGAAAGTACTGCTTGTATAAATTTAGTGAAATTAACCCAAAAAGAAAAATGGCATAGGGCTCTTGGCCACATAAACTTTCAATACTTAAATAAACTAGTAAATGATAAATTGGTGGAAGGTTTGCCAGATGGATTAGAAACTAATGAAATGAAATGCGCAAATTGTATACAAAGTAAAATGACAAATATGCCATTTGAGAATAAGCGAACACATGCAACTGAAATATTAGAATTAATACACACAGATTTGAACGGGCCGCATAAAACTGCGGGTTATTGCGGGGAAAAATACTTTCTAACTTTTATTGACGATTTTAGTAAATGTGCTAAAATGTATTGCATCAAAAATAAATCAGATACGGCAAGTTGTTTCATAGAGTATGTAAACTTAGTTGAAAATCAATTCAATAAGTGTATTAAAAAATTACAATGCGACAATGGGGGAGAATATTTAAATAAAGAAATTTATAATTTTGCCAAACACAAAGGTATTGAAATTTTACCTTGCCCACCTTATGTTCATGAGTTAAATGGTGTAGCTGAACGCTACAATAGATCGGCAATGGATATGGGCAGATGTCTGGCAAGAGAAGCTAAAATACACAACAGATATTGGCCAGAAATAATGACAACTGTTTCCTATTTAAAAAATCGTACAATAGCTAACACACAACAAAACAAAACTCCATATGAAATATTTTTTGGTAAAAAACCTAATGTAAGTCACCTAAAGATCTATGGCAGTAAAGTTTTTGTAAGAGTACCAGAAGTATTGAGAAAAAGCAAATGGGACGATAAGGCACAAGTAGGAGTACTAGTGGGGTATACAAATAATTGTTATAGGGTTCTAGTTGGAAATAAAGTTATCAATGCCAGACATGTGCGAGTTATAGAAAATGAAACAGAGTTAATTTGCTTAGAAAAAGAAAACGAAAGTTTCGTGCACTTAAGTTTGGAAGATGAGAATGAAACCAATGATATTAGTGAAGAAAAGGAAAACATTAATGATAAGATACCTAAACAAATACCCTCTGAACTTACCCCAGAACCGTGTAGCGAAAAAGAAAATAACTTTGAAGATGCAAACAAAAATAGTAATTTACCACAAGAAGAGAAAATTGAGCAAAACCTCTTATTAGGAAGAACCTCACAACGAAATAAACGTGAATAGATTCGGTAGTCCTGTTGCGCATAATATTACGTGAATTATGTCAAAGCAAATATGCCTAATACGTTTGATGAGGCTATAAGTTGTGATGAAAATAAAGAATGGAAAAAAGCAATGGACTCAGAAATTAACACTATAAAAAAGAATAAAACGTGGATTGTTGTTGATAAGCCTAAAGGTAAACAAATAATTGATACGAAATGGGTATACAAAAAGAAAAATAACAATACGTATAAAGCTAGGCTAGTCGCCAGGGGTTTTCAGCAAAAAGAAACTATTGAAAATGTATACTCCCCAGTAGGAAAAGCTCAAACATTAAAAATACTGCTTTGTTTTTGTTGTGTAAATCATTTGGAAATTGAACAAATGGATTTTGATTCTGCATATTTGAATGGTTGGCTAAAATCGGAAGTATACATTTATGAACCACAGGGGTATGAAACTGGACAAAACAAATTATGTGAATTGCAAAAAGCTCTTTATGGTTTAGGAGAAAGTCCCAGAGCTTGGTATGAGCATTTAAATCAATTTATGACAAAATTAGGCTTTATAAGAAGTAAATATGATTATTGTTTGTACGTTAAAGATCAAAACAAAGATCCAATATATATTTTAATATTTGTTGATGATATGTTGATTTGTTGCAAAGACATAAAGAAAATCAAAGAGATCAAAGAAAATCTTAAGAAAAACTTCTCAATGAAAGACATGGGAAAAGTTACTAATTATATAGGCATCGACATAAGGTATAGTAATGATAAAAGCAAAATGACCTTGAGCCAAACTAAGTATATTGAGTCCTTGGCGGTAAAATATAACCTAGAAAATACAAGGTTGTATGATACCCCAATGGAAAGCAAACTAAAATTAGAGCAATCTAGTGAGATCAATGAAGGAATAAAATATAGAAATTTGATAGGTGAGCTGTTGTATATTAGTGCCGGCACGAGACCGGACATTGCATATAGTGTAAATTATCTAAGTAGGTTTCAGAGTTGCTACAATGAAACACATTTTAAGTACGCGTTAAGGATTTTGAAATACTTATATAAAACTAAAGATTTGAATTTAACATATTTTGATAATTTAAAAGGCAGAACTCTTGATTGTATGGTTGACTCTGATTTCGCAGGCGACAATATTGATAGGAAGTCAACTACAGGTTTTATTATTAGAATGTATGGAAATGTTGTTTTTTGGAAAACACGCAAACAAAATAAAGTAACTAAATGTTCAACATTTGCTGAGTATACTGCACTGTCAGAAGCAGTGACTGAAGTATTGTTTGTTAGAAACCTGTTGAACGATGTTTTCAAATTATCACTAGAAAAACCTATCAAAATATTCGAAGACAACTCAGGTGCAATAGCTATTGGAAAGTTTGGAAATTTCACCAAAAACTCTAAGCACATTGAGGTACAATATCACTATATAAACGAGAATTATGAAAACGGTTTAATAGATTTAGTCAAGATCGAGTCCGGGTGTAATCTGGCAGATTTTCTTACTAAAAGTCTAGATAAAGCAAATTTTGTGAAAAATAGAGCAAATTTAAATTTGATTTGAAAAATGAAGAATATTAACTGATACTGAATTACTGTCAAAATTCATTGAATTGTAAAATAGCACTAAGTTAAGATTTACAAGGTGACCAACATTAATGTAAGGAGGTATGTTGTAATGTATACATTCATCTGGTCACCTTATCATAATTATGCAAAGTAACGAGAGTCGGTTAGCATCAACCGAGAATACTCAATTATGTTTGTATGTTAACTAATAGTGTAAAGCTAAAACTATGAGTATGCTGCGTCAAGTGACAAAAAGCAAAACCAGTTTTTCACCGACCGTTGAACACAAACCCTGCGTATAATTTGTACCTAATCATCTATTATATTCAATAAATTGTGTATTATTAAATATTATTACTATCGTTTTATTCTGGATCCTGATATTTCATCACTAATAAGCAGACAAACACTAATACAAGTAATTTCAAAAATATTGATTTGGTTTATATAAAAGTAGGAAATAAGAAAAAATTTTATAAAACTTTTAAAGGCCCTAACAAAGTCATTAAACAAGAAGGAGTCAATAGCTTTATACAAATAAATTAGTCAAGATACATAATAACAATATAATAAAAGCTAGAAATGTATAATTAATTGTAGACTATAACATTTTAAAATACATATGTAGATTGTAACAATAGATATGCACATTTGCCTAACTTTTAAGAAACTACAGCAATTGCACATTTATCTAAAGGGGTAGGATGTAGTATGATAGCACATACATACTGACACACACACACACAATACACATTGCGTACAATATTACAAACTGATATACAAATACGCTAAACGATAAAACATACAGACATGCAAACATACACACAATGCAGATAGCACAGAATGATACATACTGACACACACACGTACAATGTACACTGCACGCGCGCATGGCACCACACGCAAAGTGTAACATAAAATGTCTGGGCGCAGAACAGCGAGCTCAATAAACAACAAGTACAAGTACTTTTGGTGATTGATCGCTTAGCAAAAATACATAATAAGGGTATTCATCTAAACGGATAAATGCCTCGTAAACTAGCCAACCTGATAAATTTATCAGCTTGATAAATGAACTGTCAAAATTTGCATGAAAAATCGTTTATCAGACCTTGATATCATTGCACCACCTTCTGGGTTCGCAAATGAGTTGGCAAATTCGATAATGCAACTCTGTGAAGCAATCAGAAAGTAAAAAGACGAAGGCTAAATCCCACTCACCGTTGGTCAGACCTGCAGACTGAATCGTTGCTACAAGCAGTGTCCGCCACAGTCAAGGAGCGTCCAGAGGCTTTTGAGGTGAATAGTTTAATTGGAATTTATAGATTATTGCACAGTTGCTTACATATTTATTTGTGTTATTTTATTTCAGAAACCAACATCACAACTGTTTTACAGTGCCATAAAAGAAAAGGAACCAATTTTGCAAGAAATTGAGTGGGTGTCGCTTAAGTGCAAAATGCGGCACTTAAAAGCTGCATACTTGCAAGCTGTTGAATGGAAACAGAAAACAGGCTCTGGACTATTGGAGGAAGATAAGCAAAGCGTGGAGGCGCATACAAAGAAAATATGCCCTCACTGGGATTATCTCGAGGATATTTTGAGCCAAAGAAAAAATGTAAATCCACCTGTAGTTTACAATACTACCGCAGATGTTGAGGCTCTTAATATATTTGATACGAATGAGGGAGATGTGTCTATTGACTTACTTGAATTTTCCAGTTGTAATTCGTCTTGTTCCTTTAAGAACTCGAAAAATTTCTCGGGAGAAAAGAAAAAGGAAACAAGAAAAAAACCCTCCACTTCTAACCCATTTGAAAGCATTGCTTTAATGCAAGAGAGGAGATTAGAGGTAGAACGTGAAAGATTGCAACTGGAAAAGGAAAAGCAGATAAGTGAAGCTGAATTCAAAAAATTGAGCTACAGAACCAATTTGAGTTGAAAAAGTTTGAAATTGAGAAAAAAATGGAATTGGAGGAAAAAATAAGAAAATATGAAATTGACTCTAAATTTACTTAGAAAAGAAATGTATTCGAATATGAGATAAGATAACAAATTTAAGCTGTTTTTCTTATTAGCTGTGTTTCTTAGTATTGTTTTTTAAATATTAGCTCATTATCTTTTTGAAAATGTGAACTGCAATGGGCTTACGTTCATGTACGAGTACATGTACGAGTATCTCATCATTTAATGAATTGTTTTTTATTTTACGTTTGAAGTAATACTGCCACTAAATATGTACATATTTTAAGTTTTTCATAATAATTAAACGCATTTGTTCTATTGTATATGAATGTGCCCTAATTTTTATTAAAGAATTGAATGGAATACAATACATGAATTTTATACATTAAAATTTTCTATTAAGGTTAACAAGGCAAGGCGCTTGGATTCGCCCTCGACGGTAGTAAAATTTTGGATTTCAGTTTCGTCAGCTTCATTTTCCCCTTCTGTCCCACTTACTTCAAAATTACTACTATAATTTTCCAATATTAGAATATTGTGCAGTATCGCACAAACTAGTATCCAACGGCATGCAAATTTCACCGAATTGTCATTTTTTATTTGAACTTTGAGTTCCTTTAAGCTGTTAAAGCGCTCCTTCATCAAACCAAAGCAATGCTCAACTCGGATTTGGTACTTGCTGAAAGTTCTGTTGAAAATATTTCGTTGTTGGAACGTGCCTTGCGTTGCGTTTGCTCTAAAAGGAGTTATAACCGTCGTAGTCAATTTATATGCGCTGTCACCTGCCAACCATTCTGACCCTGTAAACATTTGAGTGGAATTTGTGGACAAATCGCAGTTGTTGTATATTCGTGCATCATGTACACTGCCGGGATACCCCAACACCATATGACGAACCAGTAACTTATGGTCACAGACACATTGAGCTTTTAGTGAATATACATGCTTCCGGGAAAAATATGATTCAGAGTCTTCAAACGGGTTTTCAGCCAATTTTATTTCCGTTCCGTCCACATAGCCAACACAATACGGTAACTCACTTAATTTTTCAGCAACCAAAGCTTTACGCTCTGCAGCGTCCGGCCAATATAAGAATTTGTTTTTTAAGCTTAGTATTGCGTCAAATACCCTGCTGGTCATAACCTTTTGGAAAATATAAAATTAAAAATAGGTACAAAATAAAATATTGAAGTTTTCCACCTGTATAGCTCCACCATCGCTAATGCCAAACAAACTTGCAGTTTTGGCAATTGTTGCTCCTTCTCCACTTGAACCCAATCGGTACAGTACTACAGCAAGCTGCATTCGGACGGGAAACTGTTTGCAAGAACGTGGGCCATTGAACACTTCGTCATCTTCAATCAAATTGCTGATAGCATCAAACGCAGCACGGCTGACACGCACAAATTGTCGAAACCTATCTTCATCCAAATTTGGCAAAACATTAATGAAAAAATATGGCGATTTTGGCACAGAATGATGAACAAATGGGCATACATATCTGAAATACTCAGAAACTGCCATTGCTAGGGCAAAGTCTTCCGTTAGTTCTTCCTCCCTTTTTCGTTGAATATCTGCAAAGTGAAATGATTTTAGCATGTCTCTCTCAAATGAAACGTTATTACCTTCGCTTTTTTCAAATAGTTCCAACAAGTTTAACAAACTGAAATTTTTTGCTTATTCTCGGCATTTGAATTTCGTAGTTTGGACACTCAAACTGCTGATCGAGAAAGAGCATTTACACAATACATTTTTAAGTGCGTTCATGTAACATAGTGCGTAAATGGATAAATATATGCGATGATAAATTTATGAGCTTAAATGAATACCCTTAATACATTCCGGCATCAAATTGCTGACATTGCATTTCGGCTATTTGAAGGCCAATAAACAAGGCAAACACTAAGTGCATTTACCCAAATTATATTTTTGATTTAGTACCGTGTGAAATCAATGCATGAGAAAATATTTGTAAATTCGTATTTGATTTCTCATTGGTTAATTAAGAATTATTAATAAGTTTCCTCTGTGACGAAATTAGTATATAAGAAAAACAATTTTAAAAAATAAAACAATGGTAATTTACAAGCTCAACAGTTTGCACTTTATTATTCACAAGAGCGGCCTGGTGGCCTACAAAATATAGCGTGTCGCGCTTTGTACGACGAATTTTAATAAAAAGGGAATTTTGACTGGTATAAACAAATATTACACTCTAACTCGGATACAATTATTTTTAGTTACTTCACAATACTGGAAAAACCTGTCATTAAACATAAACAAATTGTATGTGAGACTTTAATGAAGCAAAACAAAATGAGTAATTCTGAAATCACGTCGCAATAGAGAGATGCAAGAAGTACTAGAAGTATTGGAGACGATATTTGCCAGCTCCAGCTCTTCTGAAAAATCGAAGTGTGATGACGAGGCACCTGAGAAGTTCTCCAGTTTTGAAGGTACGATCGATGCAATGAGTGAGGCTGATTGCAAAATGCATATGAGGCTAAGACGCTAAACGGTGGATTATCAAACAAGTAATAACAAAATGTGTGTAAAAGTAATGCATAAATTTAATGTTATTTTATTTTCTGTACAGTATTCGGAATCTAACTGCGTAGCTGTCACTGCTCGTAGTGGTAGATCGCATCTGGCAAATTTGTTTGCGGTAGCCATTCGGCGGCAAGAGTTACCCACTTTTTAATATCGATTATTCATAACATATTAAATGGTCAGAGGACGGATATTTGTACGAAAATGTAGAAAGTTTTTAACAAAAGAAACGTATCTCTGGTGTGATTGGGGCAAAGCAAAGCACCATAAAGAAATGTACAGGGGTTTTCAATAGGAACGCTACAAACGGTTTTTTAAATAAAACAAAAACGGTTTGGGATATGAATTAAATTCTTTCGTGAGATAACACGTTCACCACACTTGGTTTTCAATAAATCGATTGTGACATTCGCTGTGTGGGTTGTGGCGCCGTCCTGTTGGAACCACATGTTGTCCAAGTCCATATCATCCAATCCGGGCTAAAAATATTCGGTTATCATTGAGCAGTAGCGATTCCCATTCACAGTAACGTGCCGGTCTTGATCATCGCGGAAGAAGTACGGCTCAATGACGCCGCTGGCTCAAAAACCGCACCAAACCGTAATTTTTTCGGGATGCAATGTTGGCTCATGGAGTACGTGTGGATTGCTGCCTGTCCAATAACGCATATTTTGCTTATTGACGAAGCCATTCAGCCAGAAATGACGACGACAATAATTTCTCCGAATTTCGGTAGTAAATTTTAATAATTTCGACTCGTTGTTGGATCGTATGTCTTTCCATGATGAAATGGCAAACCTTACTGAAAAGAAATGTCAAAAGAGGAAAATGGCGTTGTTTGCTGTCACTATCGGTCTACTTTTGTAGCTTCCCCATTGAAAAACCCGTTACTTTGATCAAAAGAACGTACAGTATTGTGTTGCAACCTGAGATGGATGTCAACAAAAAGTTAATTGGCATAAATTGTACATTTGTACTACTAAAAGGGGCTTTCGTAGATTACTGATGAGCAAACGGACTTGAAGAAATTAACCAACATCGTGGTCAGCGTACGCATTTTACAAAACTTTTCTTTAGACAATTTGTGCGATGCCAACGATGGGAGTACTTGTACTTGGAGAAGGTTTTGAAGAGCCAAACCTAGATGCAGCTCTTCTTATTGACAACAAAATATTATTTAACAATTTCAGTACACATATTTATATCTTTAAATTCATTAATAAAAATATTGACAAGAATTCATTGGATTTCATTAAACCTAAAACCTATAAAACTATTACATGCTGTTAAAAAAACTGTTAATTGAATAAAGATGTAAAATCCTGGGCACCACTGTGCTCGGGTATATACATAGAGTAAGGAAAGTGAGCGGTGCCATGCCCCCTTGGAAGAGAAAATTACAATTCGTCATAAATTCGCAACTATTCGGTGCAGATGAGTGATATTTGGCTATATACATGCATTTGCCTTAAAGAGCAGACTGTGTATCATTTTGGAAAAATGGACGGCGCAACGCCCTATACATTAAAAAACCCAAATTCCTTGTAAGTCAACAACTATTTGATGCATATCCCTATTATTTTATATATCAGTCTATACAATATTTGTTGGGAAAAGAGGCGGACTCACGCCCTAATTTAAGAGGAAACTTCTATTCAATATTTGTTCCAAGGTATTTTACGTAGATATATGATATCCAATACACACATATGTACATCTTTTCTTTACATAAAGATTACCTTGTATGGTAAATAAATATCGGAGTGTTTTCCCGTTATATGAGAGGTTGGGCATAGTTTTTTTTTAAGATTTTTGCAATTTTCGAAATTTTGCTTATTGACTTGAAATGCAATGTGTGGACCAAATTTAGTGGAATTTGTTGGCAAAGTTTTTGCGATATACCCATTTGGTCCGATTTGTACATTTTTTGCTTACTTATATAAAATGCGATGTGTTTACTAAATCTGGTAGACTTTGGTGGCATAGTTTTGGAGATATACTTATTTGCACTAACTTGGGCGGTGCCACGACTATTTCCAATTTTCTTTGATTCAGTGTATTTGTTGGCGTAGCGCCACTTAAATATTTCGTTTTTTTTATTTTTTGGAAAGTACTGTTTTTGTCCGATTTCACTAGCTTTCAAAATTTTGCTTACTGACTTAAAGCGCAATATGTGTACCAAATTTGGTAGAGTTTTTTAACATGGTTTGGGAGATATAATTATTTGCAGTAAAGTGCCACGCCCATTTATAACTAGTTTTTTGTTTGCTTCAGTGTATTTGTTGGTGTAGAGCCTTTTCTCGTATTAAATTTGAGCGAATTTCGTTTAATGACGACTTAAAATAGCTTTTTTTTTATTTTTTGGTATGAGATGTGGTCGTGTTTTTTGTCCGATTTAAGCAATTAAAGTTCTTAAAATTTTGCTTACTGGCTTGAAATGCAGTATGTGTGCCAAATTTGGTAGGGTTTGGCCAAGAATTTTCGAGATGTAAGTGTTTCTTATAAATGGGGCGGAGCCACGTCAGTGGCTCAATCAAATTCGCTATTAATTCTAAGAATTTTGGTATATACATACAATATGTCTATATCTATCTCGGTTGCGTTATGATGTTACAAACAACCGTTAGGTGAACAATGTTATAAAACCTTGGGCACCAGTTCGCTCGAGTATAAAAAAACAAACAAAAAATCTACTTTCAGTGAAAACTTTAGAGTGAACTTTTCGCAATGTTCTTGATGTAGATTCTTAGTGCTCATTTTTATAAAAACCTTGTACATTCTATAGTAAAATGTTCCCGATGGTTTTTGTTAATTTTTTAAGTTCATGTGCTTGCGCATAATGTAATATAAATCATGAATGCATTGTATGGAGAATGAGGTGTAAAAGCATCAACTGAAAAAATTGACAAAACATCAGGAGCATTTTGCTATAGAATGTACAAGGTTTTAATAAAAACGAGCACGAAGAATTTACATAAAAAACATTGGGAAAAATTTTTTAAAAGGTTTTTACTGAAACTTTCTGTAACGTTTTAAAAAGCTGTAGCTAGACAGATTGATTTCTGTTAGCTATTTTCCACAAAGCAACTTTTCTCCGCTCCAGATCGCCGTCCTTCTCCCATTTCTCCATCAACTTGTTGTGGATCTGTTGACATTAACGATGATTAGTGTTCCAAAAGGTCTTAGACCCACATGAACCGTGTGGTCGTTTGAAATAATAGGACTCCTTCCAAATATTTCGTCCATTTGCTGCACATAGAAGCCAAAGCATGGGCTGGCGCCAGTTCTGCTGTTGTTGTCCCTCGCCACCTTACAGGCCTGGAGTAGGCTGCGCATATTCGTTATTGAACTTACCGTGATCGCCATTGACACCATGTCTTCCAACACGTTCGCGTAGGCCAACCCCTTTCTTTTTGGGTGCTCGAACTTCGCTTTCCGGTCAAGGTAGCACCTTAAAAACCCAATTGTCTACTCACGAGACCGTCTTTGTCGCCTTTTTCTTGCATTTTTCAATTCATGATTTTATGTAAAATATACGCTAAGCAATTTTATCTACCCTTGCTCCATTTTTATTTGTTTTGTTTATGTATCCATTAAACAAACTAGATTGAAATTTCCCTAGTATTTTTCCAGAGCCCATTCACAATAGAGCGGATTTTTTTTGAGTTGGATCAACTAGCATATTTTTCCCAGTTAGTGTTGTTGCTTTACATGCTACTTCTTATCCTACCTAATGTTCGTTTGCAACTTGGGTACAAAGAAACGGACCTATTAAGTACCTATTAAGTATTTATTATAATAGTTGACCTATTGTGAAACAATAGTTTACCAACACATGTTCCTTATACTGTGTGATCTCATAAAATTATTATAGGTATAAAATATCAACTAAAAAAATGATCTCATCTGCGGCTAAACAGAATATACAAAGAAATTTAAATTACGTTACGTAATTCTAAGTCCATATGTTCACACACTATCCTATAAGTAAAGCAAAAAAAAAAAACAATTAAATAAACGATTATTGCAATTATTAAATTTCTTGACTTTAGCACTAAGACATATTTTATACTAAGCTGCCTTTTAGTCGATTTTTGTTTAAGTCAAATTATTTTTGTTTTAAATTATTGATTTGATCTTTTAACTAGAAATCGACCACCGATTTAATCATATATGATCAGTTTTCCAAATGTTAGCTACGCTACTCTGGTTTTTATAGCTTACATATGTGTGTGTATATGTATAAAAGTACTTCAATGTTGACATGGCACTGCTACGGCTCCTTTGCATAATGCAATGTGGGATGTAAGTTAACGGCAGCAATCATGCAGGAGCATAAGCCAAACTATAAACAAAATTGCATCTTACAGATTTACTGTATTTATCAATGTGGCAGATATGATTTTTCGGTTATGAATGCAACGCATGGCATTCCGTCAAGGGCAAGTTGAAGCATGATGCAATGTCAAGGCGTCGCACAGTGTTGCGAGTGTGACAAAAAAATCACAAAAATGAAGTCCAAATTGTTGATATTTTTTTGTACAGTTTGGAAGAAAACATATCTATTAAGAAATACCTAAAACAAATTTTACAAAAAATATTACAAGCTGGTCGCAACAGTACATCAAAGTTGCACTATAAAATAAATATATACTTTTGTGAGATAAAGACTTTTTTGTATGCCAAATGTAATTATTTATTATTAATTGTTTATAAACATATGTGTATCATTTTGCTTATTTTATTATAAAATGTAGTTTTTTCTAACTAGAACACTGTTTTCTTATTTGTTTTGATTACTTTGTTCGCGGTACCGTTACTCAAAAAAAAGTTGTTTTGTGAAGTGAAAATATCAAAAGGTACAAAAGTTCAGTGGACAATTTAAAAAATACATTTAATAACACATTTTTTAAATTTTGCGTGGAATTTTTTACAACTATGTGCTTTAATTTAAAACAAATTCTAGCTGCAGAGAGGTGCAGATAGATCCTTAATTTTTTTTCAGTGCCTCTTAATGTGAAAATACGTTCGCTTTTTGAAGTATGGCTGTCAAATAAACAATTAAAGCGCAGTTATTTAATAAGCGCTATGGTAAAATGCGTTGAAGAAAATGCAACAAATCCTATAGATAACAAAATTTTAGCAAAACAATTAGATTTATTAGCACTTAAATTCCAAAACTTATGGAATGCTAGCTATCGTAAAAGAGCGTCTTTTGAAGAGCGGCACGCATCATGGCTCGATCAGTGCATAGAAATACATAAAAGGTTTGAGCGAGTCAATTGCTCATTCGAGACCAATTGATCATGTAAGTTTATTTTTTCGTCTCTATATTTAAAATAAATAACATTTCTGTATATTTCATAGGAGCCAAGTACTAGAAGAGGCAGGCCAAGAATCCCGTTCGGAGATGCAAGCGAGCGAAGTAAACGGTACAAGGTTCATGAGCTAATCTCATCAACGCCCCCTACAGAAATAAAAGCGGCTGCAAATTTTTTAAGAAAGCACAATATAATTTATTGCGATCTGTATTTAATGAAATTCACCCTAACTTATTTCCAAGCTATTATGAATTGAAAAAAGCTATGGACGATTTGCTGCCAAAACCTTTAATTCTATCTGAAACAACCGCAGCAGTACCTCTGCAAAGTTTATTAAATAAGACTGCAGATAGTTTACTACAAACCGTAGATATTTCTTCAGATATGAATGTTCTTTTACAGTGCAAATGGGGGTTTGATGGTAGCTCAGGTCATAGTATGTATAAACAAAAATTTTCAAGTGAAACAGACATCCATGAATTCGCTTTGTAGCTACAAATCTGCTATTTAGAAAGCAGCCGCGAAATTTGGACCAACAACTCTGCTTTATCAACGCTTCTGTGTCGCCCAATTAAGTTCATTTTTATGAAAGAAAATCCTCATTTAATACACGAGTTTGAACGTGGAATGACATTACAAATCCAAGAAGTTTTAAGCCATACTGTAAAAATAAAAAACTTAGAAGATGCATTAGAAGCAAGGCACAAAGAATTTCGAAATACCCGTAGAAACAACACTCAAAAAACTTCTAGACAGGTTTCCAATAAAGACCTTATGGTAAATTTATTACTAACTTCAGAGCCACTCATTACTTCACATAGAAAAGTTTGCAGCAAAAGGCATTTCTGAAGACATTAGTCAATATATTTTATTAAGTGGCAGAGAAACTGAAAAAGAATGTACTTTAAAAAGCGATTCAGAAAAAGAAAGCGATTTGGATTAAGATTTAATTAATTATTTTTCTTTATTGTAATAAAACAAGAAATATTTCACTTTTTATGTTTAACTTATATGGGAGGTGGGCGCGCAAGTTGGCGGATGTTGCTAATTTTTTCAAAATTTATACACTTTATCTTGAGACGCTCCTATGCTGACTTTGGTGACACTGCAACGATTACTTGTATTTTTTGCCGCAACTTATATGGGCTCGCTACACTGTGCGTCGTGATGCAATAAATTTATGTAAATAAATTAAAAATAGACAAATAGGGCAAGATGGAATATAAAGCATTTAGTTTTTGGAAATCACAGCTCAACTGGAATCTTTCATTTTAATCCGCAAAAGCAGACTTTGCATTTTAAATACAAATTTCCCATAATTAGCGCCCAACGTGAGGCACGGCCTGCAAGTAAATATTGTCCTTGGTACAAATAAGAGAAAATAACAAAGTATCTGAAACCAAAGGATTCGAAATATTTAACATAAAAATGCGCGTGTACGGAATGAAAAAAAATTAAGTTATAATGATAAAAGAGTATCTTCAGAAGAGGAAAGAAAAAAACCAATAGCAGCAGCGATTTATCCGAAGCCAAAGGACTCGAAGTATTCAATTTAAAAGTGCTCGTGAAAGAGTTAATAATAATAATAAAAAAATAAGAAAGAAATGCAATAGCACTAGCAAAAATTTAACATAACATCCGAAACCAATCTGAATTGAACACATAGTATTAAAAACCAATGAAAGTGCTGTATTGAAATTTCGTAGAAGATATTCATCATGCACAACTGAAAGCAATGTAATGTGAATCAGTGAACGCCGTAATTACTGTAGCAGCAGCAAATTAATATATTTGTTTTTTTTTGTGTTTACTTTTATTTGCAATCTATCTTTACGACAATAACCGAATGTTATCAATATTTCTTATAAACTAAATCTATGCCTCTAGTGAGATTAGCCATTATATACCACTTTTTTAGGGGGTTTAAAATGCTTTATCTGCTAAGTCTTATATGTGATATCGTTTTAATCTTCGGGTAGTTTGACTATTTTTAAATTATTTATAGCTAAAGTATTAGAGTGGTCGAGCCTATTGACACATGTTTTGCTTGTTTTGAATATCTCTTCTCTAACCCTCTATCGCATGGCCACCTTCTTTATGAAAAAAAAAAAATAAAACTCCACTAATATACGTTTATTTTGAATCCTTTTACATATATTTGTAGAAAAAAATATTTTACAATGCATATTTTACCAGAAAATAAAAGCCGCCATATATGGCTCTCTAAGCATACAAAGTTGCTTGGAGTGTATTACTTTTACTCAGTGTGGAAGCGTGTGAAACAGTTTCGTTTGTCATTGTAGCACAAGAATACATTACATTTCTCACAAAAAGTATACGAACGGAATGAGCAGTCATTTTGACAAAGTTGTCTATTTTTCATCCATTTCGGAAAGTGTCCAATACAGTCGGTACGTATAGAATTCAAAGGAAAGTCTTGACGCTTACTCTTTGTGGTACCTTCTCTGCTTGTTGTCGGAGATGAAGAGTTTGATACCGATGCAATTGGACGCCGTCGTTTTCGGGATTTTCCTACCTTGCAAAGATGTTCGCTCACTGCAAGTTTGAAATTAAATAACGGCATAAATTCCCCTGACTTACGGCGCCACAAGATCCAAGAATTTACAAGGCGCATATCAATCATGTGGAAAAAAATCTTTTTGTACCAAACCTTAGTGCGTAACTGAATTCTATAAAGACCAAGTAGTGAATCAAGCAAGTCTACGCCGCCCATATAATTATTGTAAACGTCGACAGACTGTGGTGAATGAATTCCAATATGCTTTTTCTCTTTTTTACTAAAACGTGTCTTTGTGGATATAGGTTGGCTTCCAACGAAAGTTGAAAGAATATTTACTACCTTATTGTCAAACCAAGAAACGAGGCCAAGTTTGACCCCGTCGATTTTAGTTACCTTCTCCACCATGCTGCCTCTCTCCAACTTTTTCAATTCCTTTCCGTCGGCATCTTACAGTTAGGGACTCGATTAAGTCTTACCGTACCCAAAGACAATAAACCACTTTTCATGAGATGCACTTGGAGGCCGGGGCTGGTAAACCAGTTGTCAAAAAAAATTTTGTAATTTTGATATCTCGGTACAGTGACTGCTAGCCTTGTAACAACATTTCCGCTGATTCCCAGATTCGGTGATCCCTCTGGATGTTTATCACTTTGTGCTCCAGCAAATATATCAAAATCGTAGCTAAATCCTGAAACTCCACTTAAAACAAAATTCTTGAAACCCCATTTGTGCGGTTTGACCGGAATATATTGTTTTAAATGATGTCGGCACTTTGTGGGAATTATTTGCTCATCCACAACCAGTTGCTCCTCTTTTGGTATGAGCAGTACCTTTTCACGGATTTTATTTAGAAGTGGTCGAACTTTGAACAGCTTGTCAAATCCATCTTCACCTGGCGATTTCATATCCTCATTGTTGTTGAAATGCAAAAAGCGTTTAATGTTTTCCCATCTATTGCAAGTCATGATGGTGCGTACAAATTCTTGGCCTACTGTAGTATTCCAATAATGCCTCGACGATGGTAATTTCATCAAAGACATGTATAAGACTATGCCTGAAAACAAATTTTCACTAAGTTTCTCCACAGTGTTTACGCTGAATTCACCTATAAATTGCTCTATTTCGCTCTTAGTAATATTTGCCGGCTTATTTATGTCTTTTTGCAGCGCAAGTATGTTCGATTGTTCAACTATAAAGTTTATCAAATCTTCGTCAAAGAAAAATTGAAAGAACTCCGCTGGCGTCTCTAATTCATCGATAAAACTTGGAAGCTCCATGTCTCCATGAAATGGAAAGTTTTCACTTAAATACGGGGGCAAGTTATTTTCTTTCCAGTTTGGTGGTTTCGATTTTTTAGCGCGTTTTGCGTTTGAGCTACTAGGCTCGTCATATACGTCTTCGGAACTGCTTTCATCGGTCTCCGATATATATACATCTTCCTAGCCAGAAACTTGTGCTCCAACAACTTCTTCATCTGATTCGGATATATAATCATCGTCGCTTTGAAGCCCATTATCGACTACATTTACATATCTTAAATTTCCATAAAAAGATCTTGCATCCATTTCTGAAAAAATTTTACTAAAATGCATGAAAGGCCATATATGGCTTCGTCAGTTTTTGCAAAAATAGTATGTACTGCATGAAAGGACATATATGGCTTTGTCCGATTTTGCACAAAAGCGTGCCTATAGTACTTACCTTCCAATCGGTTTGTATTTTTATTGTGTGAACACTATGTTTTTCCTTCGAATAATAATTTTTTCTCCGAGAAAAGTCCTAATTTTTATGATAAAAATTTTGTCCAAAACACCGCGAAATACACTTAGCGTTACTCATGTGAGACACCTTCACAAAATAAACGAAAACAACAAGCAAAACCTATCAAAATCAAACAGTATCTGAAATATCAACAAAGAATTGTCCAAAGAAAACTACCGTTACAAATTTGTTCCGCTGCATCACTTTGCTAGTGCAAAGCCAAATGCAACAAATCCCAAAACCATATATGGCGTTGTATGCGGTAGATCTTTCTGAAGCTCATCATTTTTCACATGCCAAGGAGCAAGGAGTTCTACATTGATAACGTTCCATATTTGAGTGACTTGCCGATAGCATAAGTCCAAATCGGTTTAAGAACTGATTTGTATATAGCCACTTTATTTTTCAAGCTTAGTTGCGAGTTTTTTCTAAAAAGCCAATATAATTTCTTTGGTTTTTGGTTTAGTTGCGTTACTTTAGCTTTTATATGTGCTTTCCATATCAGCCTTCTAACAAGATATACACCAAGATACTTAATTGACGTAGTTTGGGGAACTTGAGTGCCACTCTTCTTCTAAGACTGAAAGCTACGTGAGTGGATTTTTGAAGGTTAACTATACTTTTCCATTTGTTTAACCCTTTCCCTATTTCCCAGAGCTCTTTCCGCCTACAGCGGGAGGCTTCTTCTGGGCTAAAGCTTTATGGCCGTGTTATCAGCATACGTGACAATGTTCGCATCTGCCACGACAGGTAAATCAGCAGTGAATATTGTGTACAGGACCGGACCCAGAACACTACCTTGCGGTACGCCGACGTTTATGGAGTGTATGTTAGATGTAACATCTTTATGTGAAACATAAAACTTTCGGTTACTTAGATATCATCTTAGTAATAAGTAGTAAGAAGCTAGAAGCATTGTTTTAATTTTTTATAATATTCCCTGGTGCTAGACTCGATCGAATGCCTGTTTAGTAATAGCATTGACAACTCGATGACTTTGCACTATAGTCGCATGACCTCTTCTAAACTCAAACTGATGTTCCGGTATTATATCAAACTGTTCCAGAGCTGGTAGCATTCTTTCAAATATTTTAGAGAAAGTTACCAACAAGCTAATCGGGCTATATGACGATAAAGTATTTTCAGGCTTATTTGGCTTCGGTATCCTGATAACCTCAGCACATTGTATGCACTTAAGGGGCAGGTTTTTTGAAGTATTTTCGTTTATTTTGTCAAATCCGGGGAACTTTTTATGGTTCATCTTATGAATCTCTGCTTCTACTTCACTTAAGCAGATACGGCTGATTGACTCATTTGACAAGGCGCATCTAGAAAATTAGAAATGTCATCTTCTTTTGTTCTGCTACCGTCTGGATTTGGATGAAATACTGAAGGTGCTGTGCAAATGCCTCAACTTTTTTCATTGGATCTACACTAGACTCTATTGTTGTGTTTGATAGCAATATTTCTTCTGGTTGGCCGTTTAAGATATAGCGTAGCTCTCCAAAGATTGTGTTCATAAACGTGTGTAAAAGGATGAAGATTTTGATTTGATTATTCCTTAACTGGTTTAACTGTATTTTATCTACTGGACTCTGGCTCGTTTGCCATTTTTTCCTTAGCTTTCTTTTATTTTTGATAAGCTGTCTAATTTTCGTTGATATAAATAGACTACTTGAAGTGTTATCTTTTGGAGGAGGAGAAAAGAAAAATCGAGCTTCATGTATTCTTTTCGTCAATGTTTCAACAGCCAAATCTATTTCTTGGAAAAAGTCCCAATATTCGTTGCATTTTATCCCAAATATGGGTGGAAAGTATGCGGCCGATATGCTCAAATCAAAGTGTAGGCAATTGACCTTTATACGGGCAGCTTTTATTGCGGTCTGGCAGATGCTATCCATAACTTTATACCTCAAGTGGCTTTTGATTAATATTGCTGATACACCATGGGCTTTGTCATCTGTGTGATTGGCTCTAATAAGATCATAACCGTTTATTTAAAAAATGATTTTCTGGTAAAATGGGTTTCAGATATCAGTATAATATCAATAATATTCGACTTTAAAAACAATCTTCTTTATGGATCGAAAGGCCATTGCCATTCCATATTGCGATACGTTTAATCTATTTGTGGTTATCATATGTAAAAGATTGTTGGTTAGCTCGAACTACTTGGCAAGCAGAGCCTCTATTCTTTCTAATGGACTGACTTCCTTTGGGCCTGGGTCCCTTTAAAGCATTTGAGAATATGTTGGCTGATGTTCATATTGATTTATCATGTCAGATATGCTTGCATCAGCTTGGTTGAAAACCATTTGAGTTGGCGTGCTGTATGTTTTTTCTTACAGTTCCATCTTTGGGTGTAACCAGTTTTTGTTACACCCTGCAGCCCTTACAGCTGACGGCATGGCTTTGGAAATAGTTGACACATTTCGCTGGTAGTTCTTTACTTTTTGGACAGTCCATAGTTGGATGATCTAATGAAAATTTCACACATTTGAAGCTTTTTGTACAATAGGTCTTCGTGTGAATTGAGCTATGTCATTTACCTTTCTTGGATGCTCACCTTTGGCCATAGCGTCGTTGCCAACGTGGTTAATTTGGTAAATATCCGAATTTTCTTTGTTCGGCTCAAGATCAATGAAAAACATATATAGGGGCTCCTTAGTAATGCGGCTTTTAATATTATTTAAGCTTCTCACTTGGTGGCCGAGCTCTTCTATTTCTTGCTTTATTAGTTCAGCTGGAGTTGGATAATGCAAATTTTTCACAACTACTCTAAATGCCCTATCTTGCTTTAGCTTATAGGTATGAAATTTAATTTTGTCTTGTTTTACCGACTTAGCGATAACTCTACCGTGGCCATCTCTCTTATCTTATAACTTAGCTCAGTTCAGCGAATATTATCTCTAGAATAGAAGAGCCTCTTGTCTTAGAAGGGATCAATCAATACATATAAATAAAAGAGGAAAGCGCCCCTTTTAAATAAAAACAAAATAAGGAAAGGCTTGTACAGCAACATAATTAAATATTTTCAAACCACGATTCACCACAGCAAGGGGGTCCCTCCGATTTATAATATAAGCTTAACTCTGCGATTCTGAACTCCAGACCCTATTCTCTTAGAAGGGATCACTCAATACATATATAAATAAAAGAGAAGCAAACAAAAACAAAATAGCTAAAGACTTGTACAGTCTCATAACAAAACATATTAAAATACGCGAAACACCACCGCAAGGAGGACACTCCGCATTTATAAAATTAAAATAACTCTGCGATTCACCACCACTAAGAGGGACTCTCCAAAGATTATTCAATAAAAATTAAGAAAAATTAATAGAATAAATAAAAAAAGTAATAAAAAATGGGGAACGATGACGCAGTACCTGTGGACTTGATCACTAGACTGATAGCAAATAGCAATAAAACTCTACGACAAGCAATTAAACACTTACTACGTTTCCAGCTAGAGTAAGGCTATGGACTATGTTGCCGAGGCAATACATGTCAATGTAGTATGCAATGAATTGAAAAAACAATTATAATACATGGTAGTGCCGACGATTTTACTAAGGAAGAGAATAAAAATAATAGGGATCAGACAATAAGAATTTTTATTACTGGTCTGAATTTGCCATTAAGGGATATAATTTTCTCTTTGAATACGTAGGACTTTCCCGACGCTTTGGCTAAAGCTGACGAGCTTTAGTCAAATAACCAAAGGGTTCGGTTTGAACAAAACTTTGCGACCGAAAAGAATAAGGTAAAACCAAATTACCCTAGTAATAATTTACGGTTTACCCACCGTGATAATTCTGTAAAGCAGAGGCAATGTATGCAGATCAATCTGTTTTCAGAATATATAAGGAAATTACAACTTCAAATGGCAACATCAAAGGGGGTTCCTTGATCAAAACCCAAAACCAGTAATAGCCAATACAAACATGCATGCAAGTGGATTTCAAGACCAAAGTGCGCATGGAGTAAATCGACCAAGGCAAAGTAACCATATCTTCCTACCACAGGAAAAAAAATCAATGCATAAGCCCTATCCACAAGGAGAGGGGATGCCTTCCTCTACATTACCATCTATGACAAGAAATTAAATGAAGGATTAAAACCTCTTTTCGATACAGGAACAATAAGAATGAACTTGCTATTTACAAGAGAGTGAACACCATAAAAGGATATTCTATTATAAAATATTATCACATAATAACTATTTTTGGAGTCCAACAAGTTTTCTATGAAAATCAAAAAACGTATGACAAGATTAATATGAGTTTTCCCCTTAGAACTGACGGAAATGCGGAAATAAGAACTGACAATGAGGAACCAATATGAAGCAGACAGTATCCGGATCCTCTATCAGTAAATGCAGTTACAAGTAAAGAAATTAATAGAATGATGGACGAAAAAATTATAAGACCTAGTAAAAACCCTTTTAATTCACCAGTTCGGGTTATACCGCAAAAAGGTTCAAACGACGACGGTTCTGCAGAACTTCGAATGGTAATTGATTATAAAAAAATTATCGATCACACAATTCTTGAGCGTCTGCTTGCGCAGGCACCTTGATGTAGTGCAGGAGCTTAATCGAATCACAAATCGGATCTGATCAGGAAGAGGGTGCACTAGCTTGTTGATCGGAACCCCTTGAAAACGATGACTAAGACCTCCTAATCCAGGGTGTTATGCGACACCGTACCCATTGGACGGTTTGCAGCCAGGAGGACAACCGGCTGTATTAGCTAGACCGTGAGTATCGTCTTGGAAAGAAAGCCGTCGCACGAAAAAGATGGAGACAACTAACAAAACAAAACCAAAAACTAATGAAAAGAAGGATGACCAGTGAAAAGCAGGGATACGAGGTGTTGCCCTCCCGGAAGACTTTTCCCCGCAGAGGCAGCCCTTTTCGCCGAGCACGCTCGGGAAGACAGTGATGGGCCCTCCCCTAGCCGGGAAATGGCACCCAGTAGGCAACTGACCACGGGCAATAGGCGCGATAAAACTGTCGAAGCACGATCAGATTGATCTGTCTCCAGGCATCGTTCCAGATCGCCGGCTTTTTCTACCACGACTGTTGAGACACTATCGGACGGATCTCTCTCCAGGCATCCAGGTAGATCGCTGGCACATTAAAAACACCAAAGCAAAGCGCAAAGCTCGGGAACTAGGAACCCGGCCACTGAAAAGCGGAGAAGCGAGCATCCCACAAGAGGAGCAGCGGGAAGATTACCCCACAGACACCGAGCTTCAAATGGCTGTGGGCGCACCCGCCTCACTCATCATCGAACTCGGAAGAAACGAAGGTAGTGAAGGATCCAGTGAAACCGGCGGGTGGAACAAGGCAGGCTATCAGCTATTCAGATGTCCTAAGAGGTATGCATTTAGCATGCGGCGGCGACGCCAGAGGTGATCATAGATGATGTCTTTAAAGGGTGAACCTACCCGCTTGCCATAGGGCTGATAATCGCGCAAAATGAGGGCATACACACCTCAGCTTGGCGCATTATCATCAGCAATATAGAGGACACTGGGATTATGCTGATGCTTGGCATAGATGAAGAGCGGTTTGACTGAAGAGGAACGGCTTCAGGTTCGTCACTGTAAGGCCTGGCGACCAAATATCGCAGGGAAATCAGATACTGCACCAGGAAAAGTGCAGGATAAAGAGGCGTCCACACAAATACCCCAATCACCAAGTAAGAAAAGCAAAAAGAGACAGCTTCAGAAGCTTCTGTAATGACATTGCTTCCACCCCAGGTGCTGCAGGACTGCACAGAGCTCTAGCAAAAGTGGATCTGCTGTCGACTGATTTCCCGGATGCCTCCCCAACTGACATGAGCCTTGAACACGGGAATCGAGACCATCCCAAGCTGAGTGGCTGGCAGCTAAAAGTATATCACACCTTGTGAAGGTTATGAGGGACTTGTTGGCTCTCACTTACATTCCAATGGTGTGGAGGAGGTCTAAGGTAATTTTTTTATTTAAGATAGAAAAAAAGGATCACTCGTTTGCGAAGTCCTTTAAACCAATCAGTTTAACCTCCTTTGTACTCAAAATAATGGAGAAGATCATTGATAATGAGATCAGGTCAAAAACTCCGCGGAGGAAACCACTTCACCCCAGTCAGCATGCGTAAAGGGTGGGACAATCTACGCATACCGCTCTGTACCAACTGACGACGGAGATACAGAGTACTTTCCACTGCGAAGGAAGGGTGGGGCTCAATGTTGAAGGGCACAAGACGGTCATCGTACCATTCAGCAGAAGAAGGAAACTACCAGGGATAAGAACTAATTCCCTGGCTGGGATGGAAGTCGACATGGTGGGTGAGCAAGGTTACTCTGGAGGAAACATGTGAATGCAACATGATCTAAGACAATCAAAGCAACAATGGTGTGCAGACGTCTATCGGAAAAATTCAGGGGTTGTACCTATAATATATCTAGATGGATATACACCATGATAGTTAGGCCGATAGCAACCTATGGGGCGCTGGTGAGCAAGATTATTCTGGAGGAAACATGTGAATGCAACATGATCTAAGGCAATCAAAGCAATAATGGTGTGCAGACGTCTATCGGCAAAATCCTGGGGTTGTACCCATAATATATCTAGATGGATGTACACCATGATAGTTAGGTCGATAGCAACCTATGGGGCGGTGGTGTGGGTCTCATGAACTACCGTTTCAACGGTACCATGTGCATGCATCACGGGAGCTATGCGCACATGTCCAACAAGAAAACTGGAGGTGATCCTAGACCTAACGTCGCTTCAAATAGTTATAAAACAGACAGCAAAAATAACCCTACTTAACATTGCTAAGAAAAGGTATGGGAAAGGGAAAGCCATATCGTCTAAGAAATTGGAGAGGCTAAGCGCGCGGCTACTACCAGCTCAACTTCCCAGGAACGATATCAACAAGGTCACCAATTATGAAAGGAATTTTAAAATTGAATTAAGAAACAAAGCAACATGGACCGTATCCGCACTAGAAGAATTAGCAACCAGCACTGGCACACAGGCGGTTCTAAACACCGGAAGTCATGGAGAAGGACACCAAACATCTTCCAAGCGGAGGTGTACGCCATCCTGTTATGTGCAGAGGTCAACCAAAGGAGAAACTACCGCAATGAACGAATAGCTATTCTAAGCGACAGCCAAGCTGCACTCAAGGCTCTAGCCTTGTATGAGGTGAAATCCTCACTAGTGATTGAATGCATAGAGAGACTTAACCCACTAGCAATACTAAATCATATTCAGCTCCTCTGCATTGCAGGTCATCGTCACATCGAAGGTAATGAGGAAGCTGATATATTAGCAAGAGAGGCAGTTTTAAAAACATCTATAGGACCCGATCCCTTCCTAGCAATAAGAACGGCTTAGGATGGAAGAAAACAACTTAAGAAAAAAACAGTGGCAACTTGAGCCAGGGTTGCGTCAGGCGAATTATATACTGGGAGGATACAACCATAAACGCTTCAACCAGTTTATGCACCTCTCGGAGAAGAGTCTGAGGATGCTGGCAGGCTTTCTCGCAGGATACTGAAGGCTACGAAGTCATCAGCATAGGCTCGGAACATGGTCGAATGAGTCCTGCCGCTTTTGTGACTCGGCCCCGGAGACCCCGATGCACCTGTTTTTTGAGTGTGACGCTATCTTGAGAAGACGGCAAAGGTACCTGGGTACACATAGTCCAGCGAAGGAACTTGTTCGCTCGTTGCCACCAACTATCATATTAGACTTCCTAAAGGAGTTGGGATTAGACGAGGTACTGTAAAGAGTAGTGGAAACAATGGATCTCAAAGGTCGGAAGGTATAAATTTTTACGAATGCCTTTCGGACTAAAAAATGCGCTAAGAATTTTTCAAAGGGGAATGGATGATATAATTATTTTTTAGCAAAACTTAACACAACATTAACGGGATTTGGAAAAAAATAAGAAATATAATTTTTGGGGTATATACTCGTAGTAGCAAATAATGAAATTATATGAAATCATTTGGGCATTAAAAAATCTTCGCAATTGTTTAAATGGTGCCACTAACCTAAAAATTCTTTCCGATCACCAACCATTGACATTTGCTTTGTCAGCCCGTAACCCAAATCCAAACATGAAATGGTCGCACGGTAAAATCAATATTGTACAAACCGGGTCTCGAATTAAATACTATGTCCGACTAGCAAAGTAACGAATCACAACATTCCGCCCAATGTAGCGGAAGTATTCGAATACAGGAACAGAACAACCTGCAAATCAGTTTAAGCAACAAACAATATTAGTAAAAACAGGTTCTCGATTCATGAGTGTGATACAGTGGAAAATTTATCAATCATTCTGAAAGAATTTGTTCAGCCGAGATTGGTAACTGCAATTCATTGCACAATAGAGAGTTTCAATGATATACAAATTTGTTTATACGAAACTTTTTACAATGAATGCTAAATAGGGAATATCAGTCCGCTATAATTGAAAAACCTCACAATATAGCTCATCGTAGCTATAATGAAAGTATTAAACAATGTGAGATATGGTATTAATTATTTAGCAAAAGGATAAAAAATTAATTTCACAGTAATAGAAATATTTCGATGCTTAAAGGAGGAATATAATTTCATGAGCGAAGAGTCATAGGTGAAAGAAATAAATTAAAGCCTACATATAAAAAATGGAGGATGAGGCCATGTGTAGAAGTCCACGCAAGTGGGGAAAGTCTCTGATTGTCATGCACCTGGGAGTGGCCAGAACGATTTTTCTGCATACGGTTCATCCAGCTCTCAACTTCCGGTTGATTTCACCCAAGTGTCCTCTGGGTACCTCCCGAACATCCGTCTGGGAGTGAGCTAAAGAGAAAAGACGAACCTGGAGGGGCCATTCCGACGTTTTCGGTTCAATGGCTCACCAGGGGTTTGCAGCCTCTGTTCATCAGTAGGTGCGGCTGCGAGCCTGCCTCTGACTTGGAGCAAGCGGCTCGCTTTATAAATGTACCATAAAATAAAAAATTCCCCAGAATCTGGTTGTACAACAAGTGCTACTTTGGGCCGAGGGGGCAATTGCCCAGGAAAGCCTTCTCTCGATGAACCAAAACCATACTCTGTATGTCTCCCATCATGTCCGTGCTAATGCAAGGCGCTGAAGCATGGGCACTGTCGAAATCGGATGAGACGGCCCTTGGATTCTTTGAGAGAAAGATTCTCCGAAATATTTATGAACCTCTACGTCTTTGCGACAGCGAATACCGCAGACAATGGAACGATGAGCTGTATGAGTTTTTCCGCGACATAGACATAGCTCAGCGAATAAAAATACAGCGGCTACATTGGCTGGGAGATTTCGTGCGGATGGACGAAAATGCTCCAGCCCTGTAAGTATTCAACGGGGTACAAGCCGGTGGTGGTAAAGGAAGAGGACGGCCTCCTCTATGTTGGAAAAACCAGATGGAGAGGAACTTGGCTTCACTCATTGTCTATAGCTGGCGCCAGTTAGCAAAGCAGAGCACGATATGTTGTAATCGGCCAAAATCGCCTAGGCGGTCATAGCGCCAATTAAGAAGAAAAAGAATTGTATATATCATATTATATTCTTTGTATAAAATTTCCAAAAATACAATTTACTTGCAGATATTAGGAAGTAAAAGCTATTGCTCAAATAGGTGGTAAGCTTTTCATTGACACTAATATCATAAATTTTATAATGTTCAAGAAACCGAAACTTACAAAAACATATTGTAAACTAGTAAAAGAAAGATCATGTTTTTCAGAAATTTTAAATGAAAATCACAGAAAATGTAAACAAATAAGAGAGAGAGAAATAACAAAATCGAAATAATTAAATAATGAGCAATAATAAATTCTGGACTAAATGTTGTCGAAAGCAAAACATTAGACGGAACTTATCTAATTACATTTGAAAATCATACACTAATAAATGGCATCACTTATATAAATCAACAATATTATTTTTTGCGCTCAAGGCCACTATAAGGAAAGTATTTATTTGGAAAAAATACAACAACAGTCAGAGCGGTAGAAATTATAGCTATTTCGGAGATCCCCACATCTTCTAATCAGATTTCTTTCATGACTCTTGCTGAGCAAATACGTAGCCAATGGCCCAGAGTCGGCTTGTAAACGGCTAATGCTTTTTTCCACTTTCCTTATATCCTAACAACACAATTCAAGTACGACAGTCTGCCGCTATTACCGTGAATATGTGGTTGTTGTTGTTGGTTAACACAAATCTATTTAATTTTTACCATTGTTCGAATATGTTTTGGTTAGTGTGCTCATCCAATAAATATATACATTCCTATATTATTTTTTTGCATACGTTTTTTAAATCAACAATATTAGTTTTTGAGCTCAAGGCCAGTATATGGAAAGTATTTGGAAAAAAAGACAATTACAGTTAGAGCGGTGGTAATTACAGCTATTTCGGAGATCACCACATCAGATTTCTTTCCTTCACCGGTCTTTTAGGAGATATGTCTTAAAGTTTTTATACTAAAACAAAAACAAAAAAAAAACAAACGAAATGAGAATTTAAAGTTGCAAGAAATTACATACAATGATATTTTGGATAAAATAAATAATTAATCCAAAAATAGCATTGAATCCGGGACGATTCATCTTTCGGAGGGGGGGAGTTAACGGCAGCAATCAGGCGGCAGTATAAGCCAAATTATCAACAAAATTGCATCTCACAGACTGACTGTATTTATGAATAGAATATACCATTTAACAAGAAATCGATATCTTCTTTGTTCACCCATTAGCATTCCATCAAGGTCAAGTTGAAGCATAACGCAATGTCAAGGCGTCGTGATGAAATAAATTTATATAAATAAATTAGAAATAGCTAAATAGGTAAAAATGGAAAACAAAGTAGTCAGTTCTTGGAAATCATATCAACTGAACTCTTTTATTTTAATCCGCAAAAGCGAATTTAAATTTTTAAAAACAATTTTTCCAGTATGGAAAATATGATTGGTCTGATATGGGATAGTCCAGCACTTACTTTCTTCCTTAATTGGCGCTATAGCCTCTTAAGAGATTTTGGCCGAGTTTAACAAATTGCGCCAGTCACCCCATCTTCCTGCTAACTGGCGCCTCTCTTCCTATACTACTTCCTATACTACCACCAGCTTTCAGGGCTGGAGCATTTTCCTCCATTCGCACGATATGCCCCAGCCAACGTAGCCGCTGTATTTTAATTCGCTGGACGATGTCTATGTCGCGGTAAAGCTCATACAGCTCATCGTTCCATTGTCTGCGGTATTCGTCGTCGCAAAGACGTAGAGGCCCATAAATATTTCGGAGAATCTTTCTCTCGAACACTCCAAAGGCAGTCTTATCCGATTTCGACAGTGCACATGCTTCAGCGCCATACCATAGCACGGGCATGATGAGAGACTTGCAGATTGTCGTTTTGGTTCATCGAGAGAGGGCTTTACTGTGCAATTTCCTGCTCAGCCCGAAGTAGCCTTTGCTGGCAAGAGAGATTCTACGTTGGATTTCCAGGATAACATTATTGTAGGTGTTAATGCTGGTTCCCAGATAAACAAAGTCCTCCTCTTTGTCGAAATTGTAATTGTCAACAGTGATTCGGGAGCCGAGATGCCAATGCGCTGACGGTTTATTTGATGACAGAAGGTATTTAGTTTTACCCTCGTTCACTTCCAGACCCATACGATTCGCTTCTCTAACCAGTCTGAAAAAGGCTAAAGTAACGGCGCGGTTGTTGAGGCCGATGATATCGATATCACCAGCATACGCCAGAAGTTGCACGCTCTTATAAAATATAGTGCCTGAACGGTTCAACTCTGCAGCTCGAATTATCTTTTCTAATATCGGGTGTTTTTTTTAGGGGTATAGAACTTCGAATTGAAATAAAACACAAGAAAATCGTTTTAAGGTCCATCAATTTGGCTTTATTGGAAGGATAATTTTATGCCATTAATGTTTAAATATGATTTCGGGCATGTGGCCGCCGCGGCTGGCTCGAATAAAGCCAATTCTACAGGTCCAATTTTCAACCACTTTTTCGAGCATATGGGGCCGTATGTCGGCAATAACGCCACGAATGTTGGCTTCCAATTCCCCTTACGTTTCTGGTTTGTTGGCGTAGACGAGCGACTTCACATATCCCCAAAGAAAATAATCCAATGGTGTCAAATCACACGATCTTGGTGGCCAATTTACAGGTCCATTCCGCGAAATTATGCGCTCATCGAATGTTTCCTTTAATAAATCGATTGTGACGTGCGCTGTGTGGCATGTAGCGCCGTCTTGTTGGAACCACAACTCATCCACATTCATGCCATCCAACTCGGGAACAAAATAGTCGGTTATCATGGCTCTATACCGGTCTCCATTAACGGTAACTGCCTCTCCAGCATTATTGCGGAAGAAGTATGGCCCAATGACTCCACCAGCCCATAGAGCACACCAAACAGTCAGTTTTTGTGGATGTAATGGCGTTTCAAGGGTCTCATGTGGATTCTCTTCACTCCAAATGCGGCAATTTTGCTTGTTGACGTAGCCATTCAACCAAAAATGAGCCTCATCACTGAACAAAATTTTGCGATGAAAATCAGCATCGAGATCAATCTCATTTTCGGCCCATACACCAAAATCACGACGCATTGCATGGTCTCGCGGCTTTAATTCTTGCACAAGCTGGATCTTGTAAGGTCGCAAGCCAAGATCTTTGCGCAAAATCTTCCATAAAGTTGATGGACAAAGCTCCAATTGCTGTGCACGGTGGCGAATCGATTCATTCGGGTCCTCTTCAACACTTTGCTCTACAGCGGCAATTGTTTCTTCGGTGCGCACTGTTCGACGTCTCTGCGGATGCGTATTATCACATAGAGTAAACGTAGTGCGAAAACGATCCATGGTTAACCGAATTAATTGCTCTGATGGACGATTATGTCGACCATAAAATTGACGGAGCTCGCGGTAAACTTCGCGAACTGAACCATTATTTTCGAAATAAATTTGCACGATTTGCAAGCGTTGTTCTTTTGTCAACCTGTTCATGATGAAATGGCAAACCAAACTGAACATAAATGACATTAGAGTTGCCAGATTTGACCACAAAAAGCCAGTTTTATCTCTATTCGAAAAACAAACCTGTAAAAAAAACACCCGATATAAGGTTAAAAAAGTTGCACGAAAGAGGGTCACCTTGTCTGAAACTTCGGTTGATTTCAAACGGCTCGGAGGGGTCCTTCCCGATTTCGAGGGAGCTGCTGGCGTTGCTCAACGTCATTTCACATATCCGTATTAGTTTTGTTGGGATTTCAAATTCAGACATTGCGGCAAATAGGCAGCTTCATCTTGTGCTATCGAAAGCGGATTTGAAGTCGACAGAGAGATGGTCGGTGGCTATTCTTTTTCTCGGGTCTTTTCCAAGAGAGTGAATATTTGGTCGATGGTAAATTTGCCAGGTCTAAAGCCACACTGATAAAGCCGAAACAGTTCGTTCACGGTGGGCTTCAGTCGTTCACACAATACGCTCGACAGAACCTTATAAGCTATGCTAAGAATTCTGATCCCGCCGTAGTTGGCGCATATTGCAGGATCGCCCTTTTTGTGGATTGGGCAGAGTACACTTAAATTCCAATCAGCAGGCATGCGTTCGTCTGACCATATTTTGCAAATGAGCTGGTGCATGCACTTTACCAGCCCCTCGCCGCCGCACTTGATTAGCTCTGCTGGCAGTTCCTCAGCACCAGCGGCCTTAATGACTTTTAGCCGCGCAATTGCCGTTCGAGTTTCGTCCAGGTCGGGTGACGGTACTTCTACTCCGTTTTTATTGATTGGGGGTTTGGGTTCCTCACTACCATTAAGCAGCGTGAAAAAGTGCTCCCTCCACAGTTTGAGTGTACTCTGGATATCGGTCATCAGATCGCGGTTTTCATTCTTACAGGAAATTGCCTCGGGCTTCAAACCTTCCGTAAGCCGACGTACCTTCTGATAAAGTTTCCGGGCGGTTTTCCTATCGGCTTGCATTTCAAGCTCCTCGCACTCACGCATCTCGGCCTCTCTCTTCTTTTTCCGGAAAGTGTGCCTCGCTTCCTTTTTCAACTCCCGATATCTCTTTCGCACGGTTCGCGTTGCGCTCGATCGCAGCGTGGCCCTATAGGTGGCACCTTTCTTTGTCCTGGCGGCGTGGCATTCCTCATCGTACCATTTGTGACCTCTTCATCGGCGGTACGTAATGAGCGAGAAATGTGGTCCTATTGTGCGCAGATATCCGCTTGTTGAACTCTGCTCTCAGTTAGCTGGAGTGCAAGTCGAGTGGCGAAGCGGTCGGTTATCTTTTATGTTGCAGCTTTTGGACGTCGAACTTTCCTCGTGTCACTGAGCGCGCGCGTTTTGCTGCACGAGTGCGAATGTTGGTTGCGACAATATGATGATCCGAGTCGATGTTAGCTCATCGAATAGTGCGCACGTCTAAGACACTGGAAGCATGCCTTCCGTCCACCACAAAATGATGAGTTTTATTTCTTGTTTTTCCATCTGGAGATAGCCATGTAGCTTGATGTATCCTTTTATGCTTGAACCTGGTACTACATACTACCATGTTTCGGGCCCCGGCGAAGTCGATCAGCCTCAGTCCGTTAGCGGGTGTTTCATCGTGTACCGATTATGGGACCAAAAATTCCTTCCCTTCCCACCTTGGCTGTAAAATCGCGTAGCACGAATTTCATATCGTGACGTCTTTCCCTTCCGTAGGGGCGTGGGCGCAAATAACCTAGATATTGAAGAATCAAGCTTTGGTGCGAATCGTGGCGAGACGTTCATCCCCCGAGGTGAACGACGGTGCTTAGCGACAAAATCTCTCTCCTACCACAAATCCAACACCGAAATTGCGCTTCTTTACATGGCTGCTGTAGTAGACGTCGCAAGTTCCGATTCTCTTCCTTCCTTGCCCCGTCCATCGCATCTCATGGATGGCGGTGATGTCGGCCTTTGCCTTTACGAAGATATCCACCAGCCGGGCAGAGGCACCTTCCCAATTAAGGGTTTGGACATTCCAGGTACATGCCCTTAAATCATATTCCTTTAAACGTTTGCCGTGGTCGTCATCCGAATTGGGGGGTCTCTTCCGAGGCTTTTGGTTAAAATTTTTCTTTGAAAGGCGTTTTTACGTGGCGGGTACCAAGCCCAGCGCACAACCAGATTCTGGGTTTTTTTTTTTAAATTAGGGGCACATTGATATAGCGAGCCGCTTGCTTCCAGTCAGACGCCCGCTCGCAGCCGCACCTACTGATAAACAGACGCTGAAACCCTCTGGTGGGCCCTTAACCCGGAAACGTCGGAGTGGCCCCACAAGATTCGCCTTCTCAATTTAGCTCACCCTCAAACGGATGTTCGCGAGCTACCAGGAGGACACTTGGGTGAAATCACACGGAAGTTGTGTGCTGGTTGAACCGTATGTAGAAGAATCGTTCTGGCTACCTCCAGGTGAATGGCGATCAGAGACTTTCCCCACTACGCACAGCACGTAGACTGAAAATTAAGTATTGCGTAATGACTTCTCTGCGTTCTTGATGTCGCTATCTCATTAAATTTTACTAAGTACCCTTCGGCAGTGATTTATCTGGTATATCTTCGTTAATAATACGAAAAACTAAATAACATTTTTTTTAAATTTCATTATTTTCCTGAGATATATACATCAACTAAACTAAGTTGAAACTGATAAGTTGGAAAATAGAGTTATTTGTTTTTCTTTGGGACAGCACTGAAAACCATTTCATAAGAAATTTTAAAGTTTTTGCTTCCACTGTTAACAACCAAGATTTTCATTTATGGCCGTTAATAAAATTAACGAGGATGTGCCCTTCAGAGTAGTCCAAGAACTCAACCTAGAATAAGGAAACAAGCAAATTATATTATTTGTTCCTCTTGCTCCAGACTTTCACGCGTCTTCATTACATGAATTATATTCCACCCTATGTTCAGGCGTGTTACTTAGGTCAGTAAAATTCACAGCTACCGCACTTGCTCACTGTGAGTTTAAAGTTCCCCAAATCCTTTTTTGAGGCTACACGAAATTGCATGAATCGCACAATCCTGAATTTCATAAACACACATACATACTTCGCCCACATTCCACGCAATATTTATATAAGTTAAATATTCATATATACATATACATAACTTATACGGCACATTTATAAAAACCAGCTCTTTTAAATTTGTTTCCAGTTGCAGGCCATTACCAAGATATGTGAATTCACGTCTATAAACTTTGACAGTGACCGCTAACAGGGCTGAATTTTTATGTAAACTTTGTTTTTAGTGGCAGCTCTTCGAAAAATTCGATAACCAAATTTGTTTTTCAAGAAGTATTGAAAGAAACAGACTTTAACGATAAATATTTGTGCTGAATACTTTATATCAAGCATTCCACGAGTTTTTACGCAAAAAGATGTGCAGTTATTATAACTTTTTGAACAATTTATTACGTTAATTTTTTTGTCTTCCAAGAGTAACCTTGTAACCATACAAGGCTTCACCTTAGGTTTTCTGCTGGGTATACTGTGCGCGCAAGCGCCTACATCGAGGCTTAAACAAATAAGTGGTAGTTGTGCAACATATGTATATTCCCAACAATTTAGCTATTGTTGTCAGTTTAACTTATATGTGGAATTATAATAGCCTTAATATAATATTAAATTAAACACATTTGTATTAATTGTGCCGGAAAAACTAAGGTATTTAATTTTGAACCAAAAGCGGCCAGTGAATGTTAACTAAAGACCAAGAGACGGGCAGTTGAAAGTTATTTATAAGAACATATTAATTTGAAAAAAATTTGCTTTATACTTACTGAAATGCAGAATTTTTCGATTTTCGCAAAACACCAACCTACCTTAAGTTTCGATTAGATATCTCAGTATTTACTCGAGTTATCACACGCAAAGGCGATACAAGGATGTTTTAATCGATTTCACTTTTCATTCCTATTGGTATATATGTATATAGTTATAATACCCTGGATAGTTGTACGTTGTGGAATGTTCATTAGATAAACAGAATAGGCTTTTAGGTGGCATTAGGTGCGACGACACTTACTCAAACTTTAATATTTTGTGGGAGATTCATGGTTATCTAATACTGATCTTTATCGGAAAAGTATTGTCAGACATACATATATTTGTTGTTTCCGTTGGTATGTTTTCCCATGCTGCGTCTATATTTGATTATATGGTTATTAAAAAAATCATCTTCTCTAGAGGAAGCAACTTTCTGTGATCTTACTGGTTAAGTCGTTGTCATGTTGAGGTATTTTGACTCCTAATAAAACGTAATGACACCCGGAAAACATCTATGAATCGCAGAATTCAGAATTGTTTTTTAACCACATTTCCAACCACCAGAACCGTAAATATTTAATCACAATTTTAGACACAAAGTGGCTTATATGTAGTGGAATAGAAATGAAGTTAGACCAAAATTTTTAAAGATTTTATTTGTCATGAAGCTGTCAAGAACAAGAACTGGGAAGAAACTTATTGTTGTAAATTTTAATTTTAAATAAAACCAAGTTCAACGTACGTCGATTTTCAACTAACAAATATATTACTTGCTGATTTTTCTCAACTGGCGAATTTCAAAATGGACGAATATGTAAAAGTCGATATTTCACATAATAAGCTCAGTTTTAGTCGAAATTGTAGCGATCTGTTCAAATATATTCAAAATTCTACAAGTAATATAAATATTTATTGTGCCTTGATCGATTTACTCGCTCTCTCGTATTAGATTATTTACTGCCCTATACAAACTCAATCGAAACGAAAACAATTACAATTTACAATGTATTCCACATATCCTTATTTATGACATGAACGCGTTTTTGAATGTCAGACCGTTCTTTATTACCACGATTCCACTTCGTTGATCTAGGCAAGTTTCGAATAGCGAATGAAAGCTATCAATCACTATAATTATGTATTTATTGTGCTGCTGTAGTATTGCATGAAGGCTGGTAGTATACCGACAAGCCAGGTTTTGTTCAGATTATTAACGGTGTTAAAGTGGTAAGAATTAGAAATGTCTACCTTAAGCGGTAATTAAACCTGTCTTCGGAATACGTCCATATGTACTTGCAAAAATTATGCGCCTATTTCTGAACAAAAGTAGAATTATTAGAATAGAACCCATAAGGGGATTTCGCGGTTTCTTGTTTTCTTAGTGAAAAATTATAATAAATAAAATATATCGCCAACACACTCAAGCAAAGGGTGTATTTATGAATATAGCTGTTTCAGTATTAGCCATGCTCGCTCTGAATTCGATTATAATTTTTGTTGATACAAATTTTGTTTAAAGAGTGAGGTATACGATAAGATCTCAAACAACTGATCATTATAATGACCAAATTTTCTAAAACAAAAATTTTGTAAATAATTGTTTCAGAAATCTATGTATTTTATTTCATATCTGCCTATCGCTTGAACATCATCTTTGCCAAGCAAATAACGATTTGCAAAAGGGGTTTGCTCTTGTATATTTTGTGTTGCATTGTATTCCAAATTACATTTATACATGTATACATTTTAGGAATGTATAGTTTAACACAAAAAAAAATGTTGATTGTCACTTACCTCTTTGAAGATAACACGGTTGCGTTCGCGGAAATGTGAGGGGCGCATTGGATATGCTCTTGGTATACCGATGTTTTGTTTATCGTCGAAGTTTCCTGTTTGTGAAGTTGTTGAGAATCCGAAATTACCATTCGGAAACAGTGAAAATGATTTCTGTTTGTCGTAGTTTTTGTTGTTGCGATTCCTGTTGGTAGTTATATAGCTGCGCAACGAGGATGTTGTGGATTCGCCGGAGTTAGATGATTTGTAAGAGTATATCTCTTTGTTTCCAGCATTATTCCGATTGTTGATGCTATTATTACTGTTGCCGGTTTTAACGCTACCTTTGTCGCTATACCTATTAAAATCACTCATTGAATTTTTACGCTTATTATTGTTCTCATTGTTATTGTTATTGTAGCTTTTCGTATTGCTATTTTTATTTTTTTTGATATTGTAGTTGCCCTCGATATAGCGTGACTGCCCAGTAGCGATAGACAAGCGACCGTCATTCAAATTTTGATATATATCTCGATCAGGGCTACGATTATCATCCATTAGAGGAGACTCTGGTTTTATAGGATGCTTGTTAGCTGATTGAATGCTAAATTTTAATAAAAAAACACATCGAAAACAAAATTTGAATTGTAGGTCTAAAACTTAAAACATTTATAATTATGAATTATAAGTACTTATACATACATATGAATATATATTTAACAGTGGGTCATAAAACGCTGTCTCAATTGAAATTCTGCTTTTTCAAATCTTGCGTTAAAGTACATTTCAATTCCTTTTAATATTCGTCGAAACAAGGTATTTGAAAACCGTAATCTTCCATTACGCTCTCGTTGTTGGGGGGTCCAAATTAAAATTGTATGTCATAACCAAATTACGAATGATGCAATTTAATTACTCGACATTGGCACGTAATTTCCACACTCCTATGAATATTGAGTATCGCATATCCTTTTCAATCGCTCTTCTCCAGTCCTGTTGCGTAAATGGGTATTTAATCTTTTCAAACTTTTAAATTATAGTTCGCTCGATGCAACGAACGTGTTTCGCAAAATTTAAGAAGATTTATCTGGTCAGAACCAGATCTCCGAATTTATATGCTGAAAAGGCAAGCACTAACATTTGCCGTCAAAATTTTTTAATAAAATTAAGGATGCTGCATTTTACCACACACATTATATATGTATATTGACATATTTCTTCACATCATTGGTCCCCGAGTTTGATTGCAATTTTGAATAAGAATAATACAAATTTTCATGCAATCTTGTTCAGTAAGTGTAACAAATTTGACAAATTTGATTTGGCTTGAACTAAATTAGGTTAAAAAGTACTCATTGATAGCGTAGTGCATATCTTGGAAAATTCTTAAAACTCGCTACGAATTTATGAGTTACTTTGGCATTTCGGAGTGGGTCCGGACCCATGAGCTTGTAGTCAGGGTCCCCATCGGTTAAGTCTGCCTTCACTTCACTATGTGCAATAATAGATCACCAATTGACAATGTTATATAAGGATATATGTATTGCTTTTATTGTACAATATCTTTAGGTATACATATTTAACATTTTTTTATTTCATATGTTAACGTACAAATATGAAAGCCAAGCGCCCTGCTCCTCACACCATTTAATTATAATGTCGTTTAAACCATTGAGCCTCAGAGCAGGTATTAAAATCAGGGTTGGGCACTTACACACATTTTTATACCCAAGCGCACTGGTGCCCAGAGTATTATGACTTTGTTCACGTAACGGTTGTTTGTAACAGCATAACGCAACCAAGATAGATGTAGACATACATATACAGCGCCGTCGACTTCGACCAGACGACGTGCCACGCAAATGGGTATCAGTCGACGGTCTTTACAGCGAATTTTGGTACAAGATTTGAAGATGTTTCCGTACAAAGTCCAGACGGTGCATCAGCTGTTAGCTGCTGACCGCCAATCGCGTCTAACATACGCCCAAGCCATCCTTAATCACCACCAAGAGGAAGATGATTTTTCATCAAAAATAATCATGAGTGATAAGGCCCATTTCCATCTTAGCGGGTACGTAAATAAGCAAAATTTACGCTTCTGGGGCACTGAAAAACCGCGTGTAGCCCACGAAGAGCCATTACACCCGCTCAAAGTCACTGTATGGTGTGCTGTTTTCGCTGGAGGAGTCATCGGACCTTTTTTCTTCGAAGACGTCGCGGGCCAAACGGTTACTGTGAATGGTGAGCGCTACAGAGCAATGATCAACGAGTTCTTTTTGCCGCAACTTGATGAATTGGGATTGGAAAACATGTGGTTCCAACAGGACGGTGCAACGGCACACACTGCACGTGCCACAGCCGATATGCTGAAGGATGCATTTCCCGGGCGCCTAATCTCCCGTTTTGGCGATTTGCACTAGCCAGCAATATCGCCTGATTTGACCGCTCCAGACTTCTTTTTGTGGGGATTTTTGAAGTCGCGGGTTTATGTCAACAAACCTCAGACTCTTGCAGCTCTTAAAGAGAATATCCGTCAAGAATGTGAGGACCTATCGGACGGAAGTTTTGGCCAAAGTGATGGAAAATGCCATAAAAAGGGCTCAAATGACAATCAACTGTTGCGGCGGCCTTTTACATGACATCATATTCTCGACTTGATGTAAAAAAAATTAAAAGACCAAATAAAAATAATCCACAAGAAGAATCAAAGTTTTTCATTTTTTTTAAATTACAGCCAAAAACCATCGGAAGTTTACTTTTGCGCCACCTTGTATATACCAAAATTATTAGAATTAATTGCGAAATTGATTAATCAAAGATTGCAAATGGGCGAGATCGTACAATAACCACGACAACATAAGGGTGTTTTGTCGGTAACCAGTGAAGCTCTTTTGCTCAAATTTCATATATGGGCGTGGCCCAGCCCACTTCATAAGAAAACGTTATATCTTTGAAACTACTTGACCAAACTCTACCGACTTTGGTACACATATCGCATTTTAAGCCCGTGCGCAAAATTTCGAAAACTTTTAAAATCGAACATTAACCACGCTCACCTTTCATATAACAGCAATTTCCCAAAACCTTAAAAATTGCGATAATTTAATATGAAGGGCTCCACTAACAAATACACTAAACATTTGGAGATAGGCGTGGCCCACTTTAGAGCAAATAATTATAGGTATATTTCCGAAACTATGCTACCAATTTGTACCAAGTTTAGGACTTATCACACATTTGAAGTCAGCAAAATTCCAAAAATTGTAAAAAGCGGACCAAAACTACGCCCACCTCTCATATAGCGGTAATATTCGGAAACCAAAAAAATGCGATAATAAGCGTGGAGCCGCCCACTTTCGAGCAAATAGGTGTATGTATCTCAAAAACTATGTCACCAAACTCTCCAAATTTGGTGTACACAATGCATTTCAAGTCAACAAATTTTCAAAAAAATTTTAAAATCGTACAAAAACCATGACCATCTCTTATATAACGGTAAAATACAGATATTACAAAAGATCCGCAACTTATTAACTACACAGAGTAATTTGCTCAAAATTGATGGACAAGATTGCGTTTGACATTAAAACACATGGAATCATAAATGTTGGGAACGGCCAGGATATCGCCCACCTTAGAGCAAATATCTAAATTTCCGAAACATTGTAAAATTCTACCTCATTATGTACTTTCTGTATAATTTCGAAAAATAGAGAAATAAGACTAAAGTCACGCTCACCCCTCATATAACGGTAACTTGAAACATCAAAATATACAATATTTTTTAAATCCTGTCGCGAATTCTTTCAATTTTGTGAGAAGTAACAAAACTAAAGATAAAGTGTGTGCTTCTGGTATTAGTCTACAAATAAAAATTGGGCAACAATCTCACACAAAAAAAATAATAAAAGAAATGAAGTTCGTATTGTAGGCTCTAGCTCTAATGACGATTTGAAAGTAGCTTTGCAACTTAAATGGTTTCATTTATCTGCCTGATATTGTTGAATACATCAATAAGCACACTGGTATCACCAAAAATGTAATGCCATGCTTTAAGCTCGTTAAAAAAAATGTTGTAGCTGATTCATTTAAAAGAATAAATTTTCAACGAGAAAAAAGTCAGCCAATGCCAACTTAGCTGCCCCCAATCGCGTTACTGGGTCACTTAAAAATCTGGAATGAGGACGAAAGCCGAAGAGTTTCGTAGAGTCAGTACACATCTGAATTTTGATATTTTTGTCATTAACGAAACTAGGCTAAATGCAAATTTTTTCGACACTGGATTTTTTGATCCCAATGTCTTTAATGTTTATCGCAAAGACAGAGATGTAAATAAAACTAGTGTTATTAGAGGTGGTGGAGTTTTAATAGCTATACAACGTAACTTTAGTTTCTCGGTCGTTCAACTTTTTAATGCTGACTCGCTCCTCGACCAAATCTTTATTGGAGTTCGTTGTTCGTCAGAGTTCATTTTTACATGTGCCTCTTACATCCCTCCTAATAGCAGCTATGACACCTGTAAGGCGCATGTCGATAATATTGTCAATATCTCAACCAGGGCTTGCGATCATCAGCTCTGCGTTCTTGGTGACTTTAATTTATGCAATATATCTTGGTCTTACTTCAATAATTATATAATTATTCAATAATTAGACTGAAAGTTATGTAACTGATAGTGTGTTAAGTAATGGGTTATACCAAATTAATCATTTTGCTAACAATGATAATCGAATTCTAGATCTAGTTTTTATAAGTAGCAACTTCAACTTTAAGTTGGATGAATGTCACTCTCCAATTGGACGGCTCAAACTAAATTTTGATTTAGGCAATTTTATATATTTTAATTCAGTGGTGCGTAGCTACGACTGGCGACAATTGTTTATGCACCTTAATACTGCAAAATTATTCGAGCTTTTCAGATATACGACTTATGAATTGTGTCTCAAATTGATCCCAACATTCCCCAGGCGTTCCTTTAAGTTACCCTGGTACAATAATGAACTAAAACACTTGAGAAATGTGAAAAACAAATTTCATAAAAGATTCAAGGTATATGGTCTTTCGCATTATTTCGGTCGTTACAAATTATTTTTTGTTAAAACTCCACATACCAGATAGAGCAATGTATAAAAAGTAAATTAAGGAGTATGAAGCCAGTATTAAAAATAATCCGAAAGCCTTTTGGAGTTACTTGAAATCCAAGAAATCAGGCTCTAATATTCCTTCTTCGGGTTTTTCAAAGATAAGCACGCTAACTCGGCTGAATATGCGGCCAACTTTTTTGCATAATTTTTTAGTGCTAATTTCGACACAGACACTGAAAATGAAGTTGGGGATAGTTTTGCCTCCAATTTCTCGCTTTCCTTTGGGTCTGTTAACATAACGGAGGATGATGTCTTAAGAGGTATATCCTGTCTAAAACCGTCTAAGCTCATGGATGTTGACGGGATGTCGTTGTACTTTTTAAAATGTGTCCTTTTTTATGCAGATGACCTTAAGATCTATTCGGTAATAAAAAACTATAATGACTCTCATGCTCTCCAGTCGGACTTAGATAAGTTTTTTGTCTGGTGTTCACAATATCGCCTATCTTTGAATATTAATAAAGGTTCTCACTGCACTTTTACTAGAAAGCATTACCCAATTTCTACGAGTTATTTTATCTCTGGCACACGATTAAAATGCGTTCCCGAAGTTAAGGACTTAGGTATTTACTTTGATACAAAATTGAGTTTCTCTTCGCATATTAATTATATTGTGGCAAAATCTTATGTCATATTAGCTTTTATCCGACTTAATAGCATAGCTTTTTCTGATCCATATACACTAAAACTTCTGTTTACAAATTTTGTGAGGTCTAGGGTAGATTGAGCTTCTTTTATCTGGAGGCCTCATCAAGTCTCGCATATCAATCGTATAGAATACATCCAAAGAGTTTTTATTAAATTCGTTCTTCGCTCGTTAAAATTTAGTGACCCTTTGCCTGCTTATGAATTTCGCTGCTTGCTCTTGAATTTAATGACTTTAAATAGGAGAAATGCCTTTCTCGCCTGCTCCTTCGTTGCAAATATCTTAACCGGATCAATAAACTGTTCTGACCTCTTGGCAAGGTTACCTTTTAATATTCCTCTACGCAGTTTGAGGCAGCTCTCTATATTTTTTATTGGATTTTCTAGTACTAATTATGCTAAAAATCCTACTATGATGCGAACTTTATCGGAAATGAATCTTATAATTGACCTTCTCTTCCAAGGTGCACAGTTCGTAGTGTATTATATAATTACTTTGAAAAGTATTAAGCACATTTGTTAATAGTCAGTAAGGATTGTGTTCTTTTGACTGAATTTAAATAAATAAATATTTAAAAAGTCTAAATTTGGAAAACTTGTGGTACGCTAAAAATCATACTAATTTCCTTTCGATTTAATTTAAATCAGTAAACGTCGTTTTAGGTTTTAAAATGGCGTTATATAATAACAGCAAATCCGGCTTGACATACATATACTTTTAGTTATTGAACAGTGCTTTTTGGCTTAAAATATTCTTTATACCTTGATCTATGGGGGCATGAGTTCCCTCCTTTCCCCGAAAAATAATATACATATAGGAACTTTATACCAAATAACCTATATCTGCAACTAATAACTAGTTGCGGAGTTAGGCTTCTAATTGTATAGCGCGTGGTTCCGCCCATTTTTGCAAAGCGATACCCAGCTTGACCTATAAGGTAAATGTATGTAAATATGATTAATCTCCACCGAATAGTTGTGGATATAAAACGAATTCAAATTTTTTCTTGCATGGAGCGTGGCACCGCCACTTTTATATATTTATATAACCTAAGTTTGGCCCAGAGCATGCACAGTGTACAAATGTCATAAAGATCGGTTGAGTATTGTGGACGCCTATATTAATTTGTATACAAACTGGTGCCCTCGTATGTCCACCTAAAGGTTGTTTGTAACAGCATTATGCTGGAAACACATGTGCAGATAATCTGCTTGCATATATGCACGAATATCTGCAGCTCAAATACATGAGCAGTAATTTTTGACATGCAGTAGATTATTTGGCATGTAGTTGATGATTCAGTTGTGTGTTTTATTTTATTATAAAAAGTTAGAGTGAATAAAAATGGAAATTGAGAAAAAGAGAAAAATCCAAAAGCTGCTTCTTCTTATGGCAGTCCAAAAGAAATATATTGATTTATTGACAATTTGTGCGTTAACTGAAGAAAGACGATCCCGAATATGGACACTTTCCATATATACTGAAAATGAAAGGGAAATTCATGGATTTTTCAATAAATTATTCAAACACATTAAAAACAACAACTGCGCGGAGTTCCGAAAAGCAACGCGAATGGGGGTCATGAATTTAACTTACCACTGACATTAATTAAAAAGCGCATTACAAAGCAACATTGTATAAGGCGTCCAATACCACCAGAATGTCGGCTGGCAATAACATTAGTGTAAGCTTGATCATAAATGAGACTATATAAAAATTAGTAGCAAAATTTATTCATTAACTTTTAGATATTTGGCTCATGGCGTTTGCCGCCAAATGTTAGCCTGGTCTTTCAGAGTAGGTGTATCGACGGTTAGAAACATGCGCAGCCATTTGGGATGAACTTTCAGGAATACATTTAGCACAACCAAATGAAAATGAATGGCGAGAAATAGCAGATGCATACTACCAAAAATCAGGAATGCCGCATGTTGTAGGAGCTGTTGACGGCAAACATATACACTTAAAGTGCCCAAGAAAGTCAGGATCAATTTACTATAATTATAAAGGCTACTTTAGCATTATATTACTAGCGGTATGTGACAGCAAGTATACATTTACCGCAGTGGACATAGGTGCATACGGTAGTCAAAGTGACGGCGGAGTCTTAAAAGTCAGTGGTTTTGGCAAACGAATATTAAACGACACAATGAATTTGCCAGAAGCAGAAAATCTTCCACGTAGTCAGATGAAATATCCATTTTACTATGTGGGAGATGCTGATTTTCCGTTGATGAAACATTTGATGAGGCCATATCCTGGAAGGTGTTTGGAGCCGAGCAAGGATTATTTTAATAAAACCTTATCTAAAGCGCGAGTGATAATCGAAAATACATTTGGTATATTGGTAGCTAGATGGCGATTGCTGAACAATCCTCTGAATGTGTTTCCCTAAAATGCTAATACAATAGTAAAAGCAACGGTTATATTACATAATTTTGTAAAATTTCATAGTCCAACTGAATATTGTCCCTCAAATTTTGTTGACCACTTAAATGAAAACGGCCAATTAGTAGAAGGACAATGGAGAGAATCTGTTACGCCTTTGGAGCAAACTTCGATTTTGTCAAGCGCAAATGCAAAGCGAAGTGCGTTTGATGCACGAGACCTCCTCAAAAATTACATTTTTGACAATAAATTATAGAATTAATTTCCATCTGTACTTTATTTAATAAAAAAGAAATATCGCAAAACATTTATTTATTTTTATTTAACATAAAGTTATGAAAAGATTGCGTCATTAGCAGCTGAAGCGATGAAGCTTCCATAAAAGAAAGGTTTGCCTGATCCGCTTGAACAGCAAGGCTTTCAAAGAAAAGTATTATTGCACTTTTTTGCCCTTGTCCATTATCTGTTAATGCATTTTCGGCTATTGATGCTACTCGCCTAAAGTCTTTATTTGCATTTTCAAGCAATTCATGAATTTGCCGTTTATTTGGTGTTTTTTTTTGGGATTGGTGAATCCTGCGATGCGCTGACATTCGACATGCTTGAATTGTCAGACAAAGTTCCACTGAAGCTTGTAGTGTCGTCAAGTAACAGCTCTTTTACGTTTTCATAATTTCCGTGTGTGCTGGAAAACATCGACAATTTTTGATATTTACTTTAAATATGCACTTCAAAAAACTTACTTTAAATTGTTCATTTCCACGTCCTTTAAAAACATCAAATGATCTGTCCACTTCCTCTTCTTGTGAGGAGAATCAATGCCGCTTCCAGATGGTTTTTGTTTCAAGTCCTTATAAAATTTATCGCGCAATGTTCGCCAGCGGGCTTTTAACTTTTCAGCTGAAACAAACCATCGAAAGTATTAGGTTTGTACGCTAGTTATTAAACGAATGATTTACGTACCTGGAATATTCACCTTTGTAGACAGCTCTTGAAATTTTTGGTCGCGCAGGTAAATGTTTTTGTAGCATTTGTGCCTTTTGTCATACAAAAACCTGTTTCCTCTCACAAACTCTATTAATTGCTCTTCCATTGTTATTGCGCATCTGTTAGTGCAAATCTTAAAAGATGTCACTTCTAATGTTGGCAACAATGACGTTTGACAACGAAAAATTGCTTTTTCATGTTGTCAGCACTGTATCTGCGCAGATAAATTCAATTTCAACATGGGTTGCATCACTGCACTCAACTGCAGAACGCCAACTGTCAAATCAGTACAAATTTTTGTTTCTGCGTGCAGAATTCTGCACATGTGTTTCCAACATAAGGCAGCCGAAATAGGTATAGCGATATAAGTTAACATATTTGCCAGCACCTGAAATACACAGTTCCTATAGCCAACCAATGTACGTGCCGTTGTGTCAGCAGAATTGCATTTCACTTTATAATGCAATTGAACAATGCAACAGCTATAGGAAGCTAAGGCCACGACCGTTACAACCAACCGGTCATACTTACGCAAGTGGAACATTTCGCAACGCAGCGAAATATGCCCGTAGGAAACGAAGGGCACAGTCGGAGTGCTCGCGATACAGTTGGTGCCAGCTAAGAGGGCAGTTGCTTAGGAGTGCTAGCTAAGTGCTTAAGATAAGTTCTAATTGTGTAGATTTAATAAATATTTTATGTGGGTCATATTTTAGTGCAGGGCCAAAGATCCTTTAACTGGCGCCCGAGCAGGGACAAGTAGTGTGTTCAGTAGAAAGGCTTTCTTTAAAAGAATTAAAAAAAGAGTAATACTAAGCGAATAAAGTGCAAGTGGAAAAGTCCAAAATAAAAAGATAAATATTACTCAAAAGAAATTAATATAAAATAACATTATAGGACGAGGAATATGAAATTATACCTTTATTTTTATAAGTAAAATTATCGATTTCTTTTCCCTTTTTTTATTTCTATTTCACAGATTGAGTACCTACAAACCACCGTTATAAACCTGACTAGTGCCGTCAATGCGTTCCTTGAGCAAATTAACACCATGGAGAGGCAAGTATCCTGCTTAGATTCGTTGAGTACTCTTTGAAATGCTTCGAGAGATGAGGCGTTGCTATGCAATGGCTATATTGCGTACCCTACGTAGAATACAAACTCTCAGATGGCCGCATATTAGTTTTCTGGTAGACGTGAACGAAACTTTCATAGCAGCAACAGTCGTTAAACGAGATAATCCAGTAAACATGCAAGTGCAGGAAGGAGTTATCCATCTTTCCAAGAGCCCGTATAGCTCTCCAATTTGGGTGGTCCCACAGAAACCTTAGCCCGACGGCGAGAAGTAATATCTCATGATCATTGACTACAAATGTTTGAACGTCGTCACTATTGCCGATACCTACCTCATTCCCGACATTAACGCAACTTTTTGTAGCCTTTGTCTATCCCAATACTTGACTTGTGGTTTCCATTAAATACCAATGAATGGAATCCAGAGAATGATTGATGATGTGATCAAGCAACACATTGGTAACTATGTGTTTCTATGTGTTCATTGTATTCGGAAAGAATACGGATGATCATTTGCAGAATATATGGAAAGTATTTTCAAGATTGCTGGAAATTAACTTAAAGATTACCCTGGAGAAGACGTGCTTCCTTGAAACTGAAGTCGAGTTGCTAGGTTATATCAATACACCCGACGGCGTGCGACCTGACCCGAGGAAGGTTGAGGCGATGAAATTAATTTTGCTTTGACAGGATAGTTCTACAAACCTTTGCCGATTTAAAATGATTGCTGACTCCCTAACCTTTTAATTTAACTACCGACGCCTCGAATTATAAAATTGGAGCAGTACTATGGCAGGGAAACATGGAAAAATACAAATTGATCGCGCATAATCCTCGGTCGCTGAACCAGGCCGAGGAAAATTATGCTACAAACAAGAAGGAGATGCCTGCCATAGTGCGGGCACTAGACAACTATTTACATATATGGTGCAAAAATGATTAAAATATACACCAAATATCAACCATTAACCTTTTCGTTAAGCTGCCGCAATTACAATGCAAAATTAAAGCGCTGGAAGGCGCGAATAGAGGAGTACAATGGCGAAATAATTTACAAATCCGGAAAGGCTAATTTGGTCACTGATGCGAATTATGGGTTTGGTTGTTCAAACCCCGAAAAAAAAAAATTTAAGTTTTGGAACTCACTTTATTGAACTCATAATTTTTATTGATTTACTTAATTCATATTTACAATATTTATAGCTCAGTGAACGTTTAGTGAAACGTGAATGTTGATTTTGCATGAAAGTATTTTGCAACAAGTAGAATGAAAGAATTGCTTATTTGACAAGAAACATTTCGTAATGAATTAAATGAAAGAAATGTTGATTAGGCAATTTAATGTTAAACGATTTGTGTTTTTTAAGTAAGCGTAGAATTGATGGCTACTTGTAAATGAAATATGATTGTTATTGTTGCCAATTAATTGGTAATGAGTTTGATGAACTCTTGGAATGGGTGGTTGACTTAACTCCTCCCCCGTTTGACTGAAAACTCTCCTGAGTTTTTATTGTTATTTCCGCTGTACGGCTATTACATTGTTTATATGTGAAAATTATGACTACTATGCTTAGCGCTAATAGGCTAAAAGTTAAGGCTATGCCATTGAAGGTATAATTTAATTTTTTGTGGAATCGAATTTCTTCGATTTTCTGAATATTGTTGATTTGATTGAACACTATTTCATCAAATGTAAGCTGAGAGTTGGTCTTATTTATGCTAAGGCAGCTAGGTATCAAAAAATATTCTTGGAACTTTTCATCAAAATTATAATAAAATTCACCATTTATTTCTATTTTACAATCATTGAAAACAAGTTCGTCCTGATTCTTATTTGGTACGGGTATAAAAAATGATCTTTTTATTTTTCTAATATCTCTCGGTATTTGAATTACAAAAATAATTTTATGGCCTTTATATTGAGCTGTATTTAGCTTAGTGTTTTGCATTTTATAAAGGTCAATATTGTAACGAATTATTTCTTCACTTGTTAATACATTGTTATTCATAGTATTTGTTTTTGCTGCTACAAAATTATTTTGTATGTGTTCGACATTATCTAACAAAATTTTTATTTTTAGCAATATATCTAGGTATAGAAGTTTATTTTCTAGTTCTACGTCTTCTTTAGATATGTCATTCAGTTTTAATAAAATTTGTGTCCTGTCAGTTTCTATTGCATCTTTCAGATTGGATATTGTTTTGTTAAATGCATGATTTATTTCAATATCCTTATTCAAGTTTCCTATTATTACGTGATTATTGTCGTCTATTGTCTCTAGATGTCGTTCTATTTCTGATCTGTCGAAATCGTCCATTGTACCGTATAACCATTTCATTCCTGTTCTTACGAAGTTAAGTAGCCCTCTAGGATGTCTAGTAGGTAAAATCGTTTGGAGTTTTGATTTTACTTTTTCTAGCTCTGATTACAAAAAGTGCTTGTTGTTTATGTCTGTTATTATTTCTATATTTTCTTCAAGTTTTTCTGTGACGTATTTAATTTCTTCTGGGTCAATAATGTGTAAGATGGTATTATAATTATATGCCATGTCCACGTCTTCTAATGCAATCTCTGCAAAGCCGTTGTCGCTATTGATATTTTCTACTATTAGTGTTGCATTGGTTGCAATTAAGAGTGTCATTAGAGTTGTCACCAGTGTTAATATGCGTACCTGAAAATTTAGTCGTTGTTTCTATGTTTGTTGGGTGAATATTATCTAATTTCATTTTCTTATATCTAGGTTCGTGTTTATGTCTAACGGCTTTGTAGTTCTTCACATAGCCTTCTTGTCTTGGATTTTGGTAAGCTTCTCTTTTTGTATTTAATTTTGCTATTTGTTTTTCTTTAGTGGTTTTGAGAAGGTTATAAATTTTGTCTTTGCCACTTTTTCCGTTTGCTATATCTATTGGTGTTGATTTAGTTACTGAACGAACCGATTTGTTATACCATTCTGTGCACTTATATATTTCTCCTGAACTGATAATTCTGAGTTTTCTATACTAATCATTCTAAATCTTTCATTCAATGTGTTATGGAATCTTTCGATGTCCGCATTTCCTGTATGAGAATTTGGTCTTGTAAAATGAATTTCTACCTCTTCCTGTCTTAGAAAATCTTTTACGTTAGTTGAGTTAAATTCGTTGTCTGCAACTATTCGTTTCGGCTTTGATTTAATGGAAAAGTATAAACGAAGTTTTTCTACCAGTGTTATGCTATTTATATCTTCCAGATAAATGGCTGTAGCTTGTTTAGAAAACTTACCTATAATTGTCATAAAACTATGTTTTCTAATGACATAAGAGTCTATATGTATTATCTCGTTATTGTCTTTAGGTGTATCTGTTATGAAGTATTTCAGGTTAATTGGGTTTCTATCATATTTCCCTCTGCAAAAAATATCGCAGTTATTTATGTATTTCTGAATAAGGGTTTTTAGATTTTTAAAGTATATTAATTTCTTCAAGCCCTGGTAATTTTCATTAATTCCAGCGTGACCAGTTTCTTGCTTATGGTACTTCTGTATATATCTGAGTGATTCTTCTTCGTTTCTCATATCTTTAGCATGATATGAGCATCTAAAGAATTTTACACTTGTAATAAATAGTTCTATAAGTTTTTGCTGAACTATATTGTATTCGGGATAAGAAATTTCTGGGTATTTTTCTACTTATCCTGCTTTGATATATCTTCTAAAGATATCTGACATCAAACCGCTTCTAATATCATCTAGGCTTACGAATATTTTTCGTTTATTATCGACTATCTTAATTTCTTCGGTCTTATATTCTGTTAGTATTATTTGGGTGTAAAAGCAATTTACAGCGGTGTCCAGAATCGGAAAGTGGTCATTACTTTCTTCTTCTTGAGAATGTATTGTTGCTGTTGTGCTCACATTGTCTAAGTCGACATCCTCTGAATTTTCGTCTATTTCACAAATTTCTCCTGTATCTGCATTGAGTCTATTTAAGAAATCGGCGAGAGTGTTTTCTTTACTTTTTATATGCTCGATGTTGATATCATATTCTCCTAATTTAAGTAGCCAACGCTGAAATCTTGGATTGATATCTTTTCCTTTGTGTTTTGTTTGTAACCACTTTAATGGTTGGTGATCTGTCAAAAGTTCAAAATTTCTACCATATACGTAGGGCCTAAAATAGTTTACGCCCCACACAATTGCTGTGGAATACTTTTTTTCATGTTCGTTTAAAGTTCTGCTGGCATAGCAGATGGGGTGATTATCCTGTTTTAATACTGCCCTTATAGCAAAATCGGTAGCATCTGTTGCTAATTTGAATTTCTTACTGAAATCCGGGTAAATAAGGATCGGTGTGTTAATTAGCAATCTTTTTAGTTTATAGAATGAGTCTGTATATTGAGGATCGTTTTTGTTTATTTCTGTATCCTTCTTTAAATATTTTGTTAGACCATGAGCAATTTTCGCATAGTCTTTGATAAATTTTCTATAGTATCCAGTAACTCCTAAAAACGACTTGATTTGTTTTTGAGTTTCTGGAAGCTTTAGTTTCTGAATAACTTCAATTTTTTCTGGATTAGGCTTGATTCCTTCGGTAGTGAGAATGTGTCCTAGGTATTCAGTTGATTTTGCAAAAAATTTACATTTATCTACCTGGATTTTAAGGTTGTGTTTCCTTAAGGCATTGAACATTTTTTGTATGTTTTCCTTATGCTCTTGTATTGTGCTACAGAAAATTTAAATGTCACGCAAATATACTACGCAAATTTTGTTAATATATTCCCTTAGCACAGAGTTTATTCATCTCTGGAAAGTAGCTGGAGCATTCTTCAAACCAAAAGGCATACGAACGAATTCATAGTGGTCTAGAGGAGTGGAGAACGCTGTTTTCTTCCTATCTTTTTCCTTAATAAAGATTTGGTGGAAGCCTTTGGCAAGATTGAGTGTTGTGAAATATTGTGCGCGTCCTAATTTCTCGAAAATAGTTTGAATATTCGGAAGCGGGAATTTGTCACTAATCGTAATTTCGTTTAAGGCTCTATAATGGATCACAATTCTCTACTTCTTTTTTCTTGAATTGTCCGACTTCTTAAGTACAATCCATAGCGGATAGTTATAGGGGAATATGCTTTCTCTGATTATGCCCTGCTCAATCATTTCTCGCATTTGTCTATTTATTTCCTCCTCGTGAATTTGAGGTTATCTGTAAATTTTTGAGTACACAGGTTTGTTTATCGTTGTAGTTATCTCATGCTGAGCTTCATGAGCATGAGTCAATGCATTACCTTCTTGGAAAAATATATCGGAATTTTTTGAAATAAGTTCTCCTAAGAGGGTCACTTCCTCCTTGTTCATGCCCTCTCGTTCTAGTTTATACAATATATTACTATCAGATTGAGGATCCAGATTTTGAATTTCATCTGAACTAAATGGACAGGAGTTCTTAAATTTTATTTTGTTACCGTTTATTTGCAAAAAGTCTTCTTCTAAGTTGATAATTGCTGAAAGAGGTTTCGGACAATTTTGTCCAATTAATCCGTCAAAATTTTTGTTGTTGAAACTGGTAAGTTTCCAGCACATGAGGTTGTCTTCATTGAATTCATTTGGTAAAGGGGTGATGATTTCTTCATCGATAGAGAAATTTCCGTTGATGGTGTTAAAATGTATGGGGTTTTGTAATTTTACTCTCTTATACAGTGGCAATAAGTTTTTATTTAAAAGGGAAATTGTTGATTATGTATCTAGTAAGCAATTGATGGTTGTATTCCCCATTTTAACTTCTACTAACGGTAAATGAACTTTTTGGCTCGACACTGACAATTTACTTCTTCTGAAGTATTAGCTGTATTGTCGATGTGGTCTACTTCCATAGGAGTAGTATTATATTTATTGTGACTGTTTGTCCTACTTGACGTTTGGCTACGTCTTGTTTGATGAGAAAGGTTTGAACTCTGTCTCGACGGGAAAGAACTAACTTGTGGGCTGACTGTACTAGAATTGTTATGTGATAAATTGCTTGAAGCATTTTGATATGGTTGTTTTTGTTTGTGCACTTGTCCGTCCTCTCTGTTGGATTTTTGTTTGTATTTGTCGTATTGTCGTAACGTCCCTGTCTCCTCGAGTGCATAACACGCTTCTCTTAATGTAGATATATTTCTACTATATACTACACTTGACAAATTGGGGTGGATGCCATTTAAAAAAGTTTTAGACATGCTAGATTCATTTGTTGGTGATGAAAATTCTTTTGGTTTATTACTATCGAATTCGAGCTTAGTGTTTAGTTTATCTGGGATGCTTCTTAAATTTCTAAAGTATTCGCTTACATTAGTGTTCCGCATGTTGATCGCTTCATGGTACAGGCTGTGATAGGTTTCTTTTATTCCAAAATTTTTTACCAATTCCTCTTTGGTTTGATCCCAATTGGCATTTTGGCCCCATGTCCTGATGGCTTGTAGTGCCGGTCCTTGTATCTTATTTCGGACGTAGCGTTCGAAGACGAATTGTTGTAGGAGTGTGTTTTCGCCAAATAGATTTATTATCAGCTCCACCTCCCTGATGAAAGACGATAGATCGTACTCCCTGGTTCCTCGGAATTCCTTTATACGTGCTGCTTCCTTTAAGAAATCTGCTCCAGATAAAACAGCAGGTTGGCTTTCTGTAGACATTGTTTCGGTTTTTGGTATCTTCCAATAACGATTTTCCTTTGCTTTGGTATCCTTCGGGTTTTACCAGTGCAATTTTGCGAAAACAGCTTTTCGGAGTTTAATCACGATTTTTGTTCCCAGTTGAAGTCGCGGCGGTCAACTTTGGTTTTCCGCTTTATTCGATAATCAATTCTGTGTTCACAGTTGAAGTCGCGGCGGTAAACTTTGGTTTTCCACTTTATTCGATAATCCATTCTTTGGAATTGATCTCCGTAGACTGCTTTAATTATGGGTTTGGTTGTTCAAACCCCGAAAAAAAATCACAAGTTTAAGTTTTGGAACTTACTTTATTGAACTCATAATTTTTATTGATTTACTCAGCTGGCTCAGCGAACGTTTAGTGAAACGTGAATGTTGATTTTGCATAAAAGTGTTTTGCAACAAGTAGAATGAAAGAAATTCTTATTTGGCAAGAAACATTTCGAAATGAATTAAATGAAAGAAATACTGATTAGGCAATTTAATGTTAAACGATTTGTGTTTTTTAAGTAAGCGTAAAATTGATGGCTACTTGTAAATGAAATATGATTATTATTGTTGCCAATTAATTGGTAATGAGTTTGATGAACTCTTGGAATGGGTGGTTGACTTAACTTGCGCTCTCTCTTAAACCCAATGTCAACGCTTTATCTGATTCTGTCTTAGCTTAACCTGCTGATAGTGCGTTAGGAAATCATGGTGAAGGTGCCCTTTCCGTGGAATCGATGGGCAAATGGGCGGGTATAACGACTTCATTCAACCTTAATCGAAATTTATCGCTGCATTACATGCGACTTTGCAAGGTTATCCCCTAAAGAGCGGGTGTCTAGTATATCTGTAGATAGGTACAATAATAATAAACATGCGATTACAAAACAGAAACCTGGGATATATTTTTGAGTAGGGTATCTAGGATAAACTACTAAAATTTTATAGACTTTAGGGATAAAACCCACGAAAATATTAATGCTTTGCTATTGCATGAGCAAGAACGCCGAAATTCAAGAATAAATGAGAAACGCTCGCCATCATGATAATTTAAAAATGGTAATAGTTAACAGGCAAGTAAAGCTTAAACAGAAAGAAGAAACCATCGCAGAAAACAGAAATGCGACCATATTAACCGAAAGTGGAAAATCGAATATAAAAAATATGTAAAAAACACATGATAACATTGGTCAAAAGGTAAAAATTGCTTTAATTCTTTAGACCCAGCGGTCCGCATACGAACGAATGTTTGTGTTCGATGAAGTCAGAGTGGTTCAATTCCATACAGCTCAACGGTCTGAGCTGGCCTAATCGAAGGGGCTCAACTCCTCCATGAAGATCTAGTGCTTATTGTGTGTCATGAGTAGGTAATTCGCTATCATAAACGCCGATGGAAAAAAGGGATTAACACGCCCCTTCCATAGTCAATAATACCTATAGGCCAACGCAAATCTTAAAATTCAATAGAATGAATACAAGCTATTTGCTAAAAGGAAATCGTGCGTATAAAGTAGAACAGAATTGAATGCATAAAAATGCATTTAACGAATGCGAAAAGTTGCGCATAAAAAAGCACACCGGAATGAAAAGCCAAACATTTAAAATTAAAAATTCAATAAAAAATCATCTGGTATTTATTTGAATAAATAACAAACTTTATAAATAAATAAAAAATAAGAAACAACTCCAAAAAGAATAGCAAAATAAAAATTCAAAATTCTATTTCAATTTAAAATTCAAAAGAGAGATTTTTAATTTAAAAAAACAAATTGATAGCTATTACTAACAAAAACACTAACAGAAAAACTAATTAACTAAAGTTGAGTGGTTCCCTACCACAACTACGAGTGATTGTCCTTTACACTGTGTCACTACTTGTTTCCCAAACCCTAATCAAAAAAATAAACAGAAACAAAATTCTGTCTATTCTCACTAACTTTTTTCAAACTCTTTGCAACCTAAGCTTAGGATAAGACAATGTAGAACTATTTAGTACTAAGAGCAAAATAACTATAATGCGGTAAATAATTTTAGAATGTTTCCATATACTAGAATAAGTACGAATGTAAGTAAAACTTACAATTTCATACTAGAATAATTAAGAATATAATTAAAAAATTTAAATTTAACATATAATAGAATGAGAAAGTATGTATTAATAATTAGGTTCGGGTTCTTCTCATTTTAATATTATTTTAACCCATTGTGTTTTATTTTACTATAAGCAAATGGCAGTACATGGAATATAAGTAAAGCTAAAAATTAATTGAAAATATAATTCATAGCATCAGCATATGCGCAGATGCGCACACCTATGACCTGTTCAAAATAGACTCGGTCCTAGTTACCATACGAGATTTATATGGATGGATCATCGATGGACATTTTAAACTTATCCACGTTGTTAACTTATACCGCTACGAAAAAGCCACAAATCGGCTTGAATACGCACTTATCAGCTTAAACGAAACAATAACAGTTATACAGATTCCGGATACATTTAGAGGAACTGAGAGGCCATAAGTAATATAGTTCAAAGCGATCCATAAATTGGATTGGGCCAGTCCGGAAATAGATTGCTGGCTCACCCGCCGCCTCTAACTGGGATGAAGTCCTGCGAAATGAAACGCTGTTAATCAAAATAACGACTAAAACACCAGGTAAATGATGCAATTTTCAAAAAACTGATGAACTATTGCAGAAGCTGAAAGCAAGAAACCCAACACAAAATAGGGCTCCTGAGGGAAGATGAGAACGAGCTGATCTGCGCCTATCAGATGGTTAGGCTGGTGTCGTTAACACCAACCTCCTGAGTAAAGAATAAGTCAACCACCTTGTAAGCGAGATCGACCTTCTTCCATATAGCAACGTTATAGAAGCCACTGAGATTAGCAAGACACCAATATACAATAACAGTACGCTCCTTCTGCACGTGATTTCCCTATCTACAGCTACTGAAGCAAGGTTTACTTTTAATCATCTAATTGCACGATGCCAACAAATATGAGACGTCCGACATCAAACAACGATGTGTACCGCTTAGCTCTGCGTTCGAAAATCTTTGGGTTTGTTTCCAGAAACCTATTGCATATCCCGCCTTCTCAAAGGAATCTACCGCTGAAATCGTAAAAGAGGACACCATTTTTCTCGACAACTTCAGCGTAAATCTTTTTACAAACTAAACGGTTCTTATATTCATCAGATGGACAATGAGACCGTAATAATAACCAACCAACGCTACACGAGCAACAGCACTCCCGCCAGTATGGACAAGCATAACAAATCGAAGCGTGGACCTGAACCTTAAGCTCGTACACCAGATGTCAGTAGGAAACATCGAACTACTTTTTTACCCCAAGGAAAATACCAATTAGTTCGCAACAGCCGAAACTGGCGAAAAATCACTGCGAAGGTCAATCTTCCCGAGCAGAAAATATCCGTGCCGGTTGACCGTAATAGTGGCCAACATGGCGAGGACTCTCCTTTGTCACGTTGCATAGAAGTGCTAGATTGCTTAAGTCCTGATTGTGTAGATTTAATAAATATTTTATAACGTTTAATCCTTGGGCGAGTTGGCCACTAAATTCTATTTTTTGGAGCGCCTACAGCGGCTCACTTAGGCCAATATTAGCAGGCCCATTGTGTTACCACAAGGAAAAATTTGTACCATCCAAGAGGAAAATTACCCCTCACCAAACCATTTTGCCTCGCTGATGAACCTCAACAGACAATTTACCTCGGTGCTTGAAACCTCACTAGGGTCATCCAAAAACGGTGATCCCAGATATCGCATTCTGCTTTTACACAGTGCAGGACACTTACACAGTAAATGCAAGATCGTTTCCTCCTCCTCGTCGTTCTTGCAGCTCCTACAGCATCTTCGGAAGGGCACTCCCAACCTTTCAGCATGCATACCTATCAGACAGTGCCCTGTTAGAGCCCCGATCACGTTCGAAATGTTTTCCCTTCTTAGAGAGAGAACGCTGCGCGAACGTTTCCGATCCCATTTAGGCCACATCTGCCTTGAGGTTCGACAGGTCGTATTTTGCCTCCATCTATTGTCAGCTTGTTTATATGTAAAATCTCTGAGTAGCAGTTTGCAAGTGGCAAACGGCAAACCAATGCGTTCTTTATCTTGAAGAATCTGCTTGGTCGTACCTTGTCTTGCAAGTTCGTCTGCCATGCAGTTTCCCTCTATGTCCCGGTGACCAGGGACCCAAATGAGGTACAGTCTGTTCTGCTTGGCCATCTCCTGCAGAGATAGGCGGCAGTCCAGCGCGATGTTACAGTTAAAAGTGAAAGAGCTCAGAGCTCTGATTGCAGCCTGGCTGTCACTAAAAATGAAGATGTCTCTTCCTATAATCCCGGTCCCAATCTTCTCTACCGCCTGCATGATAGCTGAGACCTCAGCCTGGAAGACGCTGCAGTGATCTGGTAACCTTAAGGAAATTTGCAGGAGAGGGTTTCGTGAGAAAACGCCTCCTCCTACCTTATTATCGAGTTTCGAGCCATCTGTATAGATGACAATGCTATCAGGTGGAGTATGAAACTCAAGTTTCCACTCCTCCCTGCTTGGAATACGTGTAATAAAATTACTTTTAGAAACCGATGTCAAGGCGCACCGATCCGGCATAGAGCAGAACTTATTCAAAATACAAGAGTGCCCTTGGCTTTCAGGGTGCCACTGGGATGGCTCTCTTAGTCGCAAAGCATTCATCGCTGCCATTTGTTGTCCAACCAAATCTAAAGGAATAAGGTCTAAAATGACGTTTAAGGCCTCATTTGGAGTGGTTCTGAGCGCCCACTTATGCAGAACATACTAGATCTTTGCACCTTGGTGAGTAGTCTAAGGTTAACTTCTTTTTATAATGCAAAACACCACACGATCACCCCATATAGGAGTATTGGCCTGACGACCGCTGTGAAAATCTATCGACAGATCCAGGGATTAAGACCCCATTTCCTATGGTTCTCTTACATGTGTAGAGGGCTCATGACGTTGAACTAGATTCTCCTTCCAGCTCAACTTCCTATCTAAAATAACGCCTAGAAATTTGGCACTTGTTGAAAGACGTAACCGGGTACCGTTTAGTACCGGTGGAGTCACAGAAGGCACTTTATACCTTCTCGTGAAAAGTACAAGTTCCACCTTACTTGAGCTGACCCTGAGCCCGCAGTGGGTGGACCACTTGGATACGTCCCGAAGCGCTCGTTGCATCAGCTCGCATAATGTCTGCGGAAACTTTCCCCTGAGTGCAATCGCGACGTCATCAGCGTACGCGACGACTTTTGCGCCACCCTATGCCTTATCTCGCAGTAGCGTATTTACGGTGAGGTTCCATAGGAGTGGGGATAGGACGCCTCCTTGTGGCGTCCCCCTCGACACGTGCCGTGACAATTCGCTCGCACCCAGCTTAGCCCTTACTACCCTGCAACAGAGTAGCTGGGAGATAAAGTCAACCAGTGAGTGCTCAACCCCTAGATCCCTAACGGCACCAGTTATAGCTTCTGGAAATACGTTATTGAAGGCGTCTTCAATGTCCACGAAGGCTACAAGACAGAGTTCCTTGACGCTGAGAGACTTCTCAATATAACCGACCAAGCTATGGAGTGCAGTCCCAGTAGATTTGCCTTTGCGGTAGGCATGTTGGTCATTAGACAGTAGTCGACTGTAGATGGTATCGGACAGGTAGCTACTAAAAATCCTTTCAAGTGCCTTAAGAGCAAAGGATGATAGACTGATAGGCCTAAGATTCTTTGGATTAGTGTGTGAGGCCTTAGCGGCTTTAGGAATAAAGACAGTCGTGACATTTCTCCATGCCAACGGTATGTGATTTAGTTTGAAACAGGCCCTGAAAATAGTAGAGAGCCATTTTGCAGATAGCTCCAGTGTCTTAATTAGCTGGGCAGGTATTATCCCATCCGGCCCTGCAGATTTGTATGGTTTAAAGCTTTGGATAGCCCATTTAACCTTTTCTTCCGAATCCGGTATGTTGACGGGGTTGGAAGAAATAAACGGAGGAGATATTTCCTCCGCAGCTGTGTTCCCAGGTAAGTGATTATCTAGTAGCAATTCAAGGGTTTCCTTTCCCGTTGAGGTCCAGGAACCGTCTTGCTTTTGCAAGAAACCTACCGGGTTAGAGGATTCTGAGAGAATCTTCCTTAGCCTGGCTGTCTCGGAAGAACCCTCGATGCCGCCGCAGAGGTTTCTCCCCGAGGATCTCTTTGCAGCTCTTAAAGCTTTTTTATAGGTCTGAAGAAACTTTTTGTACTCTAACTATACCAGCTCGAGACTAAGTCTCTTGGCTTTGTTGAAGTTTTTCCTACAAGATTTTCGTAGTGAGTCCAACTCCCGTGACCACCAATAGGGTTTACGTTTGCCCCACTGTTTTGGTTCAGTGCAAGCCTGATCTAGGGCATTTGAGCAGGTCAGCGTAAAAACCTCCACCATGTTCTCTAGATCCCCGATAAAATTATTTTCAATAAGAGGTTCGCTGGTTAGCCTATCCTCAAATAACATTTTATAAGAGCACCAATCCGTGTTTTTTAGGTTTTTACGCACCTTTGGGCTGGTGATAGAAAAGTTCAATACGATTTCAATATAACGATGATCAGAGAAGGAGTGTTCATTTAGAACCCGCCAACTCTCGATCAATTCAGATAGACTATCAAGAGAAAAGAAAACATATATCCGAAACAACTTGACCACACTCTACCGACTTTGGTACACATATTGCACTTTAAACCAGTACGCAAAACTTCGATAATTTTTAAAATCGCTCACCTTTCATTTAATGGTATTTTACCAAAATCTTAAAGTCGCGTTATTTACGTGAGCATTAAAGACAATCCCCTCAAATTTCATATGAATACACTAACATACCCATCGAATCAAAAATATTTGGGAATAGGCGTGGCGTGGCACCGCCCACTTTAGAGCAGATAATTATAGGTATATTTCCGAAACTATGCTACCAAACTGCACCAAGTTGAGGACTTATCACACATTTGAAGTCAATAAGCAAAATTCCAAAAATTGTAAAAAGTGGAATAAAACTACGGCCACCTCTCATAAAACGGCAATTTTCAAAAATCAAATTGCTCAAATTTAATAATTAGAATGAGGTTGCTCAAGCAAATACACGAAGTAAAAAAAAAATAGGTAATAGGCACTAAATCAGTCCCTAAGTAAGGAATTGCTGATAATAGATTAGTAATTACTGTTGCTCCTCAAAACGATATTTTCCCTCATGGAAGTACATACCCTATAAAAGCTGTTGCTGTTACTCTGCAAAAAAACATTTTTTTTTCTCATTGAACAGTAATTTTGGGGTTAAAATATTTTGTATCCCTTGCTCTTAAGGAAGTATATGTAAAGGGTCTTGCAATAGGGACGCTACAAAAGTAGACCGATAGTGACAGCAAACTACGCCATATTTTTCCCCGCTCTTTCGACATTTCTCTTGAGTAAGGTTTGTCATTTCATCATAGTAAGATATATGTACGATCCAACAACGAGTCGAAATCATTAAAATTTACTACCGAAATTCGGAGAATTTGTTGTCGTCGTCATTTCTGGCTGAATGGCTTCGTCAATAAGCAAAATATGCGTTATTGGACAGGCAGCAATCCACACGTACTCCTTGAGACAACATTGCATCCCGAAAATATTACGGTTTGGTGCGGTTTATGTGCCGGCGGCGTAATTGGGCCGTACTTCTTCCGTGATTATCAAGACCGGTACGTTACTGTGAATGGGAATTGCTACCGCTCAATGACAACCGAATACTTTTGTCCCGAATTGGATGATATGGACTTGGACAATATGTGGTTCCAACAGGACGGCGCCACAAGCCACACAGCGAATGTCACAATCGATTTATTGAAAACCAAGTTTGGTGAACGTGTTATCTCACGAAATGACCCAGGCAATTGGCCGCCTCGGTCGTGCGATTTGACGCCGTTAGACTATTTCCTGTGGGGCTACGTCAAGTCTATGGTCTATGCCAACAAGCCAGCGACGATTGATGAACTTCGTACGAATATCGAACGTGAAATTGCAGCAGTATCGGCCGATTTATGCTTGAAAACCGTCGAAGATTGGGTTCAGCGTCTGGACTTCTGAAAGCGTGCCCGTGGTGCCCCTGCAAAAGAAATCGAGTTCCATAGATAATGGAATCGAATGTACTTTCACAGGAATAAAGAATTTAATTCATATCCCAAACCGTTTTTGTTTTATTTAAAAAAACTTTTGTAGATCCTTTGTTGGTTCAGCGTTGACTGCTTAGAGAGTGTATTTTCCACTTTTGTTTGTTTGCGCTGTAATTCGAGTATTTCGTTGTTTAAATGGTCTGCGTCATTTGCGTCCATATCTCGAGTTATAAATTTTGCTTGGGTGCCAATTCCGTTGAAAAGTCCTCTTTTATGTCATATTGTCGGTGTCAATGTGAGTTTTTTATGTTTCAACTCTTAAAGTATTAATTGTGTGATTGCTATAGTGTTAGCAAGTGTTGTGTGCTTTGGAAATGTGTCAAGTGTTAGTGATATTCTTGTAATACTTTCGTCGTAGTCCTCTAAATTGACTATGTGAATTTAGTTTTTATGCACTATTATTGTTTTGCTGTGCCCAGTCTGATGGGGATAATTCCTTGTTTTTCGTTTAATTTGTGTATTTCAAATATTTGGGCTTTTGCCACAATTAGTCTAAAGGGAAAAATTTATGTTAATTTGCTGAAGCTAAAGGATATGTCTATTCTTAATAATAATTTGATAAATTGTTTTATTATGTCAATGTGCGCCTACGGATTCTTGCTTTATGAAGCTTCTTGTTATTCAGCGTAAGTACTGTGTTTCCTATTCGACTTGATTTTTTGAGTAGTGAATCTAGGAGTTATCTTGTTTCTTCTGCATTCCTTCCTAAGAATTGCTGTATAAATTTTGTATTCTATAGGGGTTTCTCTGTTTTCGTATATATTGTCGATTCTTTTGTTCATGTTTGTCGATAGCTTTTCCTGAATCAAAGGGTACAGGATTTGCTTGTACTCGTTTAGCTTCTTCAGATATTCATCTTCGTTGTTAAATTTGATGTCGTTATTAAATTTGGGTGTTCCACCGTTAAAAAGTTCATAGGGTGTTAGTTTTGTTGAGGAGTGAATAGCATTGTTATAGGTCAGCATCGGTTCAGATAATATTTCTTCATGGTCAAGTTCTAACTTTTCTTCCTTTCTTTTTGTGAGAACTAGTCTGTAAATTTCCGTCAGAGCCGAGTGTAGTCTTTCTACTGGTTTGTTGGAATGAAGTTATATGTAGTTCAATTTCGTATTGGTTGCAAAAATCTTTAAATATGTTGCTGGTAAATTCAGCGCCCTAGTCGCATACGAGTTTGTTTGGAATGCCGAATTGACTCAAAAATTGTTTTAACGCCTTTAGAACCGTTGCACTATGTCTGCTTAGGAGGTAGTATGCGGCTGCTAATTTGGAAAATTTATCGATGATTGTTAGATTCTGGCTATTATTGATTGTATATATGTATATCTGAATGTAGTGTATGCAATGGTGTAGGGGGTGTTTCGGGTTTTTCGAACTTTACTTTGGGTGGGTGTCTGTCGTATTTAAGCGTGAGGCATTTCTCACAATGATTAATTGTCTTCGTTATTTTTTCTTTCATATTAGGAAAGTTGTAGTTTCTTTTTAAGTGCAATATTGCCTCATTTATGCCTCCGTGGTTGTTGTTTTCGTGATTTTCTTTTATGATTTTTTTCTGGTCCTCTTCCAACCTAATGTCACGTAGAACCTGAATGCAGCATAATAGTTCGAAAATTTTGCTTTGAGAAAAGAATTTTGAATATACTTTTTGTACCTTGCGCAAAATATCGTTGTGTAAATTGCAGAGGTTTTGTTAGTAGGACAGAATTTCTTCACAAATTCTATTATTGCTTCTTCGTTGAATTGGGGTTGCCTAATGGTGCGCCTATGTTTGTTCCTGAAAATATTTTCTAACATTATTGGTGAGCCCCGATGACTTTCTTCAAAGACTAGTTGTATGCTGAAGTCAATTAGGGGTTTCTCCGATATAAAAATGCCGTCATCAAGGTTTTCTGCTGCTGAATGAATTGTTGTACCTTGTATAATTTGTACGGAAGCTGCATCGTTGAGATTTATTTCCTCTTCGGTTGGGGCGTCAGGGCGTCCGCGTTGATGTTGATTTTTCCTTTTTTGTATATTATTTCGTAGTCAAATTCCTCTAGCTTAAGTCTCCAACTGATTAATTTTGAGTTTCGCTCTTTTAATCCCATGAGCCAAGTTAATGGTCTGTGGTCTGTTACTATCTTGAATTTACGGTCGAAGAGATATGGCCTAAAATATTTGGTTGCCCAAATGATTGCTAGGAGTTCCTTTTCTATAGTGCTATAGTTAGTTTCATGTTTGTTTAGAGTTCGGCTCGCATAGCAAATTAGTTTATCGTTACCTTTCGGCCGTTGTAATCAGACTGCGCCCAATGCTACGTTGCTAGCATCGGCTGTTAGTACAAGCGGTTTTGAAAAATCCAGGTATTGCAATATGGGGTCGTTCTTAAAATATCTTTACATGTTTCAAATGCTTGAACGTAATCCCCTGATAGCTTGATAGTCTTATTCTTTTTTAGGCTGCTGGTCAATAGTTTAGTTAACTTTGCAAAATCTTTAATGAATTTCCTATAATAGCCGAGTAATCCTAAAAAAGCTTTAATTTGTTTCTGGGTTTTAGGAATAGGGTAACTTTTGATAGCAGAAATTGTATCCGGGTTGGCCTTCTGTTGTCACTATATGTCCAAGAAACGCTATTTATTTCTTCAGAAACTCCGATTTATCTAACTGTACTTTTAAATTTGATTCTCTTAATCAGTCAAATACTCCCTTTAAATTCTGAATGTGCTCTTGTAGTGAGGTCGAGTAAATAATGATATCATCTAAGTATACCAAACATGTTTTTCCGACTGAATCTCGGTAGATGCTATCCACGACCAGTTGAAATGTAGGAGGTGCATTTTTTGAGCCAAAAGGCATTCTAATGTACTCGTAATGACCATTTTCGACTGTAAATGCAGTTTTTTGGATATCGTTCGGATGCATTTCTATCTGATGGAATCCGCAAGCCAAGTCTAATGTTGAGAAGTACATGCATTTTCCCAGTTTGTCTAGAATATCCGGAATGTTTGGAAATAGTTTTTCCGTTTAATTTACGGCAATCTATTACCAAGTGGCACTTCCTGCCGCTGGCGTCCATCTTCTTTGGTACTACCCATACTGGTGAGCTCCAAGGGGAGTAACCTGGTGAGCTCCAAGGGGAGCTCCAAGGGGAGTAACCTGGCCTAATTATTCCCTGTTCTAACATTTTTTTATCTGCGGACTCACTTCCGTTTTGTGTAAGTTATCACATGTGAATAACATTCAGTAAAAATTGCATCAGTTGCGGTTCTCTCGGTAGCCGACAAAGCGGCAACAACAACAATAATGACTTTATTTAACTTTATTTGTTGCTCAACAGCATATTAGACCACTCAACATTTAAACAGCAAATTCAACCCGATATCACCAACATACGGCAGACGTAGATTCAGCACATTAATCCACTCAACGTTCAAGCAGCAGACTCAACCCGATATCACCAACATACGGCAGACGCTGCTTCAGCACATCAATTCACGTGGCTGTCCGCATGCAATAACTGTAGGTCAGGGAAGTTAGGCATTCAGGTGCAGTCACCGCAACAGTTAGTCGTAAAAACTCACTTGTCAAATTTGGCTGCCTTTGCTCCGGCAAAGGAAATGCAATTTAATAATAAAAAAACCAACCGGGTTAAATTAATTGGCGCCCTACGTGGGGCCGCGTTAAGTGAATCCTTGTATAAGGACCCGCCGTGAAACGCGATCGTAAAAAACGTGGCCGTGCTTCGAATCCACAATAAAGATAGTTATTATAAAGAACAGTTTGTGATAACACGATTAAATAAGATAAAAATAAAAAACAATTTGTAGCAAAAACGCAACAATTTGAGTCGGCAAAACGATTAAATAAGATAAAAATAAAGAACAATCTGTAACAACAACGCAACAATTTGTGTCAGCAAAAAGATCACAGAAAATAAAAAATAAAGTGGAAAATCCAGAGGCATCTTCCAGAATCATCGAACGAGGTTCCTGCAACACCACGACACCAAGAGAGGTTCCAGTCCTGCTGGTTTTGCTGCTTTTAGTTTAAATGGAAATAATTGTGTAAGTAGAGTGTTCAGCTAAAGTTAAGAACTTGCAAATTGTGTAAATTTTTAATGAATAAAGTGAAACGGAATTATTGAAATTAATAATTAAAAGTCGAGTAAGAGTTTATCAAAATGGACACGACTACGATTCAGGCACTTCAAAATGCTGCAGTACGGGCTGCAACCGACCAGACGAGACGGGAATTTCAGACTAAGATCGATGAATTGACCAACAGACTATTACAAATAGAAACTACCGCTCATGTGGAGGAGTTTCAGGCTGTCACGATACAACTTGTGACGAGTCATTAGACCTGGTGAAAACTATGCTCGAGTTTAACGGAGGCCAAGCGCGGTACGTATCCTGGAGACAGGCAGCGCACAAGGCGTACAAGGTATTGGAGGGATATGCGGGAAGCTCAAAACACTATCAAGCCGTGGGTATAATCCGCAATAAAATAGTGGGGTCTGCGGATATGGTGTTGTCGTCCTTCAACACTGTCTTGAATTTCCATGCCATAATTTCTAGGCTGGATTTCACGTACGCTGACAAAAAGCCAATTTATTTGATTGAGCAAGAGCTCTCAATGCTAAGTCAAGGAGCTCTGTCAGTAGTGAAGTTCTGCGATGAGATAGTGCGGAAACTCACGCTTATAATAAATAAAACCACTATGACTCATGTCGAAAAAGGACACTTATAGAGTCACGCAGTCATAAATATCGTGAAGATGCTCTTCGTGTCTTCATTTCTGGACTCAATCGTCCACTGTGTGACATTCTTTTCTCATCCCGTCCTGCGGATCTGCCCTCTGCACTATCATTAGCACAAGAGTTAGAAGCCAACCAGGCGAGGATGGCTAAGATGACCCTAATGAGGTCCATTGGAAAGCCGAATAACCGCTTCCAAGGCCCAAGCATCTACCAATACTCTCCACATTACCGTAGGGTTCCAACTGAGCAGTCACGACTGCGACCGTTACCGATGGACGTGGATCCATCTATTTCACGTTTTAGGCAAACCAGACCGCAACCACCGCAGTTTAATAATAGCAAGACAATAGGTCAGAATTCTTATCAGCGCCAGTTTATCCTTCAAATACTAGGAGCTTCGATAATGCCTTCAGACGCTCAGCTACGCAAGCTAACGTGCAACCGACGTCCACCTCCGATGATAGGGAAGGGACCGCCCAGAAACGGCAACACGGAAGTGACATACACCCAGCCCAGAAAATAAAGCGGGTGAACCACTTGGCACATGGGAACGACGGCCGAGACAGTGACCAATATGCGGATACCAATTACGACGAATATGACAATTACTATTACGACAAACAGTGTGAGAGCAACGAGGAGATATTGGCTGAACCTAGTCATGACCCAATTTTTTAGGACTAGGTCACTCCTCCCCTATATAAGCAGGACACTCGGGGGAAGAAGCTTAAGATTTCTCATTGATACTGGCGCCGCCAAAAGTTATATCAGAAGGTTCAGTATCTTTAGGGGAATAAAACACCTAAAAAACCCTTTGCAGTCAAATCGATTCATAGCACTGAGAGAATCGAACAATTTTGTAGAATAAACATTTTCAATAGGAACTCAACTTTCTTCATTCTTCCTAGCCTAGATACCTTTGATGGTATCATAGGATTTGACCTTATAAGAGCAGTTTATGGTAACATTGACACGAAAGAGGGAATACTGAGATACGATGGAGGTCAGGAAAAGCTCTCGTATCACCGCAGCCTAGACATTAATAAATTAACCGAGTTGAACGTGAGTCCAGTAGAATTAGAATACACTGCATCAATCTTGAAGCGACATTCTAGAGTGTTTGCCGATCCAGACGAAGCTTTATCATACAACACGAATATCGTTGCAACAATCAGAACTACGGACGACCATCCGGTATATTCGAAAAGATATCCATACCTCATGGCAGTGACCGAATTCGTCAACAGAGAAATTTCAAACTTACTACGTGACGGAATTGTAAGACCTTCCCGTTCACCTGACAATAACCCAATTTGGGCGGTGGATAAGAAGGGCTATGACCAGGATGGTAAGCGAAAGTCACGCCTTGTAATAGATTTTAGGAAGCTTAATAGCAAAACCATCTGCCATAAGTATCCAATCCCTGATACTTCTGTAATCCTGTCGAATATGGAAAGCTCTACCTTTTTCTCAACAATTGACTTGAAATCGGGCTTCCACCAGATTGAATTAGCCGAAAAAGACCGTGAAAAAATAGCATTTTCGGTGAACAACGGGAAATACGAATTTGCAGGCTTCCTTTCCGTCTAAAAAACGCACCCAGCATTTTTCAAAGAACTATTGATGACATTTTGAGGGAGGAAATCGGTAGAACTTGTAATGTCTATATCGATGATGTCATAATATTCTGTAGGACAGTGAAAGTCATAGCAGGGATATTGACCGAATTTTAACGAAACTGTTTAATGCAAACGTGAGGGTGTCTGCCGAAAATCCAAATTTTTTCAACAAAATGTCGAATTTCTTGGGTTTACGGTATCTAAAGACGGAATCAAAACGTGCCCTGACAAGGTTAAAGACTTATTAGATTTTGGGACCCCAAAAACATTGCGAGCTCTTCGCTCATTCCTAGGGCTTGCAAGTTATTACCGGCGGTTTGTAAGAGATTTCGCCACAATTGCCAAACCGCTAACAAAGTATTTGCGCGGTGAAAATGGCAACATTAAGGCTAACCAGTCAAAGAAAATTGAAATAAACCTGGATGAGGAAGCGCTTAACGCGTTCAATAAAGTAAAGCAAATTCTCGCATCTGAAGATGTATTGCTTCTCTATCCCGACTATGGCAAGCCATTCGAACTGACTACTGCCTCATCTTATGGTATAGGTGCCGTCCTGTCACAAAGCGGACGGCCTATCACAATGATATAGAGGACCCTTTCCCCTACTGAAGAAAACTATGCCACCAACGAAAGAGAGTTGTTAGCAATAGTTTGGGCTCTACAGAAACTCCGTAATTACTTATAAGGTGTGAGGAGCCTCAAAATCTTCACTGGCCACCAACCCCTTACATTTGCCATATCGGACAAAAATCCAAATGCCAAATTAAAGCGATGGCGTGCCTTTGTGGAGGAATTTTCTCCCATATTCCATTACAAACCGGGAAATGAAAACTTGGTTGCGGATTCGCTATCCCGACAACACATAAATGCACTGGACTGCGAAAGTAAGTCAGAAAGTGTCATGGCAAATAGCGAAGAGTCCCTTACCCAAACCATTTCAACAGTAACAAATCCTTTAAATTGCTTTCGGTACCAAATCCTACTAGAAGTAGGGGGAGCATTTTCAAAAACTTCAAAAATAATTTTTAAGTCAAGAATGCGACATCATATAATTTTCAGTAACATTGACGAACTGCTAAACGCCATGAAGCAGTGCATTAATACAAATGTTGTTAACGATCTAATGTGCGACTTACCTACGCTCGCTAAGATTCAAGACAAGATAATTGCAGAATTTCCTGCCATCAGTATCTGTATCAGTATCAGTATACTAAAAAGCAAGTCATAGATGTCTTTAACAATGATGATCAGAGGGAAATCTTACAAACAGAGCATAATAGAGCTCACCGGTCGTTACGCGAAAAGATGCAACCAATCCTTGAAAGTTACTATTTTCCCGGCATGCGGAAGGTGCTAAAAGAAATAATTTCAGGTTGCAAAATATGTCACGAAGCCAAGTATCACAGACATCCCTCAAATCCTGGAATAGGGGAAACTCCTGTAACTTCGTACCCAGGGGATATCACCAACATACGGCAGACGTAGATTCAGCACATTAATCCACTCAATGTTCAAGCAGCAGACTCAACCCGATATCACCAACATACGGCAGACGTAGATTCAGCACATTAATCCACTCAATGTTCAAGCAGCAGACTCAACCCGATATCACCAACATACGGCAGACGCTGATTCAGCACATCAATTCACGCGGCTGTCCGCTTGCAATAACTGTAGGTCAGGGAAGTTAGGTATTCAGGTGCAGTCACCGCAACAGTTAGTCGTAAAAACTCACTTGTCAAATTTGGCTGCCTTTGCTCCGGCAAAGGAAATTAAATTTAATAATAAAAAACCAACCGGGTTAAATCAATTTGTATATATGGATACCTATAGGATTTGGTGTAAATGGGAGTGTCATCAGTGGTTACTATGCTATGTTTAGTATCATTGGTGAATATCAGAAATTGACCCTCTCTGAAAAAATATCATTGTATTTTTTGCAAAGGCCTACTAATTTGGCTCGTTCCTCTGTATTTAAATGATGTGTTCATAAGAGTTTTGAAATGTCCTCGAGTCTTGGGGTCTCAAGTGCTTTCAAGTTCCAATTGTTGATTTCTATGAAGTCAGAGGTAAGGTAAGGTTCGACTTTTAGCGGTTGTTCTATGAAAAGAATCTGACTTTCCTTTGATGGATTGGTTACTTCCATGCTACAGAACCAATCCTTTGCTGTGTATAACCCTGCCGATATTACCAAATGAGCCGCAAATTTTACTGAATTAATGAAGAAATCGAAGAATCGCATGCAATTTGAAAATTAGGAACTTGAAATTGCCTTCTATATTGAATTCGCAGAATATGGGCATTGTAACCTTCCTAGACTATACTTGTTGGAGGAGGTGTCCATTGGTTCGATTTTCTGGGGTTGATATTTAGTAAAAGGGTTAAAGGTATTCCGATTTGGAAAGTTTCGGGGTCGATTTTGTGTTTGAATAGCTCTTTCCTTAGTTTGGCTGAGGAAAATTTTAGAAACGATTGCCCTGATAATTATGTGTTATTTTATGGTAGGGTAGGAACTGTTGTCTAACTTGTGGTTTAAATAATTAAATTTTCTTCTAAGAGATATTTTGTTCTTTAATGCAAAAAGCCAAGGCGGTTTCCAATGTACCGGGGGTCATCGCCCTAATACTTGATCCCAGTGATTCTATTAGTCCTGAGAGGAAAGCATTTAAACATATCTCCGCATACAAGTGTTTCTTTGCCTCAACTGCGTTTGCATGTCTCTCATGAATCAGTACGTTATTACTTAGTGCTGATTGGATTTCGATTATTTCGTAATAGAACTGCTCGGCTGGTTTATTTCCTTGTCGTAAATTATGCAAGTCCTTAATCAAAGAAGTTCCTGTCCTTTTGTCCGAAAAAAAAATTTTTCTTTATTTCGTCCCTGTTCAAAGGTGTTCCAAGCATGCTCAATATTTCATTTGCCTGTCCTTCTACTTTTTTCCGAATTGCCCTTAGTAACACGTATGAATTAGCCCCCACTGAATTAACCCCCACCGGGCAAAATGACTTAAGCCCCACCAATTTTACAACAACATTAAAAATGGCGGAAAGTGGGGCTAAAGTCATTTTCGTGGGGATTAATTCATTTTTTTTTAGTGGCTATAGTACTTGTGAGCGTTTGGAGAATTTTCAAGCCATAAGAGTAAATCTGATATTTTTTTGTAGTGAGTTTTTGTGAACGGTATCCATCGTATTAGTTGAAAGAGTTGCGACTCGCTGATTCCATTAACGAAAGCAAAAACACAAACTATTAATTGCGCCTTATAACTTTTTTTTCCAAAAAAAGAATCAATTATAAATCCAGGAACATGAGAAAAGTTTATAGTATCGCTTTTATTTAGTAAGATCTTCCTTGCGTTTATACGATTACTCTCTATTTGTTTCAATTTTTCCATATTCATTTTTATGCAGAATACGCAGAACTGTTTTTAATAATCACTCTATTAAGATTGAATTGTCAAAGATTTTTCCTTTTACGAAAGGTTAAAATCACTAATAGTGCACATTTCGTAAAAGGAGAAACCATAATTTTGTAAATTATAAAATAATAGAAGAGAATTTTTCCTTTTACGAAAGGTTAAAATCACAGTGTACATTTCGTAAAAGGAGAAACCATAATTTTGTAAATAATCATATAATAAAAATCCATCTCTTACAACTATTTTTTCATGGGATAGTGAATTTGCTGCTGGGGTTTTTTTTGCATTCAATAATAGAGCGTAAACTAACTGTTAAACCGGTTTTGCATTCAATTGTCTAATAACTATGTTATCACATTACATTATATTATGCAAATTTAGTTGTTATCAAATCTTGAAGCGAATAACGCGACGTGATAAAAACATGACTTTAAACTATGAACACGTGGTTGGAAAAAGAATAAATAGCAAATTGTTATATGTTACAGAGGAAAAACAATTATATTCCAAAAAAACTATTAAAAAAGAAAAATATTTTTATGCTTGTTACGTGAAAACATGCAAAGCGAGGGTGTTTTTGAATAGTGAGGTGTGTTATAAGGTTAAAGATTTCATTGATCATAATCATGAAACTCAGGAGGATACGTACAGGGAATTAAAGATTATGAATAATATGAAGACATCCTGTATGGAAATACATCAAGATTCCACTGAACCGAGCGTTCTTGGAAGCATACGAAAAATATTTCAAAGTACTTGCGTTGAGTAGGTTCACTCTTATTTTTATTATTTATTTTAATTAATCACCTCATAATGTCATAATTTCAGATACCCGGTGGAAACAAAAGATATCGATTTTTATAAAATCCAACGAAATTACCAAAAACTGGCAAATAAGCAATTTCTAATTTCTCCTAAAACACCAGCTGATGTTATCAAAGCATTTCAAGATGAAGTAACTTTGAAAAAATTTGGGTATACAAAACATACCGGCGATGATGCCTCAACATTTTTTAAGATATGCTGTGATGCAAAAGACTTTGCCTATTGTTTGTTTTGTTCTGACAAAATAATAAATCTAATGAAAGAAAATATTCCTTCAAATGTAGAGAGAAAAATACTGGTTGATGCAACATTTTCTGTTTTACCTATTGGTAGCTTCAAACAGCTTTTAATTATTCACATTGAATATTTTGAAACGGTATGTTGATAATAATATTCAATTTGATAAATTATAAATATTTTTTTTTGTTTTCCTCAGGTGTTTCCTGCTATATTTGTTCTTATGAACAAGAAAACAAAAAAAAAAGTTACGAACATGTGTTTAACTATATTAATACTAATGTGGTAAAATTAGACGGAGCGGTGTTTATGGCGGATTTTGAAATTGGATTGCGTAGTGCTATAAAAAAAATATTTGAACATTCTAAGCTATTCGGGTGCTGGTTTCACTATTGTCAAGCAGTACGAAGAAATATTGCTACAAAACACAAGAATCTGGCGGAATTTATTAGGCAAAACCGAAAAGCATCTATATCTTACCACAAAATATTGTCACTCCCATTATTACCGGAGACACACATTGTTAATTGCTTTTCCATCATCAAAGAAGAAATTGGCACTTTCGACCACTTGTTTAAATTTGAATCTTTTTTAAAATACTTTGAAGAGCAATGGCTAAAAAAAGTAAGTTGTTTTACATTAAATTGTTTTTAAAAATTATAAATATTCGAAATATTATAGATTGGTCCAAGAAATCTTTCGGTCTTTGGAAATAAGATCCGTACAACATCAGCTGTAGAATCGTACAATGCTGTGCTTGCCAAAATAATCCCAAAACAAGGGAATTTTTTCAAATTTGTGGGGCAGTTACAAATGGAGGAGTATCGCAAAAGTAGGGAATTAGAATTGGTTATCAACAGCGGTGGTGCCTTAGGGAAACCAAAAAGAAAACCAAAGGAAAACGTTATGAGAGCAAATCTAATTGCTAAAGCGGAGACGGACCTGCTTAATGGACTCATAACCGCTACGAGTTTCTTGGATAGAATGGTCTTCTCTAGAAACAAAATAGTAACTGATATGGAGCCCTTTGAAGACATATTCGAAGGTTTAGAATATATGGAAGAAGAATCTGAAGTCGAAGAAGAATCCAATGCCACGGAAGAAGGTGCAGCAAATCCTCCACTGATATGCATAATTTGTTTGGAAAACAAACCTAATATTTTGCTTTTGACATGCAAACATTTAAAATTGTGCAGTGACTGCACATCTAAAATAGAAGCAGAGAGTGTGGCAAACAATTTTAATAAATTTTAATGCCCTTTTTGTCGTCAAGATGTTTACGAACAATTACATATTTTTATTTAATTATTTTCTTTTTCTCACATTTTCATTTAATTCTTTACCTTTTTCTTTTTAAATATTACATACATATGTATAATTGAATTTTTGTTAAAATTTTGATTTAAAAACTTGAAGTTTAAAGCAAGCAAAATAAATTAAAAATGAAGTAAAGTGGGCCTAAAGTCGTTTTAGTGGGGATTAATTCCTTTTTTTTCGTGGGGATTCTGTCATGTAAGAACACCCACGTTTGGTGGGGCTTAATTCATTTCGATTGGTGGGGATAAAATCATTTTCGTGGGGTTTAATGCATTTTTTTTCGTGGGGATTCCGTCATTTTTGGTGGGGAAAGATTCACTGAGAAATTGGTGGGGCTTAAGTCATTTTGCCCGGTGGGAGTTAATTCAGTGGGGGCTAATTCATACACCCTTTAATTACATCTGGTATTCTCAAAGAGTTAAATATGGGTGTATGAATTAGCCCCCACTGAATTAACCCCCACCGGGCAAAATGACTTAAGCCCCACCAATTTCACAACAAAATTAAAAATGGCGGAAAGTGGGGCTAAAGTCATTTTCGTGGGGATTAATTCATTTTTTTTAGTCGGGATTCTGTCATGTAAGAACCCCCACGTTTGGTGGGGCTTAATTCATTTTGATTGGTGGGGATAAAATCATTTTCGTGGGGTTTAATTCATTTTAATTCCGTGATCTTTTCTAAAAATAAAACAAACAGTTAGCAACGTAAAAATATAATACTTTTCAAATTTTATTTAATTTCTTTGCTTTCTTTCTCCATATTTTCGTAAGTCTCCGTTACAAAAAACTATTTGATTAAGTATAACATTATAGCTATAGTACTTGTGAGCGTTTGGAGAATTTTCAAGCCATAAGAGTAAATCTGATATTTTTTTGTAGTGAGTTTTTGTGAACGGTATCCATCGTATTAGTTGAAAGAGTTGCGACTCGCTGATTCCATTAACGAAAGCAAAAACACAAACTATTAATTGCGCCTTATAACTTTTTTTTCCAAAAAAAGAATCAATTATAAATCCAGGAACATGAGAAAAGTTTATAGTATCGCTTTTATTTAGTAAGATCTTCCTTGCGTTTATACGATTACTCTCTATTTGTTTCAATTTTTCCATATTCATTTTTATGCAGAATACGCAGAACTGTTTTTAATAATCACTCTATTAAGATTGAATTGTCAAAGATTTTTCCTTTTACGAAAGGTTAAAATCACTAATAGTGCACATTTCGTAAAAGGAGAAACCATAATTTTGTAAATTATAAAATAATAGAAGGGAATTTTTCCTTTTACGAAAGGTTAAAATCACAGCGTACATTTCGTAAAAGGAGAAACCACAATTTTGTAAATAATCATATAATAAAAATCCATCTCTTACAACTATTTTTTCATGGGATAGTGAATGGCGGAAAGTGGGGCTAAAGTCATTTTCGTGGGGATTAATTCATTTTTTTTTTAGTGGGGATTCTGTCATGTACGAACCCCCACGTTTGGTGGGGTTTAATTCATTTCGATTGGTGGGGATAAAATCATTTTCGTGGGGTTTAATGCATTTTTTTTTCGTGGGGATTCCGTCATTTTTGGTGGGGAAAGATTCACTGAGAAATTGGTGGGGCTTAAGTCATTTTGCCCGGCGGGGGTTTATTCAGTGGGGGCTAATTCATACACCCGTTAAATATATCTGCTGGGTTGGGATTGATTTGGGCTTGCAAGGCTGCACGAGCTGAAGTACTTGGAAGGGTGGTATCGTTTGCCATAATATTGCTTTGGTTATCTTGTTCTATTAGTGAGTCCCAACTTCTTGTGAAAACTTGTGCAAATGTTTCTGGGAAGGAAGAATCTTCCGTAATTGAATTTAGGCTTGTTGTTTTAAATATATTTAAATATGGGAAGAACTTAGATCTTCTTTTGCCGCTAGTTTCCTTCGACATTAATAGGGCACTACTAGGCTAAGTTAATTTATTTTCTTTTTCTTAAGATTTTGTACTGGAATTTAGATATATGTGCTTTAGCGTATGATAGTTTCAAGAAAAATGTTGTATATATTTTCTCTATATTTTATGCGTATGTATATATATTTTCTTTTTCAATAATTTCCATATGTTCAACTCAGTGGTGGCTACAGCTGGTGCGTTGAAAAACGCAACTTTTTCGCAACTTAAGATGTTTTCTCCTTTTCTACTCAGTGGCTACTTCATATGCATTGAAAAATGCAAGGTTTTCGCGACTTGAGTTTTATTTTAGTTTTCTACTCAGTGGAGGCTACTTTTTATGCATTGAAAAATGCAAGGTTTTCGCAACTTGAGTTTTATTTTAGTTTTCTACTCAGTGGTGTTATAGCTGTGAATTAGAACTCAACTCAACTGTTACTGCTGTGCGCCTCGGTTCAAAGGATCGCAACTTCTTCACAGTTTAATTTATTTACAACTATTATCGGCTGGAGCGCCTCTGACTGAAGATCGCTGCTTCTTTTCATGGAGTTACAGTCGTGTGTTTAGTTTTTTATAGTTTTACGTTAATTTATGGTTGGTTCATTTTTTTTTTATTCAATGGGCGCACATTTATTTTCACACACTATTCATGTCTTAAATTCTTGGAACTATCACGCTTGTACTGATTTTTTTAAGCATTGTTTGTGCACATTAATATTGGATATTTAACTTTCGGATAATTGCCTCGCTAAGCTTGATTTTCGCTCAACCCTTAGCGTAATTTTCTGTTAGCAAGTTACTGCGCCGATCTACAGTCGACACTCCTTTTGGATGCACTTGGTAGCGAACAATTTTAATAATGTCAAAGTTTTATCCTTTTCTTGCACACATTTATTTTTTTTTATTATTAATTCTTGTATATACAATTTTCTTGGAGGTACCTTATAAACTTTTTGACTTTTCTGGAGGGTAATGATTTTTTTTTATTTTTAGTTTCTGTTTTTGACTGACCATATTCAATACTCACAGTAGCATGAGTCCCAGGGGTAAAATCATTATCTGTTGCTCGAGCGGTTGAACTTCTTTCTGTTTGCTTCAGGAGCATCTTTCTGCTTGCTTCAGGAGCGTTGATTCTCAGCTGCTAAAGGAGTTGAAACTCCAAGGAGCTGTTGTCCTGCAGTTGGCCGTTATACTGCGCCAGTTATGTATCTTCCAGGATATCGTTGGGAAATTAGAAATATGTAATCTTCCTACTCTTTGACCAGGTCCTTGGTCCTTTATAAACTATCCCAATTTTCTCTGGGTTCAACATAAAGTTACTCGTTACAGTATGGATTTAAATAAGAAGCCAGTCTTTTCGATTTGAACTCTAATATAAAAGGGATTTCTTAATATTAATTAGTTTACGAAGAAACCTATGAATTTAATTAATGTGCTGACTAATGTAATTGTGAAATATATTGACCTTATTGCTAAAAAAATTACATTGACAAAAATTCTTAAATTGAATAAATGTGCTGACTAATATGATTGTGAAACATATTGACCTAGTTGCTAAAAAGAGTTACGTTGACAAAAATACTTAAGCTAACTTATTCTACCAGCTTTTTCTGCTGCGTCTGCTGTCTTCTTTTGGAAATGTTGTTGTTGTTGCCGCCTTCGACCAAAACTGTTGTCCGTCTTTTTGATGACAAAAGTTTCAATTACTTCGTTTTTCTTCATTCTTCTTGTTTTTGATGTTATACCACGAATCCTTTGAAATAAACTTAGGGTGTATTCTCGAAGTCTGGAAACGCCCTTGCACAGTGCACGGATTGCGCGGTTTACAAAGTTTTCCCATAGAAAACCAGTTATTATCTGCGCAAGGACTTTGCAAGACCTCGGGTATACTACTATTATTGTCTTTAGTATTGTATTTTGTGCGTGAACTTACCCAATAAACATTTTGGTTTGAGTTTAACTTGTGGTTAAGTTGGGAACTGATGTATTCTCAAGTCATCAATGTTGTTTCTCAATTGTATCTCAATTTGAGAGTTATAGCTTTCTCAACAAGAAGGTAATTTTTTTTGTAAGATTTTCTCAAAGGTTTGGGAAAGTTGGAGAATGGTGCTTGATTTCAATTTGAATCTACACATTTCTCAGAAACGTTGTAGGAATATTTGTTTGATGTTTGATGGATATCAATAGATAGAATAACGGGACTGTCTAGGCATGCTCATTGAGTAGTGTTAGCCTATATCGTATTATCACTTTTTGTGTAATTGCGTGTCGCTGACCATTCAATTTATTATAACTATCCGCGCATTACAAGCAAAAAGTTAAATTGAACAGGAACACAAGCTAAGCAATACATACAAAAATATCAAAAGTGCAATAACACAATAATGACTTTATTTCACTTTCACAGTGAGAAATAAGATCACTCGAAAAAATATGGCCTTATAGCACTGCATCGTAGGAACATCTTAGGGGGAAAAACACACCATTGAGGGAGTTGGTTTAACATTCATCGATGTTTTGCAGCGAAAAGAATCGTCTTGGAAAAGAATAGAAACGCATTGTTGAAGGAGCTGTTGGTCCATCTAATCTTCGTAACTGCGCTGCACTTATAATTGAGTTATTGCGTTATAGTGATGGGTTGAAAAGCAATTAATGCAGGACTGGGTATCAGTGCACTTGCGCAACATACCGTATATACTTATATGTATATTGTTGGCTTAATTTATTCTGAGCCGACGTTCTCTGCCTGCTAACTTCTTTTCTGGTCCACTATTTTCCCCTAAGTGGTTGGGCTTTTTCAAAAAATTATTCACAACTTGTTTGCTTCTATTATTTTTTTCTCGTCGTCGTCGCCGCATCAAATAGTGCTAAGGTTATTTGGCAAGCAAAACATGTGCAAAAATCATCATTCAAAAGTTTTTGCAAAGATGTTTAAAACAAAGAGAACAAAATAGTCATGAATGATAGAATACCAGATTACGACAACGCCGACAGTGCACACGTCACAGATGTTCATACCTCAGGAATAGCGAGAAGAAAAGGAATGTGCTAACTGCCCTTACAATACAAGCTCGGCACTTCACATTTATTATCTTGTGTTTAATTTTTTGTAAAAATCACTCAAAACTCAGAAAAATCAACATTTTAAGAGCCATTTGTGAGGTCAATCCTTCAAACGAGGCAAGTACGTAAGACATAAGACAGCTACTTCAATCGAAACCTATTACTTTTGGAAAATTTAAATAATACTAATTATCAGTTCAATCAATTCAAAACTCCAATGTCGCGGTTATTTACCCGAACGCACTGTTGCCCAGGGTATTATAACTTCGTTCACCTATCGGTTTGCAACAGCATAAAGCAATTTAGATAGATGTATACATATGTATACCAGAAAAGTATTCGTAATTTACATTTCAATGCACTAAAGCACATTGCAGACAAAAAGCTTTGACTTGGCGTGACATTTGAACCTTTGCTCCAAAAGCGAAAAAGGCAAAAGGATTGCCCGAACAAACGCTTTGGCAACACTCATTTATTTATTGTGAAAGATTGAAAAAACTATAATGCTGATTGATTGGTTAATCTTTAAATTTAGATTGTTATTTCGTAGGAAATCGAAGTGAAGTGAAAGAATAAATATTTTTTTATTTTTTCACGGGCACATTGTGCTTTCTTTATTGATAATACATTTTTAACTCTCTATTCCCCTTATTTATACTATTTATACCGGAGAACTTGCATGTTGTTTTGATGCGTTTTGTTTGCTACTGATGTGTCGATGTTAGTTGTATTGCGTGCTGCTGATAAATATGTTTTGATATTAGTTGGTTTATTATTATTGGTGCGAGACTGGGATAAGGAATACGTTCCTGAGCTCTCTCGTGTGTTAAAATGAAATATTCTCATTTCGAAACATCTACGTTTTAAGCCGGCGTATTTCATTTTCGTACGCTTCTTTGAAGTTCCTACTGCGTTTGATGATTTCTTGTAGTTGTCGGTATATATATATATATATATATTTTACACATGAATATATAAAGGCTATAATTATTAAAATAAAATATAGAGTAAACTCCCATATATTCTTTAATTGGTACAAGGAATTTATGCATATCTTGTATATCAGTCAATTTATAATTAGATTCAGAAGTTAGTATCTCTAACACTTTTACTTGTTCGTTTTGATGAACATGAATTACGTTTTTTATTTCTTGTTCATGGTTCACATATGGACCATTTATTTTTTGTCCATTCCATGTATGTTCATTGTCCTTTATAAAATTACCATGATCTAAGACTAAGAAAGGAAAATTATTTTCTTTAATAATATAACATTGGGCCTTTTGTTTTAATAGCAAAGGTATGGTACATTTATCGTAGAGTTCTTGTTTACAAATATTTGTTCCTACATACCTTTTACAGTTTGTTAAGTTAATAAATTCCTTATTGCATTTAGCGATTTTTTTATTACGATTATATTTTCCGAGTTTAAATGATAGTGGGATTAAATTATACATTTGCCATTTATTTCCTATTATTGGATATTTATAAACTGTAATAATTGCACTGTTAAAACTTAACACATTGACATCGGAATATTATAATATATTTATTACTGGAATATCATATAATTCATTGTGAATGATTTCGTGTATATCTTTAAGGTTAATAGTTCCGGAGCAGAAGTTTCCCATTTTTGCAAAGTTAGTTGTATCTGTGATTGTTTCTAGTTCTTTATGCACTTCCGTAATGCTCCACTCTTCGGTTTTAGATTCCGGTTCAAGAGTTTTTAAATTTTTTTTAAACTGCGATTTTATTTTTCTTTGTTTGGTTGTTATTTTCGATATATTGGTTGAGTCCTGGTTTTATTTCTATTAGGTCATCTGGTGTTCCTTTATAACTATTCAAAATGAACCTAAAAAGTTGAGGCCACGTTTTGCACGATGCTAGGATGGTAGTAATTGATTTTTATGTATGTCTATTTTGTTTGTGAGTATATCTTTTTTTTTGGGATTAGGTTGCAATATATCGAGATTTTATTTTATTTTCGTATGGTGCTAATATTACAGAGAGGTTTCCTACATGGTAAAAAATAGCCTGAGCTGTTATAAATGTATACTTCACCTGTTTCGGTCAGAGCATATTTTTTTTATCTATTAGGGCTGTAATCCTATCGGGAAGTCCGAGTGAGATTATCAACAAGGTTATGAATATTCTTCCTGTGAATTGCAGGTTGTGGTTTGCTTTCGTATGCTATATTTATGTATTGTTATCGACTTTACTGTTAAAACCGTGTCCCCGCGATCTTTTTTTTAATTTATGCTCGTTATATTTTGTTTCAAGTTTATTACCACGGTGATACTGTAGTTACTTGCGCCGTTTTTCCTCGAGTATAGCCTTGATGTCCGGATATTTTTCTCGATCGAAAAAAATGCCTTCAGGTTTGTATCCTTTAGAGGAGTTGATACAGCTTTTATATTGACGAACAGCGTTACAAATTTCTTCACCGGCCGCGGTTTTGTTTTGGGCAGCTAAACTCTGAGAAAGTTCGATAAGCGTACCCGTTCAACTTGAGCGTTCGACGTTGAATGATGTATTGGGGTAACTGAATGCGTTATTTGTAGTCTATTGTATATTTTACCATCTTTGCGTTAAATATACTTTCATAAGTAATGTTTTTGTATTCTCCAGTAAAAAACCATTCCGTAACTTACCAGTAACTAAATTTCTGAGCGTAAGCAAAATTTTCTGTCAATGAGAGATACATGCTAGTAAGTACGAGACGCAAAACCAGCAAGAAGTTGCAAGATTTTGTTATAGCTGATTTTTGTTTGGCGCGAAATTAAAAAAATAAATAGCTCCACTATTCATAGTTTATGTTTCACAATTGTTAATTGCAGTCACTGCGGCTAAAGATGCAGGACACTCCTTGCAAACACACAGATTCTGATCGACTTACTGATATACGCACACAATAAACTTCATAAAATTAGTGTACGTTTATTTATTTACTCCCTTTTTCTATCTCTCACATTTTTTAATGAAAATAGTTAGCAATTTCAATAATTGTTTTCTACTTGTGATTAACTGAATAATTCCAAGTAGCTGTTTATCTTACTGGCAAATTCTTGCTAGTAGAAATTTATCCAGAAAAAATCCAGTAAAACTTGCAAGTTCAGCTGTCATTTTCCCTAGTAAAAATCCAGTCAAATTACTGGTCCTTGCTGGTTTTCACTGAATAGTGAATACGAAACCAGAACTATTATCTGTCATGAGATATGTGGCATTCGGATAAACTTGAGTTAGTACTTCTTCTATGGATCCGCGACAGTTTATCTTCGTGTCGAGTTTGCATAAAAAACAGCATTTAGAACATCTGTCTATGCAGCTAAGATACTGCATGTTATTAATATGGAATACGTCCTTTTGTATGTACTCCTCTACTAGCGTTGGTACTGGAGTTTTCCCTATGGGTTGTTTTTTTTGGCTGTCGTTCGTATTTGTGTCTTTTAATGTTAGTCCAGAAATGGGTTACCGATATTTCTTTTCGGTTCTTTCTGTAATTTTTCTGTGCGCGTTTATGTATCTGTGTGACTATTTGCTTTTGTTCGTCCTCTCTATGACGTCAGAAAGTTGATTTCGCGTTAGTACAGAAGTACAGTTTGGAAAAGTGGTTATAATCTCATTTTTTAAATGGGAAAGTATTTCTTCGCCTATTTTTAGCGCGTTAGTAACATTTGGTCTAACAACATCTTTTACTTTACAGAACAAGTCTTGTGTGTATTTAAAAAATATTGTGTGTCTAAATCGACTGGAAAATATTCTTCGTTTCTTTCATAATTTGGTAGCAAAATTAATTGATTTTAAAAATGAATTAAGCGGTTGTTTACCTTTTTTAATAGTTTCATTTGGTGAACTTTGTTGTGAATGATCTGAACAATTTGTAGTATTATTAATATTTTCCGACGCGAAACTGCATCTGCCACAACATTCTGTTGTCCTGGGTTATAGACTAATTTCATCTTCAATTAAATTTTTTCACCGGTTTAGTTTTATATTAGAATTTTTTTCGGAGATAGAAAAAATTAGTGAATGGTAATCGGTGTAGATTGTTAAGTCTACTACGTCATATAAATGATTTCTAAGTTTTTGTAAATACCATACGATTGTTAACAACTCTTTTTCTTTGGTACTATTATTTTGTTCTGTCTCGTAAAATAAATTGGATTAGTTGACGATTTTGTTCTAGAACTACTTCAATAGCGAAGTTGCTTGCTTATTAGTGTAACCCCTTTTTTATATTTTTTTTAAAGCTTCTACTGCTGGTGTGCCTAAATGTACGAGCTCTTCTATTTTATGTTATCATTCCAAATTCTCCTTTCATGTGAATAGTTAGTGGTTTTGTAATTTTAGCAAAATCTTTTATGAATTTCCTATAATAACTGGCAAGTTCTAGAAAAGATCTCAATTCTTTAAAAGTGTTCGATTGTGGGTAGTTCTTTAAAGTTTCCATGAAAGTCCATACTTGTGACTTGCATGATTTGTATTGGGCTCTTTATCCTTTATTTTGGCAATGATTAAAACAATTCCATATCAATGTCTCTTTCATCATCGATCTAAAATTGAATGTCTTCGTTTTGGGCAATTAGTGTAGCTTGTGGAAAATTACGTTGTTCAACTGACGCTAAACTTTGGGTAAATTCCTCTGGTTGTTTTTGCATAGTTTCCATCAATGCAGCGATTCGAAAGAGTCGAAAGTTTTTTGCTTTATTAAAGTCCGCAGGATTCGTGATGAAACCAGGCTTCCCTTTCCTATATAATAAAAAACCTTACTGGTCCAATGTTTCAGGATCTGTTAATTTTAACAGGATTCGGTGCTTTCCGTTGCTTCAGGATCTGTTATGAATCTTGTTGAAAGTGTTATCCAATATTTCAGGACCTGCACTTTGGTGATATGCGACTTTTTTCCAACATGTAGTAATGGAAGTCCTACGTCTCGTGGAATTTTTTAAATTTATTCTATCCTTCTTTCATCACCTTAGGATAAACACCGGTTTGAGTCCCCAATTAATTCATTTCAGTACATATTAGAACAAAAAAATTATTTATTTTTTCACGAGGACTATTGTGCCTTCTTTACTGATAGTAAAATTTTAACTGTCTATCTCCCCTTCACTTTCTATTATTTATTCTATTTTTATCGAGTAAATTCATGTTTTTGTGATGCGGCTTGTTTGCTACTGATAAAGATGTTTCGATGTTAGTTGTTTTGTTTAATGTTGATAAAGATGATGCTAGTTATTTTGTTATTTCGTGGGACACTTCTCACACATCGTATAATTGTATGTATTCATCTTAGTTGTTAAAGCGAAGCTGCCACGAAAAGCGCAGTATACTTTATATTTAGCATAGCCATTATCCCAGTCAATTTGGAGGAGAGATATCGGGAGTTGAAGAAGGAAGCGAGGCGCATTTTCCGAAAAAAGAAGAGAGAGGCCGAGATGCGCGAGTGCGAGGAGCTCGAAATGCTAGCCGATAGGAAAAACGCCCGAAAATTTTATTAGAAGGTACGGCGGCTTACAGAATGTTTCAAGCTCGGGGCAATTTCCTGTAAGAATCTAAACGGTGACTTGGTAACCAATATCCAGAGTACACTCCAACTGTGGAGGGAACACTTCTTTACGCTGCTTAATGGTAGTGGTGCGGAAAACATTGAAGATGATGAACCCAAACCCCGAATCAATGAAGACGGAATAGAAGTACCGTCACCCGACCTGGACGAAACTCGAACGGCAATTGCGCGGCTAAAAGACATTCACGCCGCTGGTGCTGACGGACTGCCAGCTGAGCTATTCAAGTGCGGCGGCGAGGGGCTGGTAAAGTGCGTGCACCAGCTCATTTGCAAAATATGGTAAGACGAACGCATGCCTGCGGATTGGAATTTAAGTGTACCCTGCCCAATCCACAAAAAGGGCGATCCGAACTACGGCGGGACCAGTCTTCTTAGCATAGCATGTAAGGTTCTGTCGAGCGTATTGTGTGAACGGTTGAGTGGACCTTATCAGTGCGGCTTTAGGCCTGGCAAATTTACCATTGCCCAAATATTCACGATATGCCAAATCTTGGAAAAGACCCGAGATAGAAGAATAGACACACACCATCTTTTTTGTCGACTGCTTATTCGCCGCAATGTCTGAATTTGGTATCCCAACAATACTAATACGGCTATGTAAAATGACAACGAGGAACAGCACCAGATCCATATCGGGAAGGACCTATCTGAGCCGTTTGAAACCAAACGAGGTTTCAGATAAGGTAACTCTCTTTCTTTCGACTTCTTTAACCTTATGTTAGAAAAGATAACTCGAGCTGCAGAGTTGAACAGTTCAGGCACCATATTTTATAAGAGCGTGCAACTTCTGGCATAAGCTGATGATGTCGATATCATCGACCTCAACAACTGCGCCTTAGCTTCTGCCTTTTCCAAACTGGATAAAGAAGCGAAACGTATGGGTCTGGAAGTGAACGAGGGCAAAACCAAGTACCTCCTGTCATCAGATAAACCGTCAGTGCACTCGCGCCTCGGCTCCCGCATCGCTGTTGACAATTACAATTTCGAAAAAGTGGAGGACTTTGTTTATCTGGGAACCAGCATTAACACCTACAATAATGTCAGCCTGGAAATTCAACGTAGAATCTCTCTTGCCAGCAATTTTTTTTTTGGAATTCCATTCTCTTTCTCGAAAGCAGTGCATAAGGTGTTCCAACTGCAAGGAATCTTCGTGTATGCGAATATCTTCTAAAGTGCGAAATTATCTATTTAAATGAACATTCGTCTACAAACTTTTGAATAATGAAAAAAGTCGCGTCCAGCACCCTACACGTGATAGAAGTGAAACTTCTTAAAAAATTAGGAATAAGAGATATTTGATGAGCGAGGCAGAGAGAGAGAGAAAGGATCGCAAAAGATATACAATAATGCAAACCTTAGCATAAAAACATGGTTTATTCAAGTCACAGTTATTGGTTAGTATTTCAAATGGCATTGCACAAAGTAGTGTAGTGTGCAGTGTATTGTGCAAAAGTCGACTACTTAGTCGAGTACTTTATTCCAGTAAGTAAAATTTAGTATTCGGATACACAGACTCGAGTACGAACTTATAGTATCCAAATACCGAATACAGTAGTTTTAATATATAAATATCCGCTATGAAATTAGAAATTAACTTTAATCTATTACGTGCACAAATCAGGCTACAGACGCACAACATATTGAAACCAAAGTGTAAAGTGTATTCAGCAAACTGAAGTAAATACATATATGACATTTAGTTTTTCTATATACTTATTTATGTTGTGATTCATTTAACCCTTTTTGCACTTCGTTTTTTTGATCAAAAAATTCTATTTCGAAATTTAGAAAACATAAAATTTAAAAAGAAAAAAAAAAACAAATTGTTTGAAAAACAATGCCGAACAGTTATTTGTACAGCATCACTCCCGTAAATAATGGGGCCATGTTTTGTGTTCCGTCTGCAAAGTCGCAATGGATAAAAGCATGAGGCGTGCAACTAACTTCATAGTCACAAATACGTGCCCTGCAATTTAAAGCGGAGGAAAAAAGAGAGTCTCGCCTTAAAAGAAAACGACTAATTCCAATGTTTACCTTCCTTGAAAATACCCTCCACTCATAAAGCTTACAAGTAAAAAACAATAACTTTTAGATTAGCAAAAATTTCATATTTTTAACATAGGTTAGCCCTCAAGACAAAGATGTTTGTGCGAAGGTCATAACGAGTGATCGGAAAATGTATACGCTTTGTTTTTGCTGATGCGCCGCACTTATTAAAATTAATCAGAAATCACGTTATAGATAAGGTTTTTATTAAAAAATTATTACTGTTAGGATAATTAAGCAGGTTTTAAAGCTAACAACCATCTTGGAAGTAATACTTATTAAATTAAGCGAAGAGCATTTGGAAGTGAAAGTCGCAAACCGCCAAAAAGTAAATCTTGCTTTTTTCAAACATATGTGATAATGCCATAAGAAGATGCTATATGGATGGACATAAAATAAAAAGCGCGGTAGATTACGCAGATTTTATTGAGCTTGTTAATAACTGGTAGGAAATTTTTAATTCTAAACTCTGTTCTAACCAATATCCGTATAAAATGCCAAAAATAATGTATGAGCCCATGATTCTCAATAAACGATGCATATTTCCACTTTTTAGTAAATGTAAAGATATTGATCCTGAAGATAAGGTCAAGAGATTGTTTTTCAAGTGCAGGATTCATTTTCGAATAAAGCATTTGAACAAGACTTTGAAAAATAAGAAGTTACATCAAAAACTATACGACGATATAAGCTTACTTAAGACTCCACTGAATAAACCATGTGTACACAATCAAATTGTGATCTTAATATTTTTTAATATACTCGTATTTACATTTCTTTATCAAAAAAATAAATATGAATTATTATATCGTTGAGAGTGTATCCATTTGCCTTTATTTTACAGTATTAAGTAACATACTTAAGTATGTATGTAAAGCAAGTGGCTTTGCCGACTGATTGTTCAAAACCATCCTTCATTTACTGAAAAACACAAACGGGTTAATGTGGATAAATACACAAATTGTTTATTTTCATGTTGTCAAATAAACATACGTCAAATATTTATTGCACTTTGATAAATACATTTTGAATGAAACGATTTGATACGTGCGTTCTGTGATTGACAAATCGATTGGAAGGGGAATTTTTATTTGTTATTTTAATATCAAGTGCTCGTGTGCCCTTGATACCATAAGCCTATTGATATGTCCATCTCTTTTTAACTGCCTAAGAGCGAGAGACACCTTATAAATACTAATCAACCTACGTTTTCAATCTTTTCCCGATTCTTTCCTTCTACTCGAATCCTAACTCGATTATTGTTTTAATGAGTACTAAATATACGAGTACCAAAAATAGCCGATGCAGAGTCGGCACTATATAACTCTACTTCATAGCCTTAAGAAACTACCACTAATAATGTATGCGTTTTTGATCAGATTTAAGTAAATTTTTGTTATATTTGACGATTTTCTGACTAATCCAGTTTTTCTCTTAATTTCCTTATTATTCGTGTTTTATATTTATTCACGATTCGTTTATAATTTTCTGATCTTGCTTGCCATTTCTTTAAGGGTATCTTATATGGCAAGTTAAGAAGGCAATCAAAGAACCTCATTCAGCCATGTAATGTTCCTAATCCATATCTTTTTCAATAACTTAATCGGCAAATATGGCAAATACCGTAGGAAAATAAATTAAATCTTACTTCAGTAGCCTTTGATTTATTTTCGGAGCAACATGAATGTATATACAACAACATTGTTGAACATACAGCGATCAAAACGACTAAATCAATTTAGAAGATTAAAACTTCGTTTTAAGTTACAGAAAAATCTTACTTTTAAAGCGAAAATCGCCCAAAAAAAAAGAATATTGACACGTTTTAATGTAACCTAGTTGCAAAAGAATACTCCAACTCGGATAAAATTTCCTTTTAGTTACTTCACAACACTGGCAAAATATGTCATTAAACATATGATTTGGTTAGCGAAATTTTAAAGAAGCAAGACAAAATGAGCAATTCTGTGGCAAGTTATCAAATTTATTTAAAAACTAATGTTTTATAATAAATGCATTAAATAACCTTTTACGTTTGTAGATTATGTCCTTGTACACGGGTGAGCATTGCGAGTCACGATGCAATAGAGAGATGTAAGAAGTACTAGAAGTATTGGACACGATATATGCCAGTTCCAACTCTTCTGAAGACTCGTAGATTGAAAACGAGGCACATGAGAAGAGCTCCAATTTTGAAGGTACACTCGATGATGAGTGAGGCAGATTCCAAAATTGACATGAAAGACGCCAAACGGTGGAATATCTAACAAGTAATAACAAAATTTTTGTAAAAGAAATGGATTAACTTAATGCTATTTTATTTTCAGTGAAGTATTCGGAGTCTAACTGCGTACCTGGCATATTTGGTGGTGGTGGAACGCATATATTACCAAAAAACTCGGTGTATATGTACATTTGGTATGTAAGCAATACAGTGACATTTAGGCAACTAGCAAATTTGTGTAATATCAACGATGTGAGTGATGAAAATACACTTGCACTTGATGAAGGTTTTGCAGAATCAAACCTAGACGCAGCCCTTGACAGAAGGTAACACCTTTTTTTAATTATTTAAGACAACAAAATATTATTTAAAAATTTCACTGCATATATATATTTATATCTTTAAATACACTAATAAAAATATTGACAAGAATTCATTGCATTTCATTCAACTTATAATCTATAAAACTAAAACAAATTCACAAGGAGTATAACATATAAAATTTAATTCAGATCATTTCTTATTCTAATTACAAGTAAAATAAAAACGAAAAGCAAATTTAAAAAAAAAATCCAGTTTCAATGAAAACTTTTAAGTGGATTTTTTGCAATGGTTTTGATGTAAATTCTTCGTGCTCGTTTTTATAAAACTCTTGTACATTCTACAGCAAAATGTTATATGTATTTTAAAAAATTGTTAAGTTGATGCTCTTCGGTATGTACAAGGGTTTTATATAACGAGCACGAAAAATTTACATCAAAAACAATGCAAAAAATTCACTGAAAGGTTTTCAGTGAAAGTCACTGTAACGTTTCAAAAAGCTGTTGCTAGACAGAGTAATTTCGTTTCGGTGTACTACTGGGGCTGGAGAAGAAGCCAATGTTGTTATACGTGGTGACATTGACGATGATGGTGACAGTGATGACGGAATGTCTGTTACCGGCAACGTCAAAGGTGTTGGTGATGGCAGTGGCGAGGGGATCCATGAGGACGCCTTAGTAGACATCGCATTTACCGAAACTGTTTCAAACGGCCTGTAACCCACATGAACCGTGTGGTCGTTTAAAATAATCGGACTTCTTCCAAATATATCATTTGCTCCATATAGGGGGCAAAGCACGGGCTGGCGCCAAATCTGCTGTTGTTATCCCGTGCCGCCTTATAGGCCTGGAGAAGACTGCACATCTTCGACTCCAAGCACATAGGCGTCCTTTCAAAGTCCTGGAAGTGGATTAACAAATATAATTTGTTCAAACATATATTTCTTGAACCTACCGTGATGCCCATGCACTCCATGTCTTCCAACACGTTCGCGGAGGTCAACTTCTTTTTTTTGGGTGCTCGTACTCCGCTTTCCGGGCGAGGTAGCACCTTAAAACCCCAATTGTCTCCTCACGGGACCATCACTTTCGCCTTTTTTCTTGTACTCTGACATGTTTTAATTCATAATTTTATGTAAAACATATCAAAAGCAATTTTACTAACTCTTGTTTCATTTTTATTTGTTTTGTTTATGTATCCATAAAACAAACAAGATTTGACAGTTGATTGGAATTTCCCAAGTATTTTTCCAGATCCCATTCACAATAGAGCGGGCTATCATATAACCGAGTTGGCTCAACTCGCATATTTTTCCGAGTTAGTGTAGTTGTTTAACATGATATTTCTTATCCTACCTAGTGTTCTTTTGCAACTAAGTTACATTAAAACGGGCCCTATATGATGAGTTTATCAAGGCTACTTGATTGTGTCACCACCGGGCCGAAAGTGCTCCGAATTGGAATCTTGGCCGGGCTACGTAACATAAAAACGTCGAGTGCGCTAAGGGGGTTTAAAAACTCGACTGGATAAGGGATACAGTCATCGTGTTCCAAAACTCAGTTGATACATACCTACTCAACTTCTTCTCCGTCAATACAACTAAATATGATTGTTTCGTCTTGCCAATGTTGTTTGGTTTTGATCATCATAATTGGAAGAAATAGTTCTCGTAATGAGAGATTGTACGACACAAATGATCAAGCCGAATAATTTTACCCTCTTCTTCAGGATATATATCAATTCTAAGTTTTAACAATATATCGGAAAACAATTGAGCGTTTTTTTTTTGCATCCACAAATTGGAACTTTTAAGCATGCTCTTATCTCATCCGCTCTTGTATTCCGCAGTAAAACCGGTAGTATCTGCCGGAAATCCCCAATAAAAAGGAAAGTAAGACCCCATGGTTTTTTTAAGTTTACTGAATATCTGATAGAGTTCTGTTAATAGTCTCTACAGCTTTTCGATTACACTGGTCTGCAACAAAATCCTGCTTCAGAAGATTATACCATATACATAAGTACATATATGAAGATTTGAATGCTCTAAATCTATTCCCGTTAGCCGATTTTTTTCATCACGCCTAGATTTTGTGTTATGATTTTTTTCCACTTTTATGCGAAACATGATAAATAGTGTGTTGATCTACATACATACGAAATGGGGTTCAGCGAGTGGTAAAAAAATAAGGATAGAGTCGTAAGTAATTTTTATGATAGTAATGTTAAGAACTTCTCTTTCAATTGTTTGCATTCCATATCAAATATTATCGTAAGTTTTGCACATTGTAAATTATATTTGTATATATGTACAATATGTAAAGGGTCTAGTGACAGCAAACGACGCCATATTTTTCTCCGCTTTTTTGACATTTCTCTTCAGTAAGGTTTGCCATTTCATCATGGAAAGATATACGATCCAACAACGAGTCGAAATTATTAAAATTTACTACCGAAATTCGGAGTCAATGACCTCAACTTTAAGTGCGCTACGTCCAATTTATGCGTCATTGGACAAGCAGCAGTCCACACGTACTCCATGAGCCAACATTGCATCCCGAAAAAATTACGGTTTGGTGCGGTTTATGGGCCGGCGGCGTAATTGGGCCGTACTTCTTCCGTGATGATCAAGACCGGTACGTTACTGTGAATGGGAATTGCTACCGCTCAATGACAACCGAATACTTTTGTCCCGACTTGGATGATATGGGCTTGGACAATATGTGGTTCCAACAGGAGGGTACCACAAGCCACACAGCGAATGTCACAATCGATTTATTGAAAACCAAGTTGGGTGAACGTGTTATTTCCCGAAATGGCCCAGTAAATTGGCCGCCTCGGTCGTGCGATTTGACCACGTTAGACTATTTCCTGTGGGGCTACGTCAAGTCTATGGTCTATGCCAACAAGCCAGCGACGATTGATGAACTTCGTATGAATATCGAACGTGAAATTGCAGCAGTATCGGCCGATTTATGCTTGAAAACCGTCGAAAATTGGGTTCAGCGTCTGGACTTTTGCAAGCGTGCCCATGCAAACTAAATCGAGTTCCATACATAATGGCATCGCATGAACTTTCACAGGTATAAAGAATTTAATTCATATCCCAAACCGCTTTTGTTTTATTTAAAAAAACTTTTGTAGCGTTCCTATTGCAAGACCCGATATATGTATTTAATTGAAGAAAAAAATAAAGGGCTAGGTTGATGTCGATGAAAAAAAATATTAAAAAGAAAATAATTCTTAACTATTTCAACTAAATTGTCATTTCGTGCATTTAATATTTTAACAAAACATTTTCTATAATACATGTTGATTTTTTTGGTTTGATTTTATTGAACGACAATATTAATTTTTGAGCTCAAGGCCAGTATTTGCCAATATATTTCCAATATACTTTTCCTTATACTGGCCTTGAGCTCAAAAATTTTTATTGTCGTTTAATAAAATCAGGCTAAAAAAAATAATGTATGAATATTTGAAATGGATCAGCACACCAAACATAACAAGTTCTAACAATAATAAACTAAATAGATTTTGTGTTACCCAGCAACAATTAACCACTTATTTACTTTAATAGCGGCAGACTGTCGTACTTGAATTGTGTTGGTAGGACATAAGGAAAAGTGGTAAAAAGCTAAATCAGCTCACAAGCCGACTGTGGTCCATTGGCTACGCACTTGCCCAGCAAGTCTTAGGTTGTGGGTTCAAATGCCGGTGGAGTCATGAAAGAAATTTGATGAGAAGATGTGGTGATATCCGAAATAGCTATCATTTGTGCCACTCCTGACTATTTTTGTTTTTTTTGCAATATACTTTTTCTTATACTGGCCTTAAGCTCAAAAATTAATATTGTCATTTTCTATAATATTTTAATAAATTATATCCTATGTTATGTCTGAGGTCCCTGGCTACCCATAAGTTAAAGCACCATGGAAATACGTTCAGTAGTTTCGGAGATTACTACGTTCAAACATGGAAACAGACAAACAGACAGACAAAAATGTAAAAAATGGTCCAGATGTATTCTATTACATTCCCTGCATCATCTTACGTAGTTTTTTTTTAAAGAAAGGCAGGCACGTCTTTTCTACAGGTTTATTTTAGTACAGATTTAATTTAAAGCTTTTTGCCCGAATATTACTGTAACCCGCTGTATTTTGAGTCGGTGCTATATTTTAGCATGACAACTATGATGCTAAAGAAGGTGACGACATAAGCACTTCCGTTACCTCGTACTTGCCTCGTTTGAAGGATTGAGGTCACAAATGGTTCTTATTGTTCATATCACAGGAATAGCGAGAAGAAAAGGAAGGTGATAACTGCACCTGAGCGCTTATTTTCACTGCAACTGCTATACTACAAAGCTCGGCACATCACGTTTATTATTCTTTATTTAACTTTTTGTAAAAATCACTCAAAACTCTGAAAAATCAACTTTTTAAGAGCCATCTGTGACGTCAATCCGTCAAACGAGGCAAGTACGAAGTAACGGAAGTGCTTTTGTCGTCACCTTTTTTTCTCTGCGTCGTGATATATACATATATGTACATATATATGCATGTATTGATATCGTACAAGCAAATTCGGTTCGCAAGTGCAGCTTGTATGTGCAGCCCGTATGTACGTATGCATGTTTGTAAATCGCACAGGCAAAATGTGTTTGCTGGGTTTGGCTGCTCCGCTTATAAATATATACACGGGTGCGTGTGTACATACCTTACCCACTGGCTGTGCTTTTCTAATTGAATACGGAAAGGGCGGGAGTGGCGGAAATACGAAAATTTACTGTAGAGCCAGAGCACCGTATGTTTGTACGTACATACGTATGTATGTATGTAAGTATGTTTATCACTATAATTTTACCAAACCGAAGCGCTCCATAATGTGACTTGGGCCCAAAATTGAGTTATTACAAGCAACGACAACTGCTTGCACCACTTATGCCAATCGCTAGCATCAGCATTTAGCATTGAACCAGATGTGTGTGCAGTTGGTTGGTAAACAGTATTTCACTTGTTGCGCTAATTCTTTGGATTGGTCGCAACTTCGGTTGCAAAACAGAAATTGCAAAATAACATTTAATTACCAATTACTTTCTTACTTGCTTACTTAATTGGCGCTATAACCTCTTACGAGATTTGGGCCAAGTTTAACAAATTGCGCCAGTCACTTCTTCTTCCTGCTAACTGGCGCCAATTGGAAATATCAAGTGACGTCAAGTCCTTTTCCACTTGGTCCTTCCAACGCGGAGGAGGCCGTCTTTTTCCTCTACTATCACCAGCTGGTACCGCGTTGAATACTTTCAAGGCTGGAGCATTTTCCTCCATTCGCACGACATGTCCCAGCCAACGTAGCTGCTGTATTTTAATTCGCAGGACGATGTCTATGTCGCGGTAAGGCTCATACAGCTCATCGTTCCATCGTCTGAGGTATTCGCCATTGCAAAGACGTAGACGCCCCTAAATCTTTCGGAGACTTGTAGAGTGTGGTTTAAGTTCGTCGAGATAGGGCTTTACTGCGCAATTTCCTACTCAGCCCGAGGTAGCACTTGTTGGCAAGAGAGATTCTACGTTGGATTTGCACGCTGATATTATTATATGTGTTAATGCTGGTTCCCATATATACAAAGTTATCCACTTTTTCGAAATTGTAATTGTCAATAGCGATCTGGGAGACGAGACGCGAGTGCGCTGATGGTTTATCTGACGGCAGGAGGTACTTGGTTTTGCCCTCGTTCACTTCCAGACCCATACGGTTCGCTTCTTTATCCAGTTTGGAAAAGGCAGAAGCTAAGGCGCAGTTGTTGAGGTCGATGATATCGATATCATCAGCATACGCCAGAAGTCGCACGCTCTTATAAAATTTAGTGCCTGAACGGTTCAACTCTGCAGCTCGAGTTATCTTTTCTAACATAAGGTTAAAGAAGTCGAAAGAAAGAGAGTCACCTTATCTGAAACTTCGGTTGATTTCAAACGGCTCGGAGGGGTCCTTCCCGATTTCGAGGGAGCAGCTGGCGTTGCTCAACGTCATTTCACATATCCGTATTAGTTTTGTTGCGATACTGAATTCAGACATTGCGGTAAACAGGCAGGCTCATCTTGCGCTATCGAAAGCGGATTTGAAGTCGACAAAAAGTGGTATGCGTCTATTCTTATTTTCCGGGTCTTTTCCAAGATACGCCAAATCGTGAATATTTGGTCGATGGTAAATTTGCCAGGTCTAAAGCCGCACTGATAAGGTCCAATCAGTCGTTCACACAATACTCTCGACAGAACCTTACATGCTATGCTAAGAAGACTGGTCCCGCCGTAGTTGGCGCATACTGCAGGATCGCCCTTTTTGTGGATTGGACAGAGTACACTTAAATTCCAATCAGCAGGCATGCGTTTGTCTGACCATGTTTTTCAAATGAGCTGGTACATGCACTTTACCAGCCCCTCGCCGCCGCACTTGAATAGCTCAGCTGGCAGTCCGTCAGCACCAGTGGCGTTAATGTCTTTTAGCCGCGCAATTGCCGTTCGAGTTTCGTCCAGGTCGGGTGACGGTACTTCTATTCCGTCTTCATTGATTGGGGGTTTGGGTTCATCATCTTCAATGTTTTCCGCGCCACTACCATTAAGCAGCGTGAAGAAGTGTTCCCTTGAAACATTCTGTAAGCCGCCGTACCTTCTGATAAAATTTTCGGTCGTTTTTCCTATCGGCTAGCATTTCGAGCTCCTCGCACTCGCGCATCTCGGCCTCTCTCTTCTTTTTTTCGGAAAATGCTCTCGCTTTCTTGTTCAACTCCCGATATGTTATAGGCGGTATCTTTTTTTCCATGGCGGCGCGGCATTCCTCGTCGTACCAGTCGTTTTTTCGGGCTCGCTGGGAACCAATGACCTCGTCAGGGGCGGTACGTAATGAGCGAGAAATGTAGTCGCATTGCGCGCAGATATCCGCTTGTTGGACATTGCTCTCAGAGAATTGGAGTGCAAGTCGAGTGGCGAAACGGTCGGTTATCTGTTGTGATTGGGACGTCAAGCTTCCCTCGTGTCACTGAGCGCGCGCTTTATGCTGCATAGAGGCGAGTGCGAATCTTGGCTGGGGCGAGATGATGATCCGAGTCGATGTTAGCTCATCGAATAGTGCGCACGTCTAAGACACTGGAAGCATGCTTTCCGTCCACCACAACATCATCAATTTGATTTCTTGTTTTTCCGTCAGGAGATAGCCATGTAGCTTGATGTATCCTTTTATGCTTGAACCTGGTGCTACATACTACCATGTTTCGGGCCCCAGCGAAGTTGATCAGCCTCAGTCCGTTAGCGGATGTTTCATCGTGTTGCCTGAACTTACCGACTGAGGGACCAAAATTCCTTTAATTACCATTTAATTATTAATTTACCTGTGGGAAATCTATGTTTATACGCGGGTATGAGATGCGTAGCGGTGATTGCTTATCTTTATACCCAGTAGCAATTTAAGCAACTATATTTTTGTCGCTTGTGCTGTAATTGTGTTGGGTTTGGGGCCAGTAACTATGTATATACATTAGGCTGTCCCTTATGTGTTTTTTTTTCCAAAAACCGATACGCATACCCTCTACATTTATTCTAAATAGTCTCATATACTCGAATCCATTTTAACCCTTTCGCACCATGCCGCTGGGGGGTCAAAGATACCTTTTCGGTCATATATGGGAAAATTTGTTATTTTAGCTAATATCATCAAGCATCTTCTTATTTAAACTTATAAAATGTATTTATTTCACGAAAATAGTATGTGGAGTCGATTTTCCTTTAATAAGTGCTTCAATTCATATTGAAAAAAATATTCAAATATCGCGTTCCCAAACAGAAGGCAAGTCAAACATCATTAATGTTGACTGCGGGATTTTATGCAAAGCCAAAATGTGAATTTTCTTGGTAATACATTTGTCGTTTCAATCAAAGACAAAAAAGCAATAACTACAACAACACAAAAAAGTACTCTGCAAGACAAAACTTTCGGCTCGACAGCAAACCTAGACGTATGTGAAAAATCGCCGTTATTCTTATTAGTTGCGCAAAAAATTTATTGTAAGAATAGAATAGAATAATATCATTTAAGTAAGAAGATTTGCAAGTAATACACGTGTATTTTTAATTTGTCCGCAAAATTACGTAGTGGTGATAAGGAAATTTACTTGGTGGGCAAGGTTTGCCATCAATTAATGGGAACAAAACTACCATCAAACAAACAATTGCTCGCTGTACTGTTTTTCAACACTCGTGAGGTAAAAAAAACAGTAGCTGAAAGTGCAAGTTTGGTTATACGCGAGTGCTTGATTTATTGGGAAAAAGCAAGAATACCAACAAGAGCGTTAACAAATTGTGTTAAAAAAATGATGGATTATTATAATATTTGGAGAGAACTCCAAAAATGTTCAAAGAGGACCTCAGAAGCATTTAAACAACGTGAAGATAAATTCAAAAACAATTTGGAAAATTTGTTTGATGTTGCGCATGCGGACGCCCTCCCTGTCAATGATTAAAATTGAAGAGGATAGGATCTTTTTGTTACGGCAGCGCGAAAATGGTCGTCCAGGCCATCTAGCTGGTGTGGACAATAAACTATTTCAAAGAGAGGAACGAACACGGATGAGAATTTTAGCTGAAGAGCAAAGGCGATTGAAATCAGTTTTGGAGTCCAGTCCTTTAGATTGCAATACCGTTTCAACCGACGACTCATTTGAAAGCCAAAGTGAAAATTCTAATGGCAATCTTTCGCCTGATGTTTTCAATGTTTCAGGTGCTTCTGATAATAAGATCAAACGTGGAACGATGGACTTCATTACCCCAAAGCTTGTGATGGCATTAGATAGGTGTCAATTGAGCATTCGAGATTCTGTGTACATAATTCAAGCCACAGTGGAAGCACTTGGTCACAATATCGATGAATTCCCCATAAATAAATCAACCATCCATAGAATCAGAGCTAAGAAAAGAGAAGAACGTGCGGCAGCTATATTGAGAGATTTCCAAAATAAAGCTCCTGACGTTGTTACAGTACACTGGGATGGAAAATTGTTGCCTTCCATAAATATATGCAGCGGCAAAGAAGAGCGTCTGCCTATTGTTGTTACTTATGGGGAAAACGAACAACTTATCGCAGTACCAAAGCTTGAAGATTCTACAGGTAAAGAGGCAGCAAACGCCGTTTTTTCTGCAATCATCGATTGGAATTTAGAAGATAAGGTACAAATTCTCTGCTGCGATACAACTGCATCTAATATGGGAATTATTAAAGGTGCCTGTGTTCGCCTTGAGCAAAAATTAGAGCGAAAATTGTTATTCTTCGCCTGCCGACATCATGTTTATGAGCTTGTTCTAAAAAGCGCCTTTGAAATTAAAATAAATCAACCGGCAGTTAGCCCAGACATTACATTTTTCAAAAAATTCAAAGATAATTGATGCCACTAAAATACAAAACTTTCAAACCAAAATTCAAAAACATTTCTCACAACCGCAAATCAATAGCCTACTTTATTTTTACTTCACTCAATTGAAAAAAACACATGCAAGAAATGATTACCGCGAACTAATAGAACTAGCTGTAATATTTTTAGGAGGAAATACTGACAACAAATTGAAAATCAAGCCGCCCGGTGCTATGCACCAAGCTCGTTGAATGGCAAGAGCGATTTATTCAATAAAAATGTGCTTACTGGAATCACAAATTGAAGTTACAAAAAAAGAAAAACGAGCATTGTTTAGCTTAAGCTTGTTCATTACAACAACATATGTTAAACCTTGGATCTTATGCAGCTCTGCAATAAAGGCTCCTTTTCAGGATTTGAGCTTCATGAAGGCTTTAAAAGAGTACGAATCCATTGATAAGGCAATAGCCAAAGCGACCTTAGAAAAGTTTGAGAAACACCTTTGGTACTTGACACCAGAAATTGCCGTTTTTTCCTTGTTTGATGACGAAGTTGACATTGATACAAAAATAAAGATGGTAACCAACTTGGAAAAAGAAGATTCACCTTGTTCCACAAAGAGATATATTATTAGAAATGAAGAAGAAAGCAATTCGTGTCTAGGTAAGTGTTAATTAGCATTGTTTCAAATATATTGATTTTAATATTATGCATATTTTTCCAGATAAAGGAATACACGACTTCATTTCCAAAAATAGTAGAGATACCTTTACAGTGCTTAAAATCGGACATAATTTTTTGCAAAATCCTCCCACTTCATGGAATGACGACGAGGAATATTTAAAAGCAAAAAAAGTTGTTTCACATCTAAAGCCGGTCAATGATGTGGCTGAAAGAGCTGTCAAGCTCACTCAAGACTTTCATGGCCTTATAACTGCCAAGGAAGAGCAAAAACAATTTTTACTAAGGTGCGTCCAGAACCACAGAAAAATGTATCCTGACTGCAAAAAGGAAACTTTAAAAAGAAAATTTCCCTCTTAAATAAAAGATTTTTATTATATTTTTATTTCCCTAAATCTTTTAATTAATATGAATTGAAGAACTTATTAAAGGATAATTGACTCCACATATTATATTCGTGAAATAAACACATTTTTAATTTCTTTATAAGTTTAAATAAGAAGATGCTTGATGATATTAGCTAAAATAACAAATTTTCCCATATATGACCGAAAAGGTAACTTTGACCGTCCAGCGGCAAGGGTTAACATGGTGCGAATGGGTTAAAATTTTGGATTCGAGTATATGAGACTATTTAGAATAAATGGAGAGGGTATGCGATATGTTTGGAAAATAAGGGACAGGCTAATATACATACGTTATTGAATTATATGTGTGAGTACGTGTTAAATACTTAGTAATTGTTTTTTATTTTCTAAGCATTTAGCGATGATGGGAAATCCTTAGTGCAAAATTTAATATTAAACTGACGTATTGGCAAACATTTGTTTATGAGAAACTAAAAAATATGTTAGTAAGTACATCGCCATGTTATAACGGAAGCAAAACGTAAACAAATTATTGTGTGTTAACTCCTCCGTCCTTAAAATCGAGCGTGCTCGGTCAATGAGTTACCGTAGAACTTTGGTACGTCTTCAATTCCTATTTCTATAGCACTTCGGTTTCTTGGTTTTCTTTAGTTATTTTTGGTAATATTCTTATAATCGAAAAGTATATTTCATAACGTTTTTTTTAATATTTTTAGTTCTTCTAATTCATTAGTTTGGAATTCTTTTATTGACTCTAATGACAAAATTTCTTTGAATTTATTTGGTTCTGTTGTTTTGAAAACTATATTTTAATTTCCTACCTCTATGGTTGTATTAAAGTGTTTTAATAAGTATAATTCTTAAAGTTTCATACCTTCATTTTCAAATCTAATAAAACTTTGATAATAATAAATCATTTGAAATATCATCGATTGTTTTTACGTCTTGATTATTTATTTTTGTACATTAGTTATTTTACTTTTTAGCAGATGTGCTACGCATGTGCCATTCGTAATATTTTCTACTAATTTTCTTAAACATACAGATATTTACAATTCTTTGTTTTCAGGTATATTTCATTTTTCATAATAATATGGATTTAAATTCGATTGTATTTAATTTCTAATGCTCTACAATCTTAATTTTCTGTTGTAGGCAACTTTATTATATAAATTAAGCTAACCTTATTAGAAGCAATTTTTATCTCGGCAAATCATCTATATTTAAAAAGAGGATATTTTCGACTCCTAAATTTTTCTTTGTTATTTCCATTTCTCTATCGGATGATATATATGAATTTATTATATTTGACTTTGCCCAATGAATGGCATAAGCTATATTAACTAACTGTTCTTTTATAATTTTTGATTTAAATTTTGTTTCTAATAAAAGGTCGTAATCGACTTCTTTTCTTTTTTACACTAAATTAGATATTTTATTAGTGTTTTCTATAACTTCATAATTTTTTTCATTAGTTGGTTTATTTATTCCAACTTGTCGATTTTTGTTTTCTAAAACGTTATTCATTATTTCTACTAGGATATCAAACTCGATATGGTCTGGATTTCCCGTGATCCATTTTCTTGCGGATCTTATAAAATCGAACGATCTTTTATTATATGACTTATTAATCCTAACTCTTGTTAAGTAATTATTGGATTGATTGACGAGGAATACAAGGATAAGTTTTGAGGGATGCTTTGGGATATATTCGTTAATTGTTGTCTCTAAACGTGTTTTAGTATTGTAGTTCTATTATATGTATTACTTTAAAGCTTCCCATTTGTAATTTTGCTAGTGCTGAGTAAATAGTCACGAGTTGAGCTGATAACTAGTTCAAAAACTCTACGTTTGCTGTCGTTATTGCTATTGTCGCGATCAATCTAAAATTTACATAATAAAATTAATTCAATAACGTGTAATATTCATTATTCTATTTATTTTTATTGTTTTAAATTTGTTTCTATTACGTATTCTGTTTTATGATTCCTATAACTTCCAAAATTATGCCTATTTATTTATTTCTTCAGTTTTTCTATTTCGAAAGAAAAGCATTAATCAAGTAACAAAAGGAAAAAAATAAGTAAATAAAACATAAAAAAAGTAAAACAAGCGGTGACACCCAGAAGGAACTGCTTGCTGAGCATTAGGGGGTGCGCGGAGAAGGAGAGCAGGCTGTCAAATGTAACCCCCAGAAGTCTGGCGTGATTAACCGTCGGAACGGGCGTGCCATCGATGTGGATGTTGAGATCCTACCTGACCTCTTTCGTCCAGGTGGAAAAGAGGGTCGCCGAGGACTTAGCAGGGTACAACGCCAGGTTTCTGCCTGCGAAGAAATGGGCAAGGTCGGAGAGATATCCGTTCACTTTCGAACACAGGCCATCAATTACATTGCCATTATCGACAATCATCGGCATAAAGATTATTGTGACTCCGTCTGGCGATTGAGGGAGCTTGGAGATGTACTGGCGGTTCTGGTTAAGACCGCGATTCACGTGTGTGTTAATAGCATTGAGTGCTGTTGTTGTGCTGTGCACTTTCCGGAAGCCATGTTGATGCTCAGCCGATCCCAGGTGGTAAGTGTAGTACGGGAGGAGTAGGGCCTCAAGTGACTTTGTCACTGGCGTAAGCAGGGAAATCGGCCGACAGGAGTCTCTGGTTTCAACAGTAGGACCACCATCCCAACCTTCCAAATATCAGGAATGATGAGGGTGACCATGGACAGATTGAGGATCCCTGTAAGGAACTCAACTCCCGCGAAGTCTAATGGCCTTGGAGGATTTCGCCCTCCCGGTGGCCTCCTCCACCTCGCCACAAGTGAAATCAAGAAGCGCGCTGGTGTCTGGTTAATTGTGCAGCCTTCTAGTTACCTTCCGCTTGGCCCTATCCCCCGAAGGATGCAAAATTAAGTGCCGGCTAAAGTAGCTCACACATCTCTTCGCATCCAACGAGGCACAATCCCCGAATGAGATTTCCACTCGGTCGTCGCGCTTCGTCGGGTTGGATAAGGACTTCTCGGTGGACCAGAGCTTACCAACACCCGTGACTAGGTTGCAGAATTTCTGGAGCTCCTCCCACTTGTTCCGCTTGTATTGGAATTGCGGGGATCGGAGTGGCGAAGGCAAACATGCTCATTTCCTAGAGCAGCCGCTTGAGCCGGGAAATCGGGATCTCGGGGATACTCCCTGCCGGGATGAAGCGAGCCGCAGCAGACGCAACTACCTTGCTGGACTTCTGTACGCCTTTGCGGACGTCAGTGAGTGTGGGAAGAAATCTGAAAGCATTTTCAGTGAACTCCGCGAAACCGACCCAGTCAGACTTTTTAAAGTTGATGTAGGTCCGGTGGTCCGCGGAGACAAAGTAAGCAGGTCTGTCAACTGCGCTAGCTATTGTTAGGTCACGCGAGCTGCTACGACTACCCATAAACCTGGTAGGGGCGTCATCGTTCATCGTGCAGAATGCTGAATCGGCTATCTGCTATGCCAAATCATTTCCCATATGATCAGCTGGTAGGCTAGAGTGCCAGAGATCGTCGTGCGCGTTCAAGTTACCTACAACCAATCGGTTTTCACCTATTAAGAGCGCACCTATGTCAGGGTGATATCCTGCCGGGCAGCAGGTAATAGAAGGTATATAAACATTAAATAGCTCGAGCTCGACATCGCCTGACCGGACAGCTATTCCCTGACATTCTAAGGTAGTGTCCCTGCGGTCGATGTCTTCTTCGATAAGACGACACTGCACTGTGTGATGGGTGATGAACGCTAAGCCACCACCATTACCTGGCCCGCGATCCTTACGATGCACATTGTAGCCATTGCCACTCAACAAGGGTGCTGGTAGACCAGAACACACACGAAAGGGGCACCAGCCCTGGTACGAGTTGCACCTGACTGATGCCGCATTCCGGTATATCCTGGTCTGACACACGGACCAGACTGTGTGATGTACTAGGAGCTGCCTGGTGGGAGAGGAGCGACCATGTTTTTTTGTGTGTTCCTTTGAACCGTGGAGGTTCTGCCATTGCAGGAACCGGTGCACTAGGCAGGGCGCGAACGGCATGGGCCACATAGTTTGTGGACCACTCCTTAGGGGTCTTAAGGCCTGAGCAGACCTTGAGATGGCTCCATTCGTCGCACGAATTACACCTTACCGAACTGGAGTTCGGATGAAGCCTTTTCTGGCAGACGCAGCAAAAATAAATTTCTGGTCCAGGGTTTGGCTCGATGACAGCCCTGAGCAGAAGGGCGTGGAGCAACCCTGCGGCTAAAACTTACACCAGAGGAGACAGACGACTTATGGGGTCGGCCGATCTAAACAGTAGTTTAGTGAGAATGCTGGCTGTAAGGTCGTTATGGACGATTTGTCCAGGATATTCTGGAATAGGTGTTGCTTTTATTTCCGGTTTATTTCGATGTCTTATCGTATTTTTTTACGACACAAATTTTACATTGTTTCGCAATTTTATAAATTTTAGACTGCACCTGTAAGAAATGGAATTTTTGAATGATTTGTTTTTTGTTCTCTATTGCATTTCTATGTATTCTTTTGTGTTTAAGTAAAATCTGTTGTTCGGTTGATTCTAAGTCCTTGAGATTGCGTGAACCTAATCTTGAAATTGTTAAAGTAAATAGGGTATAATTTTTGGATTTCTCCCATTATCTCTTCAGAAGAAAACAAGCCGTTAAGGACAGAGAGGTTTAGATAGCGTGTTAATGCTGGTTCCCGGATAAGCAAAGTCCTCAACGTCAACGCGCGAATGCGCTGACTGTTAATTTGATGACGTTCACCTCCAGACCCATACGTTTCGCTTCCTTATCTAATTCAGAAAAGGCAGAAGTCATGACGCGTTTCTTCAGATATCAGCATACGCCAGAAGTTGGACGCTCTAGTAAAATAAGATGGCTGAACGCTTCAATTCCGCAGCTCAAATTATCTTTTCTAACATGAGATTAAAAAAGTCGAACGAAAGAGAGTCACCCTTTTGGTTTCAAACGGCTAGGAGAGGTCATTCCCGATTCTGATTGGTCTGGGTGTGTTGCTCGTTGTCATTTTGCATGGCCTTATTAGTTTTGTTGGGATACCAAATTCAGACATTTCGGCAAATAGGCAGACGACAAAAATATGGTGTGTGTCTATTCTTCTTTCTCGGGTATTTGCCAATAATTGGTGTATTGGGAATATTTGGTCGATGGTAGATTAGCCAGGCCTAAGGCCACACTAATAAGGTCCAATATGTTCATTCACCGTGGGATTCAGTCCTTCACACAATACGCTCGATAGAATCTTATATGCTATTCTAAGGAGACTGATCTCGCGGTAGTTGGCGCACATTTCAGGATCGCCGTTTTGTGAGTGGGGCAGAGTACACTTAAATTCCAATCAGCAGGCATGGTTCGCCCGACCATATTTTGCAAATGAGCTGGTGCATGCACTTTACCAGCGGCTTATTGTTTTTTAGCCGCGCAATTGCCTGTGGAGTTTCGTCCACGTCGGGTAACGGTACTTCGACTCCGGGCTCTTGGAGGTTCGGATGCATCATCTTCGATGTTTTCCGCACCATTACGCACAGTAGTGTGTAACCCGCCGTACCTTATGATAAAATTTGCGCCTCGCTTCCTTCTTCAACTCTCGCTATCTCTCCGGCACAGTTCGCGCTGCGCCCGATCGCACTGAAACCCCATTACCTCTTCAGCGGCGGTACGTAATGGGCGCGAAATGTGGTCCCATTACGCGCAGACATCCGCACCCAGAGAGCTAAAGTGCACGTTGGGTGGCGAAACAGTCGGCTATCTGTTGTGATTACAGCGTTTGTATGTCGAGCTTCGAGTACCTCGAATTGTGAGCACATCTAAGACACTGAAAGTATGCTTTCCGTCCACCACAACATGATCAATTTGATTTCGCGTTTTCCATCATGTGATTGCCATGTAGCTTGATGTATCGTTTTATGCTTGCATCTGGTACTATATACTATTATGTTTCGGGAGCCGACGGAGTCGATCAGCCTTAGTCCGTTAGTGGATCTTTAGTCGTGTAGGCTGATTTTATCGACTGTAGGACTAAGGATCCCTTCCCATCTTGGCATTAACGTCGACGCGCGCTCAAGGCGCTCATAGAAGTGATCATTGGTCACTTAGTCCTTCTCTTCCGTAGAGGCAGTTGCGCAGGCAGCGAGATGTTGAAGAATCTCGTTTTGATGCGAATCGTGATGAGACGCTCGTACACCGGAGTGAACGACAGTACTTGGCGACGAAGTCTCTCTTCCACCACAAATGCAACACCGAATTTGCGCTCCTTCACATGCCAGCTGTAGTAGACGTCGTAAGTTCCATCGCATCTCATGGATGGCGGTGATGTCAGCCTTTGCTTTTACGATGACATCAGCCAGCAGAGCAGAGTCACCTTCCCAATTAAAGGTCCGGACATTCCAGGTGCATGCCCTTAAATAATAGTCCTATAAACGTTTGCCCTGGTCGTCATTATAATAGGCTTTTGTACAATTTATAGAGCTTGTGGCCAGATTTGTATTAGGAATAATATGAGAAAACAACAATTTTTCTGTAGAAGTGATAGCTGCTATTTCGAAGATTACCACATCTCCTTATCAGACTTCTTTTCTTTCTAGACTTTACCTGGCTTTGAACCATGGTACACGGACTTGCTAGGCGAGCACGCAACCACTCAGCTACGCTAACCGTGTGAAAATTGTTTGTTTTTCTCACTATTCCTATCTCCAACAATACCTTTATTAAGTGTGACTTTTTGTCACTCTGTGCTTAACAGGGTGGTCGGTATTATTTGTGTTTACAAATCTATAAGCTTTTTGTTCTGCTTATAGTTTTGCTTTTTAGGTTTGCTCGTCTTTTATTATAATTATTTTTATTCATATTCCTTATACATAGCCTAACGCCACAATGCTCATCATATTTTGCTTCGATATTTTCTTTATCTGGCACCTGCACTTTGTTCGTAAAATCGAATGAAATTTCTTCTCTTCTAGCCTCATTCTCACAATCGGACTCGTCAAACAGCACGTCACACATCTCGAGCACTTGCCGTGCATCAACGTCGTATAGCCTATATGCCTTGGACACCATAGAATAATCAACCATTCCCATTTTCCCTTTGCTCTAAACTTTTTATGCTGCGTTTTATCTAATGCTACCGCTAATGAACTGAACACCCTCAAATGCTTCTTCCAAACCACGCTTCATACGGCGTTGTATTATCCAACGTCCTTGTTGATGAACGATTCCGCAAATAAGCAGCAGTTGCCACTGCTTCGGCCCATAACGCTTTGCACATACCAGAGAGCACCAGGAAACTTCTAGTCGTTTCAACCAACGTCGCCCTTTCCGCCACCCCCATAGCAGCGGCGTGTTGGGTACTGTTAGCTGTCGTACAATTCCATGCTTAGCGAAAAAATCATTAAATTTTTTGTTGACGTAGTCACGCCCATTATCACTTCTAACTGCCTTTACCTTCCTGCCAGTTTGCCGCTCTACCATCGTACAAAAATATATAAATTTCTCGTAAACTTCGCTTTCCGACCTGAGACATGTCGGCAATAAAAGTCAAAAAATATTTTGGCCCACCAAGTGAGGTTTTCTCGAAAGGTACACCTACGTCTTCTTATGTAAAATCTATCCATTCTAAACCGTTTACCATTGATTTGTTTGACATCTCAGCTAGACTGGTATAATTCACATTACCATATCTATTATGCACCAAAACAACTGCTGATTTCTCTGTGGAGCACAAATTTTTTGTTGCTTTTTCTCACTCGCGGAATTTCGTCGGCTTGTTTTTTAATTATTGCATACTCGCTGCCAAATATTACTGTGTAGCCCATCTTTGTTCTGTCGAACAAGTCGCAATATGTTGCACCCAATACTGTGAACGAACATCGCTTTTGCTGTTGCTTAGTTGAACCAACATTTTTGGCTTGACAATTAACTTTGAAATGCCGGCGTTGACCACATTTAAAGTATACAACGTATTCATAGTTCCTTTCTCTTTCTTTCTACTGCTCTTCTGCCCCGACTTCGCTGCAAACGCTTTCTGTGCGTTACCATCGCGTTCTGTATGGTTATACATGCCACCGCGACGCTCACCTTCTTCCAGAAGCTTCAGTTTTTAAATATCGACGGTTGGTAGACTGCCCCTCGTCTCCATTGCAATCACAAAATTCTCGGACTCCCGCGGTAGACTAGAGAGTAATATAATTGCTACTAGCTCCTAGGAAAATTCTATGCCCACTTCAGCTAACTTGTCCATGATGGTTGTGAACACTTTTAAGTATGCGCTAAGTTTTCTCCTTCCGTCATCTTGATACCAAGCAACTGTTTGTGTAGCGAAACTTCTCTCACTGGACCGCTGGGCTGATAAACATTCTTAGGTCGCTCCCAAGCATCTGCTGGTGACTTGCAATCTCGCGCTATCCACTTGGCCAGATTCTCCGCATTAATACTCATGCACCAAAACGCTCCGCATATGGATACTCCAAGAACCATAATTCTTCTCAGGATACTGTGGGAGCATCTCGGTTAGTGATATCTTAAAAACAAACAAAAAGTTTCTTTTTTTCTCTTACGCGTTTCGGCGTCTTTCACGATTTCATCAGGGTGTCTGCATTTTAATGTGCATAAAACATAAAAACAAGTGTTAACAAAATAACAATTGATTTGCTTACAGCAATTCTTACACTTACATTTTTAATCACATTAAAAACTGGAACACCATCAAAATAAACAAAAATAAAACAATAAAGCTCCACATATTGAATTACACACTAATTTATTGCCCTTCTGTTTAACCATCACTCGTTACTGCTGATCTGTATGCATAGTTTATATTGTGTACGTCCTCCTTAAAATGCATCGTGTTCCGTATTTTTTGTTGTATTCTCAGCCCTTCTAATTTTAATCTTCCTCTCTTCTTTCTACACGTCTAATATTTTTATATTTTCGAAAAAAAAGAAACTTTTTGTTTGCTTTGAAGATATCACCAGCCGAAAAGCTCGTAAAGCATCCCAATTGGAAATTAAACTTTGGTCTTTGCTTAAAACAATTATTTCACTTACATTTTTAATCGCATTAAAAACAGGAACAACATCAAAATAAACAAAAATATAACAATAAAACTCCACATATTGAATTACACACTAATCTGTTGTCCCTCTGTTTAACCCCACTCGTTATTTCTGTTCTGTATGTACAGTTTATATTGTGTACGCCCTCCTTAAAATTCATAATGTTCCGTATTTTTTGTTGTATTCTCAGCCCTTATAATTTTAATCTTCCTCTCTTTTTTTCCACGTCTAATATTTTTATATTTTCGAAAAAAAGAAACCTTTTGTTTGCTTTGACGATATCACCGACCGAAGCTCGTAAAGCATCCCAATTGGAAATTAAACTTTGGTCTTAAGAAAAATACAAATAATTCTTCTCTTTTTAGAAATTATATAAACGTTATATCAAACTTTGCAGTTGAACCCAAGGATCAATCAAAACACAATGTGTATCAATCAACATTTAATAATGTTTTACTCCAAAAAGCTAGAAAAAAAGTGGAGATGAGAGTTTAAACAGCCGAATTGGTACATAAGCAGGGTTGCATCTAAAAGTATTACATTTCAATAATCCTTGACGAAGCATTTGGAAATATCAGCATTTCACTCAACTGTGCCTTGATTTTTACTGCCTCAAGAAGCTTTCTTTCATGATCGTAAATAAAAAATAGGATACTATCACAATAAAATTTATGTAAATTAAAAATGTACGAAATCTCTCACATTTTTTCCTTTGCTCAAAGGACTAAGCAACCCCACGGGTACAGAGCTGTCAATACAAAGTGAGAATGGCGATAAACACATTGCCAATTATCATTTACCAATAATAACATTACAAATGAACAATAAAGAAGTAAAGTGATAAACTCTGCATTGCAGATATGTATGTACTTATGTAAAATGACAATTCAATTGCATGTAAGTACATAAATAGGTACGAATATGTGTATGATTACGAATAGTGCTTATACATACATAACGACGATCATAAATGCAGACGACAGAGATGATTAATGCAAGTACATATTACATACATATATGCACTACTGCATCGTGGGAATCGCAGCGTCAGCAGCTTGAGGGTAGCAAGTAAGCTTAGGAGCAAATATGCTGACACTGCGTCTAGCACCTTGCGCGCGCAGCCGGCGTAATATTGCAACGCAGGAATGTTGCACTACTGCTTGGTGGGAATCGCAGCGTCAGCAGCTTTAGAGAAAAAAATCTTAGGTTTAGCTAAGAATATTTTGTGACTTCACTTCTATTTGGGCGTTGAAGCAGAAAAGTAATAAATTGTTGTACTAACTTAACCCTTCGCGGCGCCATGTTGCATTCCTGCAACATAATTTTTAATTTACATTATTCTCTTAAATATATTTCCAACTTCAATTACTTTCGTTTGTTGCGCATCTGCAACATTCTTTCTTTTGAATTTTAGTAGGCATCAAAACCAAAGTAACTGTAAATTCAAATGATACAGAAAAAATTCGCAATAAACTGCAAGTGTCTGCGGGTTGTTGATGGAAGTAAATTATATTTTGTGCTTATTATTGCAAAAAGTGAATCAAGTTTAAGAAAGTGTATTTATTTTGAAGGTAAGTACGTATCTTTTTAGAGGAAATATGATATCCATTAAAAAGTGGATCTTGGCACACTATTTTATTAGCTTTTGTAAGTGTTGCAGTAATGCAACAAAGTGCTTAGTAGAGATAATATTTAGTACATTTCACAGATACTCAATTTCGTGATTCTCTTCTTTATGATGTCGTCGAGACGAATGAACTCCGCTGAAATAAGTAATATTTTGGAAGACTTCGATAGTTCGTCTGATGAGAACTTTTCAAGTGATGACAATCTTGAAGATCCAGACTATATTGATAATGCAGCCAATGTGCAAAGCGAAATTGAAGATGCCAATGGTGATGATCAAAACATCGAATGTTACGAAAACGCTACAGTTTTGTCAAGTACTACGAGTAAAAATCGCCAAGAATGGAAAACAAATCTGACATGGAAAAAGAATAACTTATTACTGAACGAAAACCAACTCGCCTTTTTAGGAAACACCATGCTGCCATCTGAAGTTATGGAACTTTCAAATCCCATACAATTTTTCTTTTACTTATTCGCACAGGAAATATTTGAGAAAATAAGAGATGAAACGAATATTTACATACGTCAAAAGGATGCAAACTCGACAGCTTGTGTAAGTACTTTGGAAATACGTCAATTCGTTGGAATTCTTCTCTATATGTCGGTTATACGTATGCCAAACGTTAGGAAGTATTGGTCAGATGATATAGGTGTTACTGTTATTAAAAACACCATGTCACAGAAAAGATTTGAATTAATCAGGAATTCAATTCACTTCAACGACAATAGAAATCAGTTGCCGTTATCCCATCCAAATCACGACCGTTTGTTCAAAATAAGGCCAATTGTTACGGATCTAAACAAAAATTTTCAAAGAGTTCCAATGGAGCAGTTCCTTTGCGTAGACGAGCAGATATGTTCAACAAAGGCACGTAATCACATGAAACGGTACAACCCTAAGAAACCACATAAGTGGGGCTACAAAATAATGGTTCTAAGTGGAGTATCAGGTTTCTGTTACCAATTTGAGCCTGATACAGGAAATGAAAACGTAATGCGGCCCGGAGAACCAGATCTTGGTGCTTCCTCGAACGCTGTGGTTAGACTGGCAAGAAATATACCCAGGAACGAAAATTTTCGTTTATATTTTGATAACTATTTTACCTCTTTACCACTGCTAAAGTATCTTGCCAATGAAGGGATTTTAAGTTTGGGAACTATAAATAGAAATCGGATCCCAAATTGTAAATTGTCCGATCAAAAAGCTATAAAAAAGGAAATTCGTGGTTATTCAGTGGAATATGTAGCTTCCTTGGATGGTGTTGATATATCTACCACTGCCTGGGTTGACAACAAAGTTGTTTGTTTGGCATCGACTTTTGCAGGTGAAGTTCCTAAGGATACAGTTCAACGCTACGATAGAGCCAATAAATGTCATATTCAGGTTGATCGGCCATTTGCAGTAGCTCAATACAACTCATACATGGGTGGCGTTGATTTGATCGACAGTATTATGGGCCGGTATAAAATAACTGTTCGGAGCAATAGGTGGCAAATTCGCCTATTTTACCATTTAATTGATTTAGTTATTAGCAATTCATGGCTTCTTTCCAAGCGAGTTCATAAAGCGTGCGCATCAACAGAGAAACAATTAAATTCTGCTGAGTTTCGTCTACATGTTGCTGAAATTCTGTGCAAAATGGACACAAAAGCAAGGACAACAAAGCGGAGTTCTAATTTGGAAAACGAGTTGAGAGCTAAGTCATCCAAGGGTTCGGCGCAGCATATACCACCACAGCCAATACGTAAAGATCAGGTGGGTCATTGGCCGATTTGGACTGACAATCGTATGCGTTGCAAATTTCCAAAGTGCACAGGATATACACAAACGCTCTGCGAAAAATGTGGAGTATCCCTTTGTTACAACAAAACCAACAATTGCTTCAAAAATTTTCACCTAAACTAATTTCATAAATTAACTACCATAAACATTTTTTAATCAGAACAGCATTTGTTGCAGATGTGCAACATAACATTTTTCTTTAAAATAAATGCAATTTTTCAAATTATAAAAAAAAACCCAAAACAAATGTTTTTTATTTTGTGGTTTTCTACCAAAAAAATTTACTTTTACTAAAAAATTCATTGTTGCGCTACGAAGGGTTAAACTTTGATTCACCTTTTACTTTGAGATTGGACCTGTGGTTGGCTCCCAACTATAATTTTTTGGTGCTCCCTGATGGGAGCACCTTAACTTCAGGCTTAAATTGTGTACCGTGAAGCGGGCGTGCAGCAACATACAAATGTGTATATGCCTATGCAGTATCTATTTGTGATTTATTTATGTATGTATTTTTTTCTCACATGCTGTTAAATATCTTCGTTTGCTAAATGATATTTTATTTATTTATTTATTCAGTAATATCTAACACTAGTTCAGAACAGACATTTAAGATTAATATATAGTTACAATCCAAAATCTTAGTATATTTAATAAAATTTATATTGAAACTCAATTAATGAAACTTAATGTATATAAAACAATTGTGTAGTATTCAACTTATATTTTACAAAGAAAATAATTTTTTAATTGCGTTTGAAATAAATGTTTAGTACCAGAAAGGTCGAAATCCAAAAAATTTTAAAAATAGTTAAACTCATATAACGATCTAATGATTGGATCATTGGCACTATATGCTGTCTTGCAAAAGCCAATACGAAAAATGTTAAAACAACGAAAATTTCTGCAAGGAATATTAAAATCTAATCTTTCTAGTGGAGTAGGGCAGTCAATTTTACCATTGACAAGGTCAAAGATAAAAGATAGTGCAAGCGAGTTCCTCTATCACGTAACGGAAAAAGACTAATCAATCGACAGCGAAATTCATACGAAGGAGTCGGATCTGAGAAATTGAGAGAATACAGAGCAAACCGTATAAAGATTTTTTTTACCCTCTCAACACGATTTATATGGACTGCATGATAAGGCCTCCAAATAAAAGCAGCGTAATCTAATTTGGACCGGACAAACGCAGAGTATAATATTTTAACAGTATAAGGGTCAGCAAAATGCGAAGAGTTGCGTCGTACAATTAAATGTATGATAAAATTGAACCTGGAATCAAAAAAAAAAACACCTAAGTCCTTAATCACATCAGATGAAACAAGATATGTATTATTAATATGATAAGATGTGTAAAGAGGTTTCAGAAGCTTAGAAAAGGTAGCTTTATGACATTTTTTAATATTTAGAAAGAGACGATTCATAAGGCACCAAGAATATAAGTGAATTAGCTCAGACTGTAGGACGGCTGAGTCACTCAAACTTTTTATTTCAGCATAAAGTTTAAGATCATCTGCATACAGAAGAAAATTAGCAGAAGAGAAACAAGAACGGATATAATTAATAAATAAAATGAATAATAAAGGCCCTAAAATACTACCCTGCGGAACACCAGAGGTGGCAATAAATTGATTCGAAGAAACCCCATCAATAACAACTGTGCTGCTCCTTTCTGTCAAGTAGGATTTAATCCAATCCAGGAAGGTCGGGTGAAACCCAAGACATTCCAATTTGGCCACTAAAATTTTATTACGAAAAGCTTACGTGACAATCTTCAGAAAAAACTGACAGATTAGATAACGTAGCCCTATTAGCAACAAAACCATGCTGCCTAGGACAAATTAGATGTTTTACACTAAAATAAACCCTGTTTTTGATAACACATTCAAAGAGTTTAGACTGCTGACAATTTGGAAATTGGTCTATAATTAGAAATATCGCTCATATTACCGCTTTTGAAAATAGGAGTGACTGATGTCAGCTTCCAGTCGTTAATAAAAATTCCTTCAGACAGGGATTTATTAAATATTAGCTTTAAAGGTTGCATTAACGAGGCACAATTTTGAAGCAAGGTTACAGACAGGCCATCAATGTCAGTTTGAGAAGAGTTTTTAATCTTCAATAAACCCTCAATGACGTCATCGTCCGACAGAATAAGTGATCCAAAGTCGGTAGAAGAAAACAAGTTCTCTGAGATATTTTTTCGAATACCTGCCAAGTCTTCTTCAAGAAGATCATCATCAGACGAAAAATTTGACGAAAAAAAATCGATAATGAAGAAGCAGGTTGCTATACAACAAAACTCATGTTGTCACTTACAAAAATCAAATCTAGAAAGCGACTCTTACTATTTGGTAAACTATTAATCTGAGTTAAGCCCATGCCTAGTAAATTGTCGATCAAATAAGATTCAATAGGACTATTAATATTCGAAGGAGTTAAGAATACATTATTATCTAGATATAACCAGCTCAAATTGTTCAAATTAAAGTCCCCCAGAACACATAATTGGTTGTCACCAATCTCATGCTGAAGGGCTAGTACGTTATTAACATGCGATTTGTAAATATTATCATTACTTAAAGGTGGTCTATAAGAAACACAAAGATAAAGAAAACCATGCAAGCCACGAATTCGCATACACAGTTGGTCAAGAACAGTGTCATTCTCCTCCAACGAGATAAGAGAAACCTCACGATTGCAACGAAACAGCTATCAGCACACCGCCGCCGCGGCTACATCCAGTTTTAACCGAATCTCTGTCTTTACGGAAAATTACGTAGAGGTTCGGATTGAAAAACTCTGCATCAAAAAATTTTGAGTTGAGCCAAGTCTCAGTTACAACAAAAACGTCATATTCACAATATGAGCTCAGCATTCGCACATCATCAGACTTGCTTCTAAGTCCAGAAGCATTTTCATAGTATATCTTAATGCTTTTTTTGGCACTAGTATGAGCAGCTAATTCAGAGGCTGTTGGTTCTCCTGCTTTCGAAAAAAAACGAAACGGCCTAATAGACACATTAACTGGCCAAATCTCAGGCTTCAGCACTTTCTCATAATCATGCTCATAAACACCAAGCTTAAAGTTTATGTACCTAAGAGAATACGCATTCGACTCTTTTTTAATGAGCTTATAGCATAAGATGTGCTTCTTATCAATGCCGGCATATTTCTCCACGTATCTAATGGCATTATCAGTTGAGACCGTAGGTAAGAACGAAGACAAATTTAACCACTTAAAGCGATCAGCTACCTCAAGTTCACTGCTCTCACAAGATCCAACTACTCGAGTTTGCATTCGCTTTCGCTTTATTTTTTTGTTCTCAACTGTTGCCCAAGCAGAATTGGGGGCCGCAGACGATGAGTTCAATTGGTGCGACGTCATAATCGGTGATGACAAATTATTTAAAGATACGGCACTTTTAACATTTGTAGAGAGAGCTGCATTAGCGCCGCCCGTATATGAACGAACAGAAAACTCAGAGCTCTTTCGAATGTTAGACACGGCAGACGGAGAAATATTATTCAAACCAGCAACAGCATACATGATGGGAGCAGAAGCAGTGGACATAATTGTCGAAGTCGACCGATGTAAAAGATCTTCGGCATCACCATCGCGAGAAGCAGGAGCAGAAGAAATAGGCGCTGCAGTTAACATTGAGTTAACAGTGTTAATATCAGCCGAAACACCGAAACCGAGAATGCAGTATTCGTGGTATGAAGCGGTGATGAAAGATCAACACTTAACAGCTGGATATGAGCATTGTCTTCAGATTTTTCGCAACAAACTTTGTCATCCAATAAATTACAACGAAGAGATTTAATTTCCGCAGTAAGTGCGACTACAGCAGAGGCCAACTCATCGTAATGCGTATTGCTCAGCATCGCACCAAATTCAGCATGTAGATTCTCAGTTGTTTTCCTCAGTTGAATATTGTCATCATGTAAAGACTGGACAATAGCAACGACACGGGCATTTTCAGCTCGAAGGGCAGCAATTTCATTAAACACAGACTGCATGGTTGATTGCTGTTTATTGTCCATGGTAATTTCCTTATGCGCAATATTCACACCAGACGATTGGGCTGAAGAGCTCGCTCTCAGCACCGTTGGCTGTAGAGAAAGATTTTCCTCAGAATGTTGATACGCATCGATTTGATTATTAGAGGTATTCGAAAAAATTGGCAAGTCGTTCACACAAATAGGAACCACACTGTCCGTAACAGTGAGAGGAGTCGAGCGAATTGAACTACGCCGAGCAGCAGAGCACGATTTGCATAGAGAGGGCTTATTAGATTTAAGCAAGAACTCAACATCACTCGGCAAAATATTTACACACTCAAGGTGGAAGAGTTCAATGCACTTTGCACATTGCACTTTGGGCTGATGACGTTCAACTTTATGCCCTCAAACACACGGCATTATGAAAAATATCAAAAATGCGAAATAATAACCAGGTTTGAAATTAGAGTCTCTATCTCAGATATACCAAACCAATAAAAAAGAATGAAATTAAATATTTATAAAAATGAAGGAAAGAAATAAAAGACACATTTCCTTAGCCACATAGAAAAAAATGCAATGCAAGCAGAGGGCGACGAAAAACAAGAGTATTTACTATATTTGATACGTTATTCCAGCGTTTTCGACTTACTTACATACCTACACATGAATTCTTCTTTTATAGGTATGTATGTACTTGCACCCTTTTTTGTTTGTTAAGGGTTTTGCTTTCACACGCGTATTTTTTATTATTAACTACTTAATTTTGTACCCTGTATTACTTTTATGTATATGTATGAGTAAGTTTTTGCAATTTATTGTTTATTAAAACTTTCTGGACGTCCCTCACAGTTAATATTCGCGACTGTCCCGCTATCGCTCATAATTTTGATCTTCTTTTCGAAGTTTCTGCACACATTTACATTCGCATACATTTTATTTTCCGCTAAAAGGGTTTCGACACCTTTGGTTTGAATAAGAAGACTTTTTTTGTGTTTTTAAATAAACTAAATCTTAATTCACTTCATTGAGCGTTTACTTAATTGGAGTTAAAACGGTGAAGCAGCCGTTTGAGGCTGATATTATAAGGATGTTTTCTCGCCACGGCGGTTGCCGTAGCCTAGTGTGTAGCGTGTGCGCGCTTCGTTCGTGTCCCGGGCTCAAATCCTGGCTGGGGCAAGTAACATCAAAAATTATAGAAAATTATTTTCTAATAGCGGCCACCCCTCGGTTGACAATGGCAAACCTCCGAGTGTATTTCTGTCATAAAAAAACTTCTCACAAGCAGACATTGGCCGTTCGGAGTCAGTGTAAAACTGTAGGTCCCTCAATTTGTGTTACAACATCAAGACGCACACTACAAATTGTATGAGAAGTTCGGCCAAAACCGATTAAGCCCCAATTAAGTAAATAAATAAGTAGTTTTCTCGCCTATTAGGCAGCCTATTTTATAAACGGACATACGTGTTCGGTTTAAGTAAGTATTTTTTTGTTAATTCATTTTAAGTAGACGGTAAGAAATTTTAATGTGAATTCTTTTTAGGCAAATAGTAAGTATTTCAATGTAAATTCATTTTATGTTGAGAGTAAATACTAAAGGTAATTTAAGTACAGAAAAAAATCTAAATTTAAAAATCAATTAAGTTGGAGCTCATATCCTCAACTCAATGAAATTTATCCTTCAGTTTTTTCAGTAGCTGAATGACAGAAGAAAAGAAGTAAGAAAGGATTCAGTTTTTGTGTGACTCATCAATCGATTTTTCACTTCTCTGTTTATAAAGAAGGAATATTTGCTTCTCCATTGCTATATTTACCCTTGGTAGGGAACTTTTGAAGTACGCGACTTTTCTTAGGTCATCGCGGGTTTCAAGATCAGAGGCCCGAAATAGCGGTGAAATGAAATACCGTGTCTAAAATAAAAAAAACAAAGTTAGTCTGCAATACCGCTTATACTTTAGTTCCGTCTATTATTTACACTGCGTTGTATAGAGCTAAAGCTTCAATCCTAAGTCGATACAGTTTCTCATAGTTAAAAACGCTTAAATTACAATAAATATCGTTACGAAAGATATGGCAGCACTCCGACTGCGACTTGCCACGCCCTGTTGGCAATTTTTATTGGGGTCATTTTGCGAAACTGTATTTCCTTTGCTTCTTCATTTCCCGTCTTCACAAGTACCGAGTAAATGTTTACATTGTAAATTAAATCCAGATATATCCCTTAAAGTACTAAAGTAAGTAAAATAGTAATATCGATGAAACATTCGTAAATAATTGAATTAACAAAATGATCAGATATTGCAAATATTTCACTTCATTAAATTAGTGTTTTGAGAATTTGGGCGCGGGATCACTGGTTTCGGCAACATTTTTGAAGTATTTAAGATTTAACTGCTTACTTTGCAAAATGCCGAACGACGGCATGCCACAAGGTTACAGCTGCAAGATTTGCTGAAAGGTGGACGATTCGCGTACGGTTTGTTGTGATGTCTGCGATCGATAGCATCATTTTCGTTGTGTCGGCATTACGGCCGCAATCGAAAACGTGGACTGGCACTGTTCAGACTTCTGTTATGTTATGATAGGTACGAAAAAACGAAAGGTTAACGCGGATATTTCCCTCTTTAACAAGGTGAACGCAACTGGGCCTACCTTGTCCAACTCAGCGCCATGAAAAACACCGTTTGGAGGTCATGAAAGTCCAACCGTACTACCAATCGACCCAGTTCGAAAACCAGTAAATATTGTATAGCCAGATATATTGGATCTATATATATAAATATTGTATAACTGCTGCAAATAGTTGTGAAGTTACAAGGAATATGGTTTTTTTATGGAATATGGCGTGTCGACGTCCTTTTTTCCAAAATGATACACAGTTTGATCTATAAGGCATATATACCCAAATATCATTCATCTGCACCGAATAGTTGCGAATATAAGACGAATTCAAATTTTCTGTGAGTATTATAAAGGACTCACATTCATTTTAATATATAAAATTAACTTTGAAATAATAACATGCCCCTGAACACTTTGAAATTCCAGGTTTTAAAGTATTTGCATTTCTGTCCACGACAAAATTCCCCTATTTAAGTTTTAAGAATAGCATTAATAAATTTCGTATATACTTATACCTTAAAAGAAAAAGTACTTATATTTTACGAGTATAGCATGGAAATTTTTTAATATAATAAAGAATACATATATACAATTAAAACTATATTTTAAATTTAATAGGACAAAACATTCGATAGCATACGTAAACACATACATTAAAAGCATGCCAATTTATTTAAGCTTTTGTTTAAATGAAAAAGTATTTTATTGGTAGACGTAGACTCTTCCTTAATTGTTCTTTTTCCACTTGTGCCGCCAAACGCGTTCAGTGAACGAGCTACTCATCACGTAAAAGTGAAAGTTTGGTATTACACGAAAAGCGAACGTATCCCTTACATCGTAATTTGGTATTAAGAGTTCAGTGAACGTAATTTATTTAGCGTAAACGTCAAACATTTTCATACGATTGCGCCATTCGTATTCCAAAAATTGTTACTTGATTCTGTGATATTATTAGTAAAAATTTAATTGAATATTTAAAGCAAGTATTACTGCATATGTATATACATATGTGTATATACTACAAAATATGTGTGAAATTGTAAAAGAAAAAAATTTAACTTCCATTTACAGACAAACAAAACTAAAGACATCATAGAAACCAGAGAGAAAACATGTAAGTAATAAATAAAACATATTTTTCTAAAAAAATAATTTTTATATCCTAAGACAGTTCTAAAAACCTAATCATCAGCAGAAATTCATCATAAGCAATTTCATGAAAGAGCATTCTCATTTGGCAAAAAATATACTGTCGAATTGTGTGCAGGGCAAATCAACCGCTTCCAGACATTCCAAATAAAATAATAGCTCGGCATCCATGTTATTTAAAAATTTTTATAATTTTTTTTGTACAAACATTGAAATGACATTTCCTTGTCAGAATTTCAATTGCAATTATGGTAGAATCTAGAGCACCCTGCGATAAAATACGATACGGCAGTAACCGTATATTGTAATTCCAATATTATCGTAATACGATCAGTCACGTGAATTATTGTTATCCGATTGCCGTTTCGTTCACTGAACACATAATTCGACCCCAGAATGAACGAGCTTGAAATTAAGGCTTGTAAACAGTCTATGCAATAATCATGTGAAACAAAAGAAAGTGAATTTGAAGTTTGTTTTAAATATTTCGTGACCAATAACGAAAGAAAATACTCCACACTAATTAAACATTTCCGAGGATTGCATTGTTTATATTATTGTTTTCGAATTTTGCTTGTAGTTGGAGTTTATATTGGGAATGTAAATTAGAGATTTGATTGGTTTTTTTGCTGTAACCGTATATAAAAGTTTTTAAATTAAGTAATATATGCCCAAATACTCGACCCAGTTCTGCTGGCCCACAGCTATAAGATGTACCCGACGATGGCAAAAGTCAGCATCAAATCAAGGCGCTGCTGAACAAGATTTCTATACTTGGGCAAAGTGTGCACAACAAAGCTGCTACCGCAATCGGTGCAACGTGGTTACCGAACCTGGTACCCGAGTGCTCTTCCGCATCTCAAACAACACGTGAACACACTCCAATACAATCACTGAGTCTTACTAAAACCCAGACTGCAGCGCGCAGTAGTGTTGGTAAAGATCTATCTAAGTTCAGCAGAAAACCTGACGAGCGGCATTTGTTCCTCGCTAACTACCAGCAAGCTACCAAACTATGGGGATTCTCTGAAGGTGAAAATCTATTACGTTTACAACACGCTCTAGAGGGAGGAGCTCCGGATGCACAGGGCACGTTAAAAATGAAGTTTGGGCCCCGAACTTATTATCGCTGTACTCTTGGTACGGATCCAATAAATACCACCCGCAAAAGAAAACCGCCTTGAAGCTTTAGTCGTCCTATCTTTGGAAGTTCAAAACGGCTGCCCAACAATGAAGGCTTCAAATATGTTGTGTTAACAGAAAAATCCCCAGCTGGAGCAAGAGCATTTTGGGGGCAAGCACAAATTGTAGCTGCCTACCTCAAATTTCGAAAGTTTCGGTAACTTCATCTCGCTCAAAGGGGCGAATAGTGTACTTGTGTCCAGCGTTACTTCGAAACCTTCCACGAAACGTAGATCTTTAAATGCGCACTTAGATTATGCTAAAGTCGGGAAAAAGGTTCCGTGTACTGTTGGTCGTGGTGACTATAGTTCGGTTGATGATTGCCACCAGTTTAGGAGCGCAGGCAGAACAGGTCAAATGAAAGGGCACCTTGAGGCTTGCCGTTGACCCCATTCGTGGATGTCATACCAAAGATACTGATAGGTATAAACAACAGCCGGCTAGGCCTAAGTCTATGCTCCCGCGAAGGCTACGACAGTGAACCAATAGCAGAGAAGACACGCGTTGGATGTACACTAAAAGGAATTTTTACTAAGCAGGCGTGATGAGCTGCTTAGCATGCTTTCCACACCTGTGACTGCGACGCCGCACCAAACTCCAAGTTACTGCAGACCATCAAGGAGTACGTCTGCATTATAATCTCAACATTACTTGCAAAGCGGCAAGCCTGATGCCCAAGGAAGATGAATGCGTGATTGAGCAACTTAAAGGGACTAATAAGCGCGTCGACGGCCATTTCGAAACCGGCTTGATCTGGAGACACGTTAGCATTGCACTTCCTGTTATCCTCTCGGCCGCTCTGCGGAGGGCTCAATGCTTGCACACGAAACTTAAACGAGATCCAGAGCTCACCGAGATTTTGTCATCCAAAACCACATTTACGTAAATAAAGGATGTGCCAAACGTTTACAAGCTGAGGCGCTATTGGATAAAGGATGCTGGTAGTTGTCAATATTTGCTGTTCGCAATGCAAAGAAACCAGGAAAGGTCCGCATGGTGTGGCATGCGGCCGCTAAAACCAATGGTAGATCTCCCAACTCTCTGTTCTTAAAAGGGCTCGATCAATTAACTTGCCTGTTGCCCATCCGTTATCCCAAAGCCGTCGAGCGTATCGTCGAGAACCACTATGTTGATGATATGCTTGACAGCATGGACAAAATAGATGGAGATGTTCAGCTCGCCCTTGACGTAAGTATCATTCATGGGCAAGGCGGGGTTCACATCAGGAGTTGGCGATCAAACTCCGAGGTGGTGCAGAAAGCCCTACACTCGGAGTTTGCCATTGTCTGCCGAGACGCGACCGCTATTAGAAACAACTTTTTTTATAATTGTTGATGCTACTTTCCCCGGCCAGGATTTGAACTCGGGACCCTCCGAATGAAGCGCGCACACGCTACCCACTAGGCTACGGCGCCCGCCGTGGTTTAATGAACCACAATTCTTAAAACTACTTCGAATGCTCTGGCCGAGCGATGCAGAAGGGAACCCTACAAGGTTTATCGATGGTCTATCGAAGAGCAAAACGACCGTGTCAAAGCAAACGACCGTGGAGCAAGAGGAGCTTAAGCGCACCGAACGATTTCTTTGGAGAGAAGCCCAATTCTCCACCTTTGCTTATGAGATCGCCCTGCTCTCTAAAAGCGAAAACAGTCTCTCGTACTAGCTCTATGCGTCGCGCAGGCTCGCAATGATTGGCGAGCGCACCGATTTTTTAAAAAGAAATAAGGAGAAAAGACAATTCCGTTATTATAATGTTCAGTTAGTTAGTCATTACCGCGTATAAAATACAAATGAGCAAAAACAAAAACTGTATTGGCGCGTTTATTTTAAAAAGCTAGGTATATGCAGCTTGTAAAATACTGTTTATATGTTTGTGAGCCAAACATAAATCTAATAATTTTTTAGTTCAGTAAAACAAAGGTCCAACAGTTTTGCTAAAATTCGGGGTTTCCTTCCTCCTGTAAAATTTGGCTTGCATCATATACGGGGTATTGCATTTTTCGTATACGCGGTATTGCACGCCAAACGATGATATATAATAAATTAATAACGAGTATAAAACTATATTAATATTAGGGTAGTATTAATACTATAATTAAGTATTAAGGATTAATATACCAAGAAGAGTTCCTTCAAATATCAATATCATTGTATGGTTTTGGAATAATTTGCTTCTCAATATATTGCCCTCATATGTTATAATGAAATTCTATCCAAAGCATTAAGTTTGAAACAATGGGTTCTTTTATTTTTAAAGACGTACAGTGTTGTGTCGGCTTTATCCATAAATTCGGGAAAATTTTCAAACTTGGGAGCCGTAAAAACCCTGATTACTACAGTGCAAAAAGCTCTGAATTAAGTCTAAGGTTTAATTTTAAATAAATGTATAAACTGTATAATATCTTTTTTCAGTAATTTTTATTAAACTCGATGTTTTTTTTCACGTATATACTATAACAAACCTGTTGAAGAGTTGAATCTGGACCATTTTCAGAATTTTTGTCTTTCTATTTATCTGTTTTCCTGTTTGCATGTTTGAACGCTGTAATCTCCGAAACTACTGAACGGATTTTACTTTAACTATCAGCTAGCTAGAAACCTCAGATATAACATAGGTTATATTTTACTAAAATCTTATAGGAAATATTTTATTAAAATACTCTAATTTTTTGTTTGCGTCAAAAGCATGTTTGGCGTTATCTTCAGCATTCATAATAGTATGAAAGGATTCGCCATTCTTATCTAGATAACTACCATCCATTTTCATTTCGGTTGGAAAAAAATAAATTAAGAACAAAAAATAAACACCATGATCTCGTTGAAAATATAAAACTTGATTCCAGAGAAAATGATTCTAAACCATTTCTATTTCATTTTATATTTTCATTTAATATTTTGATTAGATATGTCCTATATTAATGCTCAACGAAAATTCATTCAGTAGTTTCGGTTATTAGATAGTGAGTTAAGCAGACAGACAAATGATAGTCCGAATATATTATATTACATTCCCTGTATCACCTTCGGTCATTCCTTTAAATAAATGTTAAATGTGCAGACACGACTTGGTGCGTGGTAAAATTTTCGTCACATATCCAAACGTACTTATGCAGATCATTTCGGAAAGTTACTTTCCACTTTAGTGCTATATGTTTATTGTCAGTACTGGGAAATATAATAGTTGTACTTAGGAAGATGATATACCATAGAAAAAAAGTAATACATAAAACACCATTTTACAACATTATTTCAGTAAAAGAATTAGTTCATCAAGCTTCCTTGTAAATTATATTTGGTGCAGTAGTATTGGGAGCATGAACAAAAAAGTTATCTGCTGTTAGACCAGGTGCGATAAGGGTGTTAAAAAACTTTTTCCAAAACTCGGTTGATAGATATGTACTCAACTCCTCCTCCTTCAATAATGCTAAATATGTATATCTGAGCTTTATCGTTTCGTGGTGTCAAAATAGCCCTCTCACAAAGTCAAGAGTTTTCTTTAGATGTTGTCTGGACTTAATCATCATAAAGGAAAGAAATAGTTCTCGTAATAAATGAAATGTACGACACCGTTAATCAGGTCGTACAATTTTACACTCATCTTCAGGATATGTATCATTTTTAAGCTTTAACAATATATCGGAAAACATTTGAGCATTTTTCTTACTTCCAATGCGTGCACTGTTCGCTGTTAAGTGCATTCTCGTAATGTGCATCTACAAATTGGAACTCTTCAATCACGCTCATATCTCATCCGCTCTTGTATTCTGTGGTATAACCAGTAGTATCTGCCGGAATTCCCTACAAGCAGGAAAGTAAAACCATAGTCTTTTAGTTTTACTGAATATCTATGAAAGTTCTGTCGACAGTGTCCACTGCTTTTCGACTACACCGGTCTGCAACAAAATCCTGCTTCAAAAAATTTTACCGGAGATATGAAGATTTGAATGCTCTAAATTAATTCCCGTTGGCTGATTTGTTTCATCACGTCTAGATTTTGCGTTATGATTTGTTTCCATTTTTGCGAAACATGATTAATAGTGTATAAACATACATACGTACGTACGAAATGGATTTCAGCAAATATTAAAAGGAATAAGCAGAGAGCCGTAAATGATTTTTATGATAGTAATGCTCAGTTTCGCAGTTAGTTAAGAACTTCTCTTTTAATTGTTTACATTCTATATCAAATCTGTTGGTAGGTTTTGCACATAACCAATATTATATGTACTTAATTGCAGTATTTTATGTGTATTTAAGGTATTGTTCTAAAACCAGAGTCAATAAGCTTTATTTTGGATTTCATCTCGAAAATTGGCTGCCAAAATTATGCTGTACCAGTAGCTCAAGAACGTTGAGAGATTTGCTTGAAGCTCGTAAAAACCATATCGGTTTACTTAATAGAATACACAGATATGCACTAATTCATAATTAAAATATTGTTTTACGTACTGAATCCCATAGTAAAATAAATTAAATATGTATATCAGTTTATTCCTACTTGTATTATTTTGAGTTACAGATTTTTTCTAGACAGACAACTAACATTTATTTTTATTCCGTTGAAAATTTAAAAAAAAAATTAGTAACAAAAAGTAAACACCATGCTGCCGTTGAAAAAATAAAATTTTGAATTAAAACAGTGAATCCGTTTTTCCATTTATGTAGCTTAAAGGCTAACCCTAAAAATTATCTTAACAAAAAACTATGGGTATAGTTAATTATTAATGAGCGCGTTTCTTTGTAACCTAGTTGCAAAAGAACACTGGGTAGGATAACAAAATTCATGTAAAACAACAACACGAATACACGGAAAAATAAGCGAGTTGACCCAACTCGGTAAAATTATATCCGACCTGAGGTGTAGTGTTGGGAAGTGAAAGAACAGCGCTATTGTGAATTATTATTCGTTTTTAGTTGCATAGTATTTGTAAGTATATAACTACGTCAACCTAAAATTTGTTTGGATAGCTATTTTCCGTTTTTAAAAAGCACTAAACCAAGCGCATTTTCAGAAAAGATCCGGGCCTATTCGCATTTTTTATAAGCAAAATCATGGTTTTAATGCTGTACATTTTAATGCGCGTAGCTTAAGCCATACCAAATTTGACTATGCTAGTTGTGTTTTGGAGAATATGCTCTCAGCTTCTCTTTAAATGGGTATAAATGAGGATTTGCAGTGTATTGTAAAAAGTCTCTTCAATTTAGACTTTTGACAAAATGCAATAGCTGTACCACTGAGTATATTTTTACTGACATATCTGATGGCGTCAACAAAATTTTAATTGTATGTGTTTATAATGCCAACAAATGTGTGGCTACGGATCCATTCTTTGTTGAGTTGTCTAAAATAGTTATTGACTATGAGCGTATTTTGATTTGTGGCGATTTTAATGCAAATCTAATAAACGATCTCTGCAGTAGAAAACTACTTGACCAGCTGACAAAAGCAGGACTACGTGTTGTTAATGGAGTATCTCCCACGAGGTATGCGTGTGCTAATAACTCTGTCTCCAGTCTCCTTGATTATTTTATAGCTTGTGACTCTTTCTCGTCCTCAATTTGACCTCAAATTTAACTAATTATCTTTTATTCCTGACCATGATTTAATACTCTGTACTTTAGATGGGGAATTTAGATTTAAAACCTAATTCGTTTTTATATGCATACTTGTATATAACTACATTAACCTAAAAATTACAAGCACAACTATTTCCCGATCTTAAATAGCACTAAACAAATCGAAACATTCATGAAAGAGGCGAACAGTAGTGCGATTCACTAACTTTAAATGGTGCGACAATCGCAATTTTTGACGACAATATTTGCCGTTTGCATTAACGATTGTGCGATTCACTAACTTATTCTTCACGACACTTAACAGCTGTCTCGTTGTATTTATTCAAAGTGTTAAAGAGTGGCACCTCTGTCAAACTAAATGTCAAAATAAGCGAAAATCACAAAGAGGAATAGAGAAAAAACAAGCGAATACATGCTAACATAGTGAACGAACATAAATCATTAATACAATTTAATTTATAATTTTGTATATAGTGCTTTACATAGAATGACGACAACTACTATTAAAAGAAGCCGCGCCACAGCCAAGCAACTTAATTGTTTGACGGACTTTTTGCTTGAAAACCCGAGGTTAGCCGGATCTAGGTTCCAGAAGCACCACGGAAAATTTGAGTGAGACAAAAAAAGGAAGGGATCGGCGACAATTTTGAATAGTCTTGGCGGAGCAGTTAAGACTGTCGACCAATGGCACACGGTAAGCAAACATTGTTGAATTATTTGATATATCCTAATACAAAAACTTTTTCTCCAAAACAGGTTTGGCGGGATCTCAAGAGTAGAACCAGCATCAAGGCGCGAGACCGGCGAAGGAACCTGGCACTGACTGGAAACAGGCCAGTCAATGACGAGACTCTCTCAGAAATTGATAGGCGTATGCTTGCACTTATTGAACGGTATATGTGGAGGGGCATGAAGTGGCCGAAAATGTCCCAATCGAGGAGGTGAGTTAGATGAAGTGAATGTTTATTGAGTGTAAGTTACAATTGTTCTAATTCTTAGGAACTTCAACTTCGTCTGCAAGAAGGAGACGAAAATTTAATTTTTGAAACACCACACAGCTCACCTGTAGTCGATGAAAGCATCGACGTGCGGTCACCAGCATTTAACACCCCTGTCAGAACACCACGCAGGAGTTTAAAGAGGAAACGTGCGGAGGAGGATAGTTACGCACGTACGAAATTTTTGGAGATCGCTGAAAATCAAGCAGATGCTTTAAAGGTAAATTGCTTTCGAAGTTACAGTGCAATGTTTTTTCTACTTTTCTGTTTGGGATTCTCTTCCTATAGATGTTAGCTGAATCTAACAAACAAAATGTCGAAGTTGCCAAACAACAGGGAGAAGCTTTAAAGGTTCTTAACATTTGCCTAGCACGCATACATCTTTCTTCATTTCCTTATCGATCTTAGCCGAATTCAGTGCAGCGCGTGTCGTTGTTGAGAAAACTATGGCACTTTGGGGGAAGGGTTGAAAGCTACGGCAGATGCTTTCAACAATCTAACAAATGCCATCTACCGCGCATGATCAGTGAATTATTTTTAATTTTTTTATTATGAAGAATATTTGTTTGTACCTGAATTCATGTTTTTATTTCTTTTATAGTAAGTAAGTTTTAGTTATAAGTTTGAAGTACTTTTAATTAAAAGACTATATACTCGTATGTAAGATTGAATAGAAAATGTTATTAAGTTTTATCAGAGTTTGAGCGTTCTTTTGCAACTCGGGGGCAAAGAAACGGGCCTAATGTCATTATTTTAATAATCATTTTCGTTGTTACAAACCGATTGGAGAAAATTTTTTTGTTTTAAGGTTTCGATAAAAAGCGAATAAAACAAATACCCGGAATTCACAAATATAAGACCTTGCATAATTTTCATCCTTACAGCTTTCCAAAATTTTTGTGAAGACGTTGTATCAAGAACTTTACCGTGTCAAATCTCTACATATTCGATAAAAAGCGAATAAAACAAATACCCGGAATTCACAAATATAAGACCTTGCATAATTTTCATCCTTACAGCTTTCCAAAATTTTTGTGAAGACGTTGTATCAAGAACTTTACCGAGAAAAATCTCTACGTATTCTGTGGCAATATTGTTAATATTAACAGCTCTGTTAGAAACTTTGAAATTCATACGACTTTTTTTGAAACCGCGTGCTTGCTGTTTGTAGTCGATAGAATTTTACTCATTATTTTTATGTCTTGATTACAGTGTCAGGAGACAAGCGTAAGCTTTTCACGCCTGTTCGCGTTCACGTTTCATGTGCAGATCATCAGAACTAACCGCATTTCTTAAGACGCGCCTCTCGGTCGAGTGTGCGGGAGGAGGGTAACGTCCGTTAAGAAGTAAATAGTTTTCAGAATTGTTCAAACATTAAAAACGCAAAGAATAACAGAATGGGTAAATAGAGATGTGCTGTTCCGAGAATACCAATTCAAAAATAATTATTGATATGTGAAATAGTTTATTTAGAAGCGTTTGATTAAATTTCGGAGTAAAAATATATGAATGTGAACAACATAGTACAAACAGCGATAAAAACTTAAACTAAATCAGTTCAGACTATAACTTCGGTTTAAGTTACAGAAAAATCACAGTTTTAAAGTCACTAACGCGTATTTTGTACCAGATGTCACAAAACGTATCACGCGCTGTTCTTTGGCTATTGTATTTATGTACCGGTGATTTTAAAACATCTCACAGAAATACGTCAGGGATGGTTAAATTTAATGATTTTGATGGCCAGCGAATATCACAAAAAAAAGAATATATGGTGTCAAGGCTGCAGGATCGTGCGATCACCGTAGCCGAGTGTGAAACGTTTGCCTGTTAGCGCCCAAAGTGCTCCGAATTCGAATATCTGTGGAACTACGTTACATACATCCTGCCGCGAGTACAACTTCATATAACTTGTGTATATTTCATAACACTTGGGCATATTTTTCAGACAGCTGTCAATCCCCTGCCAGGCTTAAAATATACTTTAAGACCTATTGTTATATCTACCAAATATACATGCAAAATTCCATAAAATCAGTCGAGCCTTCTCGGAGGAGTTCGACCACCAACACTGAAATACGTGTTTTTATAAACAAGATGAAATTTAAATTAAAAAAAAAGAATTGAAAAAATGATGTAAGTAGACCCACAAATGCATTTATGGATAATTTTGAAGAACCGCTGAGACATTTAATCATGGACTTTACATCTCTTTGGGCAAGATCGCTTTGAATGGAAGAGCGTTTCTTCAGAGGAAATCGTAGTTAGTTATATTCAAATATCGCTTTTATTAGCTGCTCACAACGAAAGCGAGGTCAACAAAAGGCATGAGTTATGTAAATACAAAAAAAGTTAAGACTCACGAGAACTTTTTAGAAGCAAGGCACAACCAATCAATCAATAACTGCGCTATAGCCACCACTGCACTGCAAACGTGTTGTTAGGGAACGAAATTATCTGCTGTAAATTCTGCCATCGACACCGACATGCGTCCAACTTCCTGCGAACACAGTTTCAAGACAAAACTCATCGACGAAGTGAATACTAGATGGGCCATGGAACCTAATAATCCATTCCGACAAGTTTGTTTAAAGGTTGACGAAAATCGATCCAAAGTTTTCATCGGTTTGATTGCCCTTCTCTCTAATGGTCGGGATAATAACCAGGCAGTGCCTCATGGGCATACACGGAAAGATATTGGATTGCCTAATCAGCGACTTCTGTCGAACCTGCAGGGACGAAGAGGAAGTGGAGAGGAACTAACGCTATCTCTACCACTGCCCCGCCCTACCCAATAGCCGAACCAATTCTTCAATTGGTAATTTCTAGACTATTTGGCCGCCCTGAACTCGGCGAGCATTCCCGATTTTCTACACTATGTAAAGCGCCGTGTAGTTCACCATTTAAGGCTCCTTTCAGTCTTACCACAACGGGCGTTGTTAGCCTACGCGTGCATGGTTGCAGTCGTTCTAACCTAACCTCTGTAAAATATGAAAATATGGGCGCCCCACTGTTCGATTCACTGAGGAGAAGGCTTATCTATATTTTAAGGAAAGTTGGTATCTGGCTGGAAATTTGAATTTAATTAAATTATACACAAGCTATATGAAATAGTAATAGTTCGTTTCGCTATGAGAATGTTTTTTGGGAAATTTTGTAGAGGCTACCACCTTTTAAAAAGTCAAATTTAATTAAGGATAAAAAATATTAAATTTTGAGTGCCAAACTGTTTGCTTCGACGAGGACAACATGCATACCTATGTTTTGAAAAGGGTCAATTTATAAACGAATGTAGGCAGGACAACGCCTGCCGAGGTCTTCTAGTATGAAATATAAAAATAGTTATATTTTGAGGATGGTTGAAAAGGAAAATTTTTACAAACTATACAAGTTATATGAAATAGTAAAATATGGGTATCAAGCCCTTGTTGTTGTTGTTGTTACAGAATAAAACAGTCCCCATAAACCTTTGGGGAATACTGCTGAAGGGACAGTCCTAGGCATGAAATAAATCCGGGTCGTTCCGGTATCGTAGAACCGACTGTCGTGGGAACGAACAGTTTCGTTTCGCTTGGCGAAAGTCTATGGGAGTATTTTGAAGGCTTTGGCGTGTAACGAAAAGCAAATTGGGGTGTACTCCTAATGCTTGAAACACAATACCAGTGAATGGCGAAGTAAACCTGACAACTGTGAGGTTTATAAGTTCTGTCAGCACGTCAGCATAGGGCGGTTAATTTTATTTTTTGTGTGTTTCCAGTAATGTTTTGGTCACCATGTTAGTGTTTTGTCAGGTCATCGGCATAGGGGACAAAAGCGACATATATCACAAATATTCTAAAGACTACGCTACGCCAAAACTACTTTAGATTTAATAATACGATATACAGGCAAGCGAGCGGAATGCGGATGGGAAATCCAACCACGGCAACCTCAACAAGCGCCATAAAAAAATATTTTCGATGGAAGAATAAACTATCTGAATATGACACTTACTATAGACAATATCTTAGGAAAGTTTAAATATATAATTTATAGGAAACTAACGGCCACATGCCCCACACACAACACGTCGACCCATATACAGCAATATAACAAAGTAGCACTAAGATAGCTTGTAGATAGACTAGAATGAACACCTCTAACACAGGAAGCATTTAAGGAAGAATTGTACACAATTTATAATATAGCTGAAAACAATTGATACAAAACGGATTTGGTGGATAAAATTAGACGAAATTATGGAGCGCCAAAAAGAAGCGGCAAAGTAGAAGGGGGACTTGTACTTGGGCGGAAATAGCTTATACGAGAAAAGAACATACAAATTAGCAACCTTTTTCAAAAAATATAACGTTTACACAGTATTTAAAACAGTAAATAACTTAGCCCAATCCTACGGACCAGTACGAACACAGAGGACCCATCAAACAGGCAAGGAGTATACAAACTGACTTGCGAATGAGAACAAGGTTTCGCGAACAAATATGGGCTATAACAAAAAGATACAGAAACCCACTGCAATACCATATGTGCAACAATAATTGTTCACCGCAAGCATTAAGAGAACAGCTAAAATTCTACATGTGCAACAGAAAGTACGCCGCCTGAACGCACATGAGAATATGGAAATATACAACAAAACATTTGACGAAATAATAATAAGCGAACATACGAACACAAACTCTAACGTAATTATTGAGCCCTTAAACCTTGTACCGCGGCATTTTACTGCGACACAACTCTGGAAAAATCGACAGTACTCCATTCACGCATGAAAAGAGTACTCCATCAGAGTCAAAGAGTACTCCAAATGTAACCCAAATGTATAAAGTAAAAGTGGCCCAATTAACATTGCGATGTCCTAGGGCAAGGCCATATACTCTAGCTCTGCATCAGAGTAACACAAAACTACTCTAAGATATTACCCCATGGAGTACCTATGGCAGGTTATTTTCGTTACTTTTTGCCATTGAAGGTTAGCCGTTCCGAGACAAGTAAATATCACTAAAATATAAACATTTATATTAAAACTTGTGCTTCCTTTAATCAGAGTAAAACGACAAAATTCAACATATTCATATTTATATATGTGAAACGAAAACCTTAATTCATTGCATTTATTTACTCACAACCAATGCATGTTCATCATGTCTATTCTCTGTCTTCTCGATAACTAAATTTCTACTTTCATCGGTTCTCTATAAAAACAAATGCGCAATTGGATGATACCAGAGTTGCATTCACAACAATTTTACAACACAATTACCGTGTAACAGCGAGATGGTTTGGGGGCATGAGTTGGTCCACTTCTGCATTACATAGGATCATAATCGTAGTCACTACAATTTAGCAACAATGGACTTTTTGTTCTTGTAATTTTGGGGAAATTCACCCCTGGGCAAGGCTTATAGGGTTGCTGTTGTGAGTTTTTAGCCTTCTCTCCTGTTAGGGTTTTGTGCTGCAAGAAAAAAATCACTAAATTTTAACATTTGTTGTCAAACAACTAGCTTAAAATATACCGATTTATAACGATGTAAAAGTTTCACCTCAGGTTGTCTACTGGTTATACTGTGGTAACAAGGCTTTCCAAACCACGCACCATGAGTGAACAGTTGTGTTTTTCTCTGTGAGTTATCAGTTGTGGTGCGCTTATCTCAGTAATTCTCATCTTCTCCTTTTGTCACTGGAGGACAATCAATCGCATATACATATATATACATATTTTCATTCTTTGTGATAAACAAAATAACCAATTTGTGAAGAGTTGCAAAATTTTCAAACATGGGTTCCGACCCACCAGATATACCTAACATCTAACATTATTATCTTATATGAACGAATCAGCTTCAAAAGGACTAAAAGCGGACACATTTTCGACATTACCATTTAAAAGGTCATATTGAATAACCCCACTTTTATTCTGATTTTGCCAACTGATCCAAATAAATCATTCACTAAGCTAAGCCCTTTCGCTGTGGAAAAAGGTTTAGAATGCATTTCCACGGAGATAAATTCAACCAAATTACTACGCGGTGGAAAACCTTTAATACAAACGAGTTCCCTCCGCATTGCCAAACAATTTTTCAAAACAAAATCACTAGCCAACTTGTGTGCAATTAGTTGTAAACTTCATGGCACATTATGCTCTGTCAAAGGCACCATATATGCACCTTGTCTCAGCCATGTTGATGAAAATGAAATTGTAGACGAATGAAAATCACATTTGATATATTGCGACTTCCTACTGAAGTAGATCTGTTTTAACAAGTGGAGTTATTTTACAATCCTGGAAAGTAGCAACAATTATTCCAATTCCCAAAAGCAATACAAATATTGAAGAAATAAAATCATATCGTCCAATCTCTCTCATTTTTTGTCTATCAAAACTATTAGAAAAAATTGTTGCCACCCGTCTGTCATGGTTTTGTGAAACCCGGAAACTCATTTCCACCACCCAAGTAGGTTTCAAATTAAATAGAGGCTGCGGAGACGCTCTTCAGCAAAATTATTACTTGGCATCAAAAGATCTTTCCTCTCGTAATCGTTTCACAATTCTTTCTCCAGATGTTGAAAAAGTCTTTGAAAGGATAGGCGGGCACATCATTTTAAAGATTGGGGATTCGAACCAATAATCTTGAAATGAATTAAGTCTTTTCTTTCAAATGGGAGATTTAAAGCAAAAATTAATAACGAGTGTTCCAAGATCTACCCACTGCATATCCCAGAGGGATCGCCGCTTTCTTTCCTTTTTAAAATCGCATTTAATGCATTAAGTAAAATAGTCTCAAAACACAAGCATATTGATCACTGTCTTGAGGCTAACGACATGTATTTAATTAGTAGAAGAAAAAGTGATTTGGAAAACGATACTGCTCTAAGAAATGTATTAGTAGATATCCTGACAACGTCAGAAAGTTCCGGTGCGAGAATATCGTTTGGAAATAGCAAAAAAATGCATATTTGTTGAAAACAAAAATGTACAGAAAAAGATGCTATTATTACGATAAACAATCACACTATCAAAATTATCAATAAGCTAAGAAGACAACAATAAACAAGCGAGTAAATTTAATTCGTTATCTTTCACGAAAAAGTCATATACATGTAAACACACTTATATTCCTAACAAAAACTGTTATTTTAAATAAATTGATTATGGCCTTTTATTAAATGTCCACAGTGCGAAGTCTATATTAAACATCTTTAGAACCCAGTATCACGCTGCTGACAGAGCTAGCATTTACGTGTTCAGGACCACACCAATAAACAATGTCCATGCGGGAGGTGGACTTACGAAAATTAAAGAAAGAGTAGTCCAAATAGAAAAGAAATTGGCCTCGAAGCTATCATTTCTTAGCAACTCAGTCATTGATGTACATGTCGAAAATATTCATAAAACTAAAAAGACAATAAGACTCCCTTCAGCTCTTTATCGAACAATTAAACTTCATGCGACATAATACTCTCCAATTACAAAAAAGAGTCCACATCAACAGACGTATATACGCGGCTTTTCTTGAAAAGGAGCTCGTAGCTAAACGGAATAATTAGCAACTAATTTGAAATTTGTTCTTTGCGAAATTCGGAACTTTGGACTACGAAAGATCGCAGCTGAATTCTATGATTGTGCGTTGACTACGAAAGATCCTAGCAACATTTGAAAAAGGATTCTTCTCCAAAAATTACAATTACACAACACAATAACACAATAACATTTAAAAATACTACTCTCCAAAAACAGCAACTATTCATTCAACTATTGTGAGGAAGATCGCAACAACACTTAAAAATACTACTCTCCAAAAACTGCAACTAATTCTTCAACTATTGTGAGGAAAATCGCAACAACACTTAAAAAAAAATACTATTCTCCAAAAACTGCAACTATTCATCCAACTTTAAACCACCAAAGCCAGTAGAAGACATCAATTTTTTTTAAGGTAAAATAATTAATTAATTTAAAGCATACATATTTTTATTATCACATTCGGCAATCATAAAATAGAAAATTAAAAATAATTAAATAAAAGTATTCAAAAATCTACGTGTGTTACTAAAGAAAAAATAAATTCATTCCATAAAAAGATAAGAAATAGAAAAATTAAATCTTTCAAGTTGCTTTAAAAATATTGATAACAAAATTCTGAAATTTTTTTTCCAAACAAAGAAAGTGGTACATATTTTTCCTCCCTTAACTCGTAAACAATTCAACTATGACACAAATCAATCTTGATCCCCTTAAATATCTACGAAACCTCCCCGAATTTTACGGAGATGGTAAAGAATTACAGAATTTCATTAATTTAATAGATAGGGTCCACCCCAATTTACAAAATTTTGACGAATTGTCACAAGGACTTTTTTCTGACCTTATTAAAAGTAAATTGAAAGGCAAGGCTAGGGATGTAATAGAAATCAATTTTCAAGCAATCTCTTGGACAGACATTAAACAAGTTTTTCAGAATAATTTCGGTGATAGACTAAGTTGCGATGAGGTTTTCGATTCCCTCAGAGCAGTAACTTTTAAAACAACTAGTTTAGAACTCTATGAAGAAATCGAAGGTAGACTTAGACGACTCAATAATAAAACATTATTTATAACGGAGGCAGGATATGCACACCTCCAGGTAGATACACAACAACAAATCTTCAATAGAGAAGAGAATAAAAAACCAAATACTAAAGCGTATAATTCTAAACAACACTATCAAGGTCAACCAAGACATCTTTCACAGCCTTTCCAAAACCAAAGAAGAAACCCTTCATACCAAAACCAGGGAAGAAACAACTCATTCCTCAATCAAGGAGGGAATTTTCCACCACAAAATTCTCCAGGGCTTGTTTTCCAAACATTCCCAAATCCGTACTAGCAAAATCTAATCCCCCAAAATATACCTTTCTGTTCGAATAGACCAAACTTTAGGAACCAACCCGAACCCATGGATATAGGAAAAGTTGAAATTACAGAAAATTTTCCGGAATCAGCCTCAGATCAAAACTTCCATTTATAAAAATTAGAACTAAATTAGGATTCATAAAATTAATAGTAGATACAGGTGATACAAATTCCATTATTAACCCAGGAATTTGTCATCCAAAAAGAATTTTGGCTACAAACGGAGCTGTAGATATTAATTTGTCATCTGAAAATTGTCGTGTGACCACGCAGAAGGTGGACTACGAAAACTTCAGCATAATTGAAGAAAAGGAATCTAAAACACTATTGGAACAAATCCGAACGGATCATCTTAATTTCGAAGAAAAAACAGAACTTTTAAAATGAGTAAGAAAATACTCAGACATTTCCTATAAGGAAAATACTAGATTGACCGTTACCTCCGCTATAAAACACGAAATCAGAACCACTGATAACATACCCATACATACTAAATCATATCGCTATCCTTACATACATAAGAATGAAGTTCAAAAATAAATTCAAGAAATGCTCGATAATAAAATTATTAGGCATAGTAATTCTCCTTATTCCGCACCCATTTGGATCGTGGCGAAGAAGGCCGATGCAAGTGGAAAACCCAAATGGAGACTTGTCATCGACAATCGGAAACTCAATGAAGTAACCATAGATGACAGGTACCCAATTCCAAACATTGAGGAAATCCTTGATAAACTGGGAAGATGCCAGTACTTTACCACGCTAGATTTAGCGAAAGGATTTCACCAAATAGAAATAAAGGAGGAAGATATTAGTAAGACTGCCTTCACTGTCGAAGGAGGACATTATGAATTCCTTGAAGATTACATTAATAAGATTTGCTTAGTTTACCTAGATGACATAATCATCTTTTCGACCTCCCTCCAGGAACACATTAATTCAATTAATTTAATTTTTCGACGCTTACAAGAAGCAAACCTTAAGGTACAACTAGATAAATCCGAATTCCTAAAAAGAGAAACCGAATTCCTTGGACACATAGTGACACCCCTAGGAATAAAAGCAAATCAAAAAAAAAAATTGAATGTGTAAAAAACTTTCCAACCCCTAGAACTCTTAAACAAATAAAACAATTTCTTGGACTAACCGGGTACTATAGGAAATGTATTAAAGATTATTCCATGATTGCTAAACCTATGACCAGATATTTAAAAAAGGATATAAAAATGAACATTGTTGACCCAAAATACATTGAAAGTTTCAACACTCTCAGAACATTACTAACGCATGACTCAATTCTAGCATACCTAAATTTTTCAAAAAAATTCACGCTTACAGCAGACGCAAGTAATTTTGCTCTGGGAGCAATACTTTCACAAGATAATCATCCCATTTGCTATGCAAGTCGTACTCTCAACGAACATGAGTGTAACTACAGCACTATTGAGAAAGAACTTCTAGCCATCTTTTGGTCTACTAAGTATTTCCGACCGTATCTTTTCGGACAAAAGTTCATAATCGAGACTGACCACAAACCACTCACTTGGCTATTTTCCATAAAAGAACCAAATTCAAAATTGGTAAGATGGAGGTTATAGCTCTCAGAATTTGATTACGAAATAAATTACAAAAAAGGGACAAAAAATAGCAACGCGGGTGCACTATCCAGAATAGAACCTGAACCTGCTGATATTAATTCCGTAGAAACAGAAGTGTTCAGCTTCAGAATCTCCCCACAATATATTTAAAAACCAAATTATTATTAAGAGAATCCATTCAGGAGCAGCCAGAATTAAAAATGAAAAAATATTTAAAAATAATAGGAAAATTATAGGAATCAAGGAACTCGACAGAGAAACTTCAATTTCTTTATTAAAACACCATTTCAATCCAAATCAATTGAACGCAGTCTTTATGGACGACGAACTTTTTAAAACAATTAAGAATATTTATGAAGACCTTTTTTCAAACAACAGTAAATTCAAGATAGTAAGGTGCACTCATTTTCTCAGAAACATCAAAGATGAAGAAGAATTAACACAAATAATAGAAAAGGAACATTTAAGTAAAATTCACCGGGGAATACAAGCCGCCTACGAAGAACTACAAACAGAAATATATAATCCTCCTGGTGAGGTATGCACCATTGAAAAATATGATAGGAAACCACCCAAGGTACCACTAAAAATCAGCGAGAAATTGTACACATAGACGTATTCTACACGTTGAAAAAAGAAATTTTTATGACAATGATAGACAAATTCTCAAAACACGCAGTTGCTTATAAAATCAATAGCAGAAGTTGGACGGAATTCAAAACTAAACTCTTGCAATACATAAACACGCACGGTAAAATAGGAAAAATAATTGTAGACAATGAGCTAGGTTTTAAAGCCATTCCTATGCAAGAAATTTTTAAGGAAGAAAATATTTATTTATTTATTTTTATTTTTACTTTATTTGTACAATAAATAAATATTCTACAAATACGTTGCGACTCGCAGCACTGGCGACGGAGGCCCTCAGCTAGGAGGAAGAAAATATTAACATACATTTCACTTCAAATAGTAATCACACTTCAAATTCCGACATTGAAAGACTACACAATACTATAAATGAACACATAAGACTTTTACGAAACGACGAGAGGAATAAAGACGAAACTACTGAAGAAAAAATATTGAGAATAATAGGATAATATAACAATACAATTCATAGTACAATGTAGTACTTTTTAAATGGAAAAGTGAATGAAGAGAAATACAGTGAAATTCATGACTTAATATCTAAGAAAAAAGAAGTATATATAAATAGATTAAATAAAAATAGAAATGATGTTAAAATAGAAGAAGGTATAAATTACATTAAGGAAATTAGAGGAGGTAAAAATCATCGAAAATTCAGAAAAATCGATACGAAGAAAATCGACGAAGAACACGTTGAGAATACTAAAACAGGTCACAAATATTACAAAACACATATCAAACAAAATAAAAAATTTCAAGACAAAAATAACCCAAAAGTAAAAGCTAAACAATAGACTTCTTTTACATGTAATTCTTTTCCAGATGGCATTTTGGATCTTTTTAATTACCCTTTTTACGATTACCAATGCACAGTTCTTCGACATACAAGACCTAACGAACAATCACGGATACCTACCAATTAAAATAAGAGATGTTAAGATAATTGACAAATACATAAAAATAATACACGTTATTAATACAACACAATATTAAGAAACAGCAAATATATTACAAGATAATATCTATAAACTAGCGAACACTTACCCGAACATTAGCCCACTATTAGAGAGCGTAAATAGAACCATGGGCATATGTAAAACAAAAATCAAAAACTTCACACCTAAGTTTAGACAAAAACGAGGACTAATAAACGCAATAGGTAAAGGACTGAAATATGTTACAGGAACAATGGACAGTGACGACGAGGAAGCAATTCTCGATAACATTCAAAAACTCGAGAAAAGTAATGGAGACACAATGACAGCTTTAGACGAAATTTCATTTATAAGCACTTCAATGTCAAACAAAATATCAAATATTACAGACCACATAAATAACCAACAAAAAATCGTGCAAAATTAGGTAAACAAATTTAAGACTATGGTACAAAATAAAATTCTTGACTTAGAAGACGAAACTCTATTTTTACAAAATGTCTTCCAAATTAATAATGATGTAAACCTATTGATGGACCACGTAAATGAGATTGGGCATGTTATTTTCAATTCCAAACTGGGAATAGTTCCATCGGACATACTGACGAAAGAAGAATTCTATTTCATAGATAGTATAGAATATTATCTTCAGACAAAAGTATCCTTAGCGTATAGAGAAAATGTCGTACTTTTAACATTGAATGTTCCAAAGTTTCTAAACGAATCATTTTCCGAGGTAACATTTGAACCACTTCCTGATAATGAAAATAAAACCCTAATATTAAACCAAAACACTGTTCTTATCTACAAAAATGGAATTTATAAACCAAACACGTTAGAATATAAAAATCTAGAAAAAATAAATGATGATTGCCTATCAAATATTGTACAAAATTTAGAACCGAAATGCAATATGAAGATAACAAAAGTTCAAGAAGAAAAAGAAATTTACCCTGGTTTACTTATATTTAAGCACTATGAAGAAACAATTGAAACTAATTGTAAAAATCCATTTAAAATAGAAAATTTTAAGACTTATCTATTAACTTATGAAAACTATAAAGTTAATGTTAAGGAAATGTTTATTTTAGAGAAATTTATTTTGAAACTCAAAGAGAGTAATATTTCATTCACTGATTTAGACATGAAAGTAATACACTTTGATGAAACGATAACATTTGTTAAACATATACTTTAAAAAAACACTGTAATAAATACTGGTAGTAGTATAGGAACCTCAATCATTATAATTGCTATTTTTATCATAATTTATGTTAGAACATTTAAAAGTAAAACACACATTGTTTCTTCTTCGGAGCCTCACTCTAACGAAGGGGGAGTTATAATAACCCCTAACAGAATAATTATTTAATACTTACATTTAAACATAAATGAATTTAGAGTTAAGCGTATTTTGAGTTAAACGTTTGCAAAGGGAAAAGACATTCTTTTTACATTGAAAATAAAATAAACAAACGTACATGCTCGTACGAAATCATGTTTAATTATTCCTCATAAAAAAAAAAGAAAGAAAAGAGATAAAGTCAATAACATGCATATTTGTCACAACACTGTGTACAAACATGGACGTACTTAAAAAACAGTTGAACCACTTTTTTATTTTTGTTATTGATTTCGTAGAATGCTGGAATGCATTTGCAACATATTCTAGTTGGTGAAGCATTAATAATAAACCATAAATAAACCGACTAATCGATTTCGAAATATAAGATTCTTAAGAGCAATTGCACATCCAATAAAACAAAGAAATAAATTTTCTTTTGTAAACAATTTATTTCTAAATAATTACCAATAAGCATTTTTGTAAACTATTTATAATAAGACTTTTTGACAAATAAAGCAGAGTATTATTATTGATGGCAAACGGAACGGTTGTTTTTATTTTTCGAGTTTTAATTTTGTAAACTCAAAATTTTTAACCTCTTAACGTCAGCAAAGAAAGAATTTAGGCTTTTATCAGATTTCGGCTTGGGCACAATACTGGAACTCACCAGCACATTTTAAAGAAGGAAAAAAATCCGGAATGAACCAGATGCAACCAAACTTTCTGCTTCGAACATTAAATACGCAGTAGCTGTGCTACACTGGCAGCTATAAAACGGAAACAGAAACTAATATAATATATAATAATGATAATAATAATAGTTTCATATAACACCACAGAAAACAGTCCAGCGGTGTCCACGATGCGAGATAATGGGGTCACTAAAAGTTTTCTTCCATAAATTTATTGTTTCATTGGCTGTATGGCATAAGAACCGACTTGTTGGAACCAAAGGTCGTCCACATCAACATCCTCATTATGGCCGGCTTGATTTTTGAAAAAATGTGGACCAATGATTCCCTCTGCACATAGAGTACACCAAACAGTTACTGTTTGAGGATGTAAAGACGTCTCAACAATAGCTTGTGGATTATCAACAGTTCAAATGCGACAATTTTGTTTATTAACGTACCCATTTCACCAAAAGTGAGCTTTACAATTGAGCTGGGTGATTATGTGGACCAAATATTGGACACAGCGTGCGATGCGTCGCGCGAACCGAGCCATTGTTTTGGTAATAAATTTGCACAACTTGCAAACGTTGTTCTGGAATAAGTCTGTTTATTATAAAATGCCAAACCAAACTAAGTATAATCAAGCAACGGCTGTCAAAACGACCAACTCCGAAAAAAGTATTGCCTTATTGAAAACCACACGTCTATAAAAAAAACACCTTTTCGTTTCTTTGACGTTGTCGGCCATTTTCCGGTATCAAGACCCGCTGACTTCGTCCACTCCCGACTACTTCATCCTTTTGAAATGATCTCTGGCACTAACATTGTCGATATATCCCGGTTATCTGCTCACTCTCTACCCAGGAAATTTTTTTCTTCAGCTGCTGGTATACCAGGACACCCAGCCGTATGTGTGTCGCCTTTAATATACCGAAGTATAGCGTTTTTATCGACCTTGGCTTGAATGAGTGTTACCTCAGCTATTGAAACGAAAACCAAACCGTGAAGTTACGTAGAACAACTGCTATCAACATTCTTTCACCTGCCTAAACATACCACAGACTACATAAACAGTTCAAAATTTGTATAATACAAGTCCGTAAGTACATTTTTTCAGGTACCTACATGCGGGTAGGGCCTTCGGGAATGGTACAGAAGTAAGGTCTGGGATCTATACAAAACGAACTTAAATAAAAATAAAAGACGATCCGGGACGCTAAGGAAGCATCCTGAAGGGAATCCTGGCCAAAGGAAACCTCCTCACGGCTGGTGAGTCGGTGGACATTTTTTAAATACTCATTTTCCAGGGTGCAGAGCAAATAAATTAGAAACTGCCCTGAACTGGTTACCAAGCCTGTCAGAGGTTCCCTTGGAGGAATTACTGGCGAGAGAACAGATAACATTTGACATTTTTTGCTTCTCCCCTTTCAATGCGCCAGGTATTACCAAAAATGATACAGGAAGCTCCAGAAATGATAATTTTTATTTCCAAAGCGGAGACACGTGGACATGACAGTGCAAAGATTTCAAGCCAATAAGCCAAATAAGTATCCCGGTCATGCACCCGCTCCGGGTGGCATCACGGACGGGTCCACTGATTTCGTGCGCCGACGAGTGCTTGTAAACATAGTGACGAGTAATCAGCTACTGCTTCTACTCCATCACCGTAAAAATCCAAAAGAAGGCGAAGAAAGAAGCGGGTGCGTCGGGCGACGCCTCCAGCGGACCTGCGGGCCCGGGAGCTCATACCGACGAAGGACGTACTAACGGGAAACGCCTATACCTGGTGCCCCCGAGTCGTCATCGCCAAGAAAAGGCACGGGGTCTGCAAAAAATACCACGAGTGAACCTGTTGACCTCCCAACGCGTACGACTGATACCGCAAGAGGTACTGAGAGTGACACGGACTCAGTATCTGCAAACGTTTGGCTGGTTCACACTTGGTGGGAAACGCTGCCAAAGGACCAGCTTCTAGCTTCCGAGCCGGACGAAGTAGGAAATGACACCGCAGTCATAACAGCCTCAGAAAGGGAAAAGCTAGGGGCAATGAATGTCCCCAACTCTGAAGATGGTGCAGATCCTACAAATTAATCTGCATCACTTTAAAGCAACCTCGGCTGCCCTCCTTCTTCGCCTCAGCGAGAAAGTTGAGGGCATTGTTCTAATGCAGGAACCTTGGGTCATCAGAAACAAGGTTTGTGGACTAAACTTTGATGCTTATCAGGTGGTTACAGCCCCAGTAGCATGTAGGATCAGACGTTGCATTATATAAAAAAACTGGTTTCTTATGTTCTACTCTTTCAATATAGCGACGAGCATAGTTACCGTGAGAATCAACGTTCGACTAAGGGAGAGCACGATTTGGCTAACGACAGCCAAATTTTTTCACCAAACATACTGTAGGATGTTGTTAAGGAGGCGAACTGTTGAACCCTCCCTTAATCCCTAAATCCTGCTTATCGCTTAAACCTGATGGCGACTCTCCCGGATATAAAGGTTCCTTCTCTCGGTGAGCTGGAGTCACCGTCTAAAATTGATGAAGCAGTGAACTTTCTGATAAGTTCTTGTAACGCTGTTTTAAGGCTTCCTGCCCAAGCAGTCCTGACAAAAGAGGCAAGATGCTCTTTAACCAATCTGCAAGAATTGGTTTCTGGCAATCCTGCAAGGATGCACTCAAAATTTTCAAGAAGCCATAAAAAGGCTCAACATGAATCTTGACCAAACTTTTGCAACAATATTGAGAATACTTTGAGGCAAACAGGCTGCGAAAAGTGCTTTCGAAAAGTTTCTCAAGTATGATCTCTATCCAAAAGCCTGACGGTGACTGGACATTATCTTGTACTGAAGTGCTGGAGATACATATTTATAAGAATTCGTTCCCTGGGTGCTCAGACGACATCTGTAAGACCTACTCTTCCCTACTACTCTTCCCTACTACTCTTCCCTAGGAAACTCTGTAAGGGATATCGTAAGTTACCAGGGTGGCATGGGCTGTAATGTCTTTCCAACCCGATAAATCTCCGGGACTGGAAGAAATCTTTCCCGCCCAACTGAAAGCACCAAAGGGCATAATGTGTCCGCTGCTCTCACATATCTTAACAGCGGCGGTGGTCTTCCTACTGAAAGGAGGCAAAGCAATAGCATATAAAGCACGGTAACCTCTCTCCCAACCAACATACATACCCCAAAGGAAAATATGCTGAGACTACGCTCCATTTTGTCGTTTCAATGATTGAAAAAGGATTGGCTTCAGGGAGTACACGCTGGGAGTTTTCTCCGATAAAGAGGGAGCCTGTAACAACGTTCAACCGGACTCGGTGGTCAGGTCTCTCCTTAGAGTGGGGTGCAGCAGGGGGTGGTTGACTTTATTGGGCTCCTTCTATTCTTTCCGATCTATGGGATGAGCCCATTACGAAACATGTGACCAGAGGCACCCCGCTAGGGGCGTTCTCTCCCCTGTACTATGGAGGAAGGCCATCAACGCCTTGTGCGATTGTGAGGCATCTATAGGAAAAAATGGCAATTAAAATTACACATACTACACTGGTGTGATAAGACCAATTCTTTTCTACGGGGTTAGCGTCTGGTGGTCAGCTCTAAGCAAAACCTTGTCAAAACCCAAGATGGAAGGATTACAGCGCACGGCTTCCATGCTGGTACCGGGAGTGCTACCCTCTTCACCTACTAAATCTCCATAAGAATCCCAGTGAGAAATGAATCGGAAGATAAAATAGACCTAGACCCAGAGCCAACGGCTGACATTACAGATGGTTCCAAACTCCACGAAAGAGGGGGCAGCGGGATGCGCTCCAACGAATTAGCGGTGGACCTCTGCTTTCGCTTACCCGACCACTGCTGCCACTCAAGTGTCGTAATCGAGACTGCTTGGTGTCTGACAGTGTCCGCTCCTACAGACAGACCTGTCACTATATACTCAGCCAATTAAATGTTCTAATTCTCACAAAACAACGTCCAAACGTGCCATAAAATTCAGAAACTCCCACAATCTGCTCGTGTTTAAGCGTTAAGTGACAGTGATATGGTTCCCGGGCACAGTGACATTCCCGCCAGTTGCACTGCAAACGTGTTGGAAAGGAAAGGGACGGAATTACCTATGATAAATGCTGCTCCAGAAGTGTTCATGTCTCTAACCTCCTGCAAACACAGTTTAAAGACAAAACTCATCGAGGAGGCGCATAACTGGTGGGTCATTCAACCCACCTGTCGGATTACCAGAAAAGTTTGGCCAATTGCTGACGTAAAGCGATCCAAAGCGCTGATTCGCCTTGAGCGACCTTCTCTCAGATTAATGGTTGGGGTAATAATCGGACACTGCCTTACGGGCACACACGGGAAGATATTGCGATGCCTAACTAACGATTTCTGCCAAAGTTGAAGGGGCGAAGGGGAAGTAGAGAGCATCGAGGGCTATCTCCGCCACAGTCCCGCCCTGGCCAAGACTCGAAATTAATTCCTAACTGGGTACTTTCTAGACTATTTGGCCGACCTGAGCTCGACAAGCATTCCTGAGAGTAGAGTCCGAAATTCTGCTACAATAGAACATTGCAATATATCAAAAGAATTATAAACGTTTTAGTTTGAAATAAACTAGTATCTTGTTTCACTATAATGAAATATAATAAAAACGCTCAAGTTTATACTTGGCAGCACTTATTCGTTTGTTTTTTCTCTATTCATCTTTGTGATTTTCGCTTATTTTGACATTTAGTTTGACAGAGGTGACACTCTTTAACTTTTTGAATAAATACAACGAGGCAGCTGTTAGGTGTCGTTAAGAGTAAGCTAGTGCAAACGACAAATATTGTCGTCAAAAATTACGATTGTCGCATCGTTTTAAGTTAGTGAATTGCACTACAGGGCCGAATATGCAGCGAATGCCACCGCGCAGGGTGGTGTGCTATCACCGCTATTATGGCTCATGGTCTTGAAAAAAAAAATACGTGTAAATCTAGATCCTGTGAGAATCCAGACGGTGGCTTATGACGAGAATGTAGCGATACTGGTATCGGGTAAGTCATCTTCGGTTATTAGTGAAGTCATGGAATGGGCACTCTGGTTGGTGCCATAAGTTTTTGGGTCATAAGTTTTTCTTTTGGAGTGATTCCCGAGAAAACTGGTCTAATGCGTATCACAAAGAAAACGAAATTGCAACTAAAAGAATATTAGGCAATAATTGGGGTTTAAAACCAAAAATAGTACTCTGGATGTACACAGCTATAGTCCGACCCATACCCTCTTATGAGACGCTGGTCTGGTAGCCAGTCCTTACTAAGGAGTACATTTTTAAGAAACTGAAGCTATGTGGAATTCAAAGGACAGCAGCCGTTGGTTTAACGGGTGCTATGGGATCATGTCCAACGAATGTTTAGAGCGTTCTGCTCGATTTATTACTGATAGATATTTTTAGAGAAAACTCAGCTGCTAACAGCCCTATCAAACAGCTTTAGTGTTCTGGAAAAAAACGGACTTTCGGGCATAACTCCACTCTCAACGAACTTTGACTCAACGTTAAGAAATTAATGTGGAGCGAATGGAACTCTGCTGCTCTGTCTCCAAACACCTCCTTCACAGTTGACATTGGCTTTTACAACTGCCGTAGGCCAGGAAAATTTGTTTCCGTGAACTTCAGGTCAACTGTGTAATATACGGTGCCCAAATTCGGTGACGGATTTCCGACGCACACCCTCTATATAGACTACGCCCAGGAAATAAAAGTATTACGCCACGAGGAATAAATATGTTGCAGCTAGTGGTTTAAGACTCCGGTTGGGATCGGCAGCCGACGAATCCGGCGCTAGAAGTAGTGGCGTATTCGTATAAGGTGTATTTTCATACTGACTAGATTTTAGTGATTAGACTTAAACGAGAATTAGGGTTATTATCTTTTTTTGTAATCGTGCAATTTCACATTTCGGAGTAGCGTGAATCAGGCATAGCGCGGGAGGACTGGGGACAGGTCATCGAAACCTCCCGATATGCGAGACGTTTTGCTTGGGTGACAGATTACGCGAGCCGGCCGGTCGACTTGAGTATCGTCAGTGTCCTTTAAACCTACCTGCTCTTCTCAAGTTGTTAGATGTTGGTACCAATATGCCCTAAACTTATAACGCCAAACCAATCTTGCGGAACATTTCAGAGAGCAGCCGCATCTCTCTGTATGGCATACTGAAATTCATTAAATTCGCCGGATGGCTTTAGGTTGCCCTAGTTTTGTGGAATCAAAATAAATCATTTGCAAATTGCTTGTCTCCAGGGTGACAATCCACTTAAACCAACCAATAAACTCACATGTTGAGATGCTGTAACACAAAGACTTGCGATACAAAACAGTAGACTCTAACTGAGCAGAACTAAAAATGACACTGAAGACGCCACAATGCCGAAACCGGGTTGTCTCCAAATCCAGCTTGGCAAGGGATGACAGGCAATCGTTCCAATATACACTATGATTGTAATGTTATCAAAATCGGGTTTTTCGATATCACACGTCTATTGAATTTTTGTTGCAAGCCCCGCATTTTTTTGTTGCTGTGTGGCATGTCGCCCCGTCTTGTGGAAACCTGAAATCAGTCAGATGCATAAAAACATGCACATTGGGTTAGCACAATTGAACGGTCCATGTAGCCGAGTGTGTAGCATGTTCGCCCCTCATTCGGTAGGTCTCGGGTTCAAATCATGGCCGGAGCAAGTAGGATCAAAAATTATAGAAAAGATTTTTCTAATGGCAGCCACCCCTCGCCAGACAATGGCAAACCTCCGAGTGTATTTCTGCTATGAAAACACTCCTCACACAAATCATTTGCCATTCAGAGTCTTTGTAAAGCTGTATGTTCCTCAATTTGTGTTACAATAGGGGCACACCACAAATTGTAGGAGAAGTTCACTAAACATCAAGTTATGACGTAAGCGCCAAATTATTACTTTCTAATTCTTCTTTTTCTTTGACTTATTAGCTTTTATGTCTACTACACTTACGAGCTAATTATAAAGCTTAACTATATAAAGCGAGCTTCAGTTAAATCAGCTAAGTTGTAGAGGTATTGTGCTGATTTAATATAGATTAGAAAATATAATTTGGACATTTTTCAAAATAGTATAATGTTCGTAATCGATTGTTGGTGCTAGAGAGGGAAAGTATGGAATTGGAGCCTTTGAGTAGCATATAGATAGATAGTAAGAGCAAATTCCGAAGCAAGTGTTGGATAGACATGAGCATGGGCACCTACATGATGGGATGTCGGTATTATTCATAGTGTATTCGAGTGTAAGTTTTGTATGGCCTAATCGCAGCCGCTCGACGTCAGGGAAGGCGCTGAAGCTGAAGTCTTTACGTAAAGACAATACAGAACATAGTTAGTCGTAGACTATCACAAAGAAGACAACCGATAGAGGGAGCCTCGTGGTATGCCATTATGCACGCTCCCCACATCACTTACTGCTATTTTTCGTTTAATCATAAAGTTATATACATATCTAGCTTAATATGTTCGGGCATACTTTCCAATCGATAAACTGGTCGGTTATTGTATGTAATCCGTATTTCGTATGCTTTTTCAAAGTCTAAAGAAAAAAATGTCAAGTGCTTTCTGGCGGAAAGGGAATTCGCGGCCAGGTAGTCTATTTACAATAGACTGTTCGCTGGGCATCTTCCATTTTTAAAGCCAAATTGTTGACTATTAAGTAATCGGTTTGCTGATACAACCCACCATATCGTACACAAATTTTGAAATTTTGTGGAATTTAATTTTTGAAAATTTTGAATAAGATATCCGATATCTGCTCAGAGTTTTCCTTCTTAATTTTATTAGGGCTACTCTAAACTCTAAATAATTGATTTCGTCTTTGATAGCTTTTACTTTTACGCCCGGACTTGTTGTTAGTAAGTGTAGTCTGACAGGTTTCTTGTTTTGGTGAAATTTCGGAGAAAGCTTTTCGCCAGCCGGGTTAGCTAACTAAAACTTGCAAAATTCATTTGCTATTTCACTTCTGGAAAATGCTTACGCTTCTAAGACAATAAATACCGCGAGTTACCTTATAGCCAGAGAAACTGTGGGTATTGGACCATATTATTGCTACAGAATATTTTCTCTATCCTTCTAAAGTCGTGCAATCGTTTGTTTTCTCTTTTTTTCAATACCCACGAGTAGTGCAATTCCCTAATGTATTTTAACGATATTCACATTGTTAACTCATCCTAACGAAAATTGTAACGGTGTTGCTATTCAGCAGCCTTTTTTTAAGGATTATCGCATAAGCCGAATCATCTGTTGTCATTAGCTAGTCGATTACCAAAAACTAAACGACAACAAATTTGATGTGGATAAATCAACAGAGAAAAGAAAAATTTGTGATTTCCACTTTTTTTTTAAACTAAAACAGGAACATTAAGTAATGTCGCTTAAATATTTGGCATATGATTCATAACGAGGTGACGAAGAACTATGCGATCCAACAGTGAATCAACGTTTACTCAAGGATGTGGACAATCCCTTTAATTTGAATGCAACAGAATTTCAGAAGCTGTATCGGTTAACTCCAGACTTGGCTGAATACCTAACTTCTCAGCTTGACAACCAAATAAAAGGCATATCAGAAAAATCAACTGAGAAACAGGTAGCGCGTGTAATCTTTAAGCCTGAATGCAATTTTAAATTTCACTTTTATATTGGTAGGTTCTAGCGGCTTTGAGATTCTTCTCAACTGGTTGCTATCAACGACTAGCTAATAGCAACAGCTGATTCGGCGAATGCGAAAATCGTTAAAAAATTAATACTGAATAGCAGCATCGTTAAAATTTTCCTTAAGATGAAGTAACCATGCGAATATCGTTAAAATAAGTTAGTGAATCGCACTACAGGGAACCTGTCTCGGTGCCATTTCCTGATATGATTGTGGAATCGATTCATTAGCGCTTTTCGGTTGGAATTTTCTAAATTTGTGTTGAAACTAACATATTTAAGATTTGCAAAGGTGTTCCATTTCATTTGAAAGAGTGTTCTGTCTGATAAATGTACTTAAAATTTTGTCTTGCAATGAACGGGATGGGGGAATGGCCCAAACATAATGACTACTTTTGAGAAGTGGTCACTTCCGTACAAATTTGTTTCGATTTTTCATTCCGAGAAAACCCAAATGCTTGGCGAGTTAAATGTGATATCTACATTTGTCAGGGTGTTGTGTGTTGAGAAGTAAGTTGCGGATTTGTCATTAAGTAGTATATTATTATTATTATTTTATTAATAACAATTAAAATTACAATTAGTAAGTCAATAGAGCACAGAGCTCTCGGCTACCGTTAAAAAAAATTTAATATTTCAAATAATATAGTGGATGTGTATTATTTTTAGAAAGTTGAATATGAGATTTACATTTTGTTCGGTAGGATTAGCAAGGATTTCAAAGGGATTTCGGTTGTGAAATATGAGGGTTCTTTGTGTGTTGAGAAAGGGACATTCTATGAGGATGTGATTGACGGTTAAATGGGAGTTGCGACAAAATTTACATAATGGCTGAGGCTCGTTTTTGAATAGGTGTTCATGTGTGAGGTTTGTGTGGCCCAACCTCAGACGTACGAAGCACTTGTTCCTGAGAGCGTCTGTAGTAGCAGGAAATTTTATTGCCGATTTACTTTTATTGAAAGTTTTGTATAAGTGGTTGTAATTCGTCCATTTAAGGGCATCTTTACGTTGAAAGTTGAGTGTGGCAAATTTTCCAATGGATTTACTTGAGAAAGGTGTAAACATAATAGCTGGGGTTTGTAAAGTTGATTTTGCAACGTTATCTGCTTGTTCATTGCCATATATTCCCGCGTGTCCGGGGATCCACATCAATTTAAGTCTGCTTTCTAGTCGCATGATGAGTTGTTTTAGTGTATTTATAGGCTCGGAAGTGCTATTCATATTTTTAGCGGATTTATATGCTGAAAAGCTATCGGTGCAGACAATGAATTTTTGTTCCTGGACTTCGGCATCATAAGTGGTTGCAAATAAGGGTAGAATACCAAGGCCCTGTGTAGCCGCAGTAGCGTTCACTAGAGCGAAGCCTACTCGGAATTTGGATTTGGAGCCGTCTGTGAAGAGAAGTTATCAATTGTTCTCTTTGAATGGCTGAATTGTTTCGTAAAACAGTCACCTGTATGTGGACACGTCTGTTTTTTGTTTTCTGTATGTTGTAAGGCAATTGACGAAGGAGCTATCCTTAAGGGTCCATGGTGCATTTTTCAACAGAGGAGGTGAAATTGGTTTGATATTGGTTTCGGCTTTTGTTAATAAATATAAATTGTTGAGAGCAGAAGGCTGCTTCAGTGTTTGCTTCCGGTTTTTTAGAAGTTGGACTTCTCCATAAAACATAGTCAATTTTGGAAAGGATTGTCAGTTTAGTAACGTTAATGAGGCTGTTAGTATGCATTTGGATTTTATTTGAAGACAGGTACTTAATAATATTTAATCTGGCAGCTAGGCTAGTCCTTAAGTTATTACAGTGTTGAATGAAACTATGTTTAGAGTCAAAAATGAATCCTAGGATTTTTAAATTTTGTACATTATCAATGCAGTAAGTATTATGCTTAATTACGATATTATAATAATTGTGTTTTCGCCACACGTGTAGATGTTTACATTTAGCCAACGAAATTTTCGCACCACTGCGTTGCCACCAATTATTTATAGTTTGTAGAGCGTCTTCAAAATGCGCGGAAATTTCCTTTGTGTCCTTGCTGTTGCAAGTTAGGTACAAGTCGTCCGCGTAGAGGCAATGACTGATGTTTCTGTGGTTCAACAGTAGTCGGCTAAGATCATCGAATGCGATTAAGAACCATGTTGTCGATAGAGGAGATCCCTATGGTATTCCGTTGAAGAGTGGGTATATTTGCGAGAATACGTTATCCACTTTGCTGCGAATCTTTCGATTTGTCAAGAATGACTTGATATAATTAAAAATATTTGGTCCAATTTTTATTCGGTGGAGTTTATCCAAAATAACGTGAATGCCTATTCTATCTATCGAACAAATTGAGGTGTGTTTTTTTGTAGACAAGTTTTTTGAAATTAGGTGGTCCAGGTAATATAAAGCGTCCATAGTACTCGAGCTCTGTTTGAAACCGAATTGATTTGCTGAAAGCGCTTTTGATGATACCAGAAACCAAATTAGCCTTTTCGAGATAATTTTTTCTTGCAGTTTACTTATGCAAGGAAGAAGTGAGATAGGGCGGCAGGAGTTTAGTTGAGATATGTCTTTATTTGGTTTTTGGATTGGTATGACTGTTGCTGTTTTGAATGATTGTGGGATTGTGCCATCTTCGAAAATTTTGTTGAAGAGGTTAAGAAGTCGTCTTTTGAAAAAGCTTGGTAAGTGTTTTAACATAGGATTCGAAATTTTATCGTATCCTGGAGTAGTTCCCGTAAGGGAATTTAAGCAACTCTCAAACTCGTAGAGAGTGAACTCTGAGTCTAAAATATTGGCTTTGTGGTTGGAGTAGGGTGAGGTAGGTTGGTTTATGGCTAAGTTTTTGGACGCATTAAATGTTATAGGAAAGTTTGAGTCGTGCGACTCGGAAGACCAATTTTGTGCAAATTCCTCAGATATGGCTTTTGGGTCTGTTATAGTGGACGATGATGTGGCTATTGTTTTTATTGAGGTTGGATTATATGTATGTCCCTTAGGGGTGTCCTTATTTGTAAGGGGAAATTTCAAAATGTTTATATTACAGTTTCCCGGCCAGAATTTGGTTCCTTTATGTATTTAAAGTAAACAGTTAAAATTTGGGGTCAATACGATAACATTTAGTGGGCCCGGAAGCCCCCTGAAAAATTTAATAGGTCAGTATGGGCAAATATTGTACATTTTTATTTTTTTTCATACATATTACATATTTAAAGTTATATTTTACATTAAATCAATTTTTTTGTATGATTTGTATTTTTTGCGATACGATTCAACAATTTGGAGTACCAACTGCTTTTCCTCTTCATCATTCGTTAAAATTTTGTTGTAGTCTTTCAAAAATTTTATTCCTCTTTCAGCGGGATCATTAACAACTTGTAAGTTGCGGCAAAAAGTCCAATTACTTTAGAAATCTGAATTATTTTCCCATTGGGATGGATCCACGCCCAAAAAGGCTGAACATAACCCAAAATTATTGGAAAAAAAATTTGTCTTTTCTGAAACAAAATCGCTAGGTTTGTAAGTTCGAAAATCTGTCAATTTTGAGTGGCTTCGGCTATTTTTTAAATGAACAACTGGTTCCTTGCTTTTTAATTGTTTTATCATTTTACGTTTTTCTGCGTGGGTAACTGATAAGTCAAAAAATGATAACGCTACTGTTTCTTCGGCGATGTACCATAAGTGGTTAGACATTTTTTTAATAATAGCTTCTGAAATTGTTGAATCTGTATCTGTATAATTTAGAGCGTCTTTAATAAAGAAAAGATCTTGATTAGGTGCTGAATTCGCATTTGTACTTCCGAACCAACTTTTGATGTACATTTTAACAATGAAAATACAAATATCGCGGATGCCACTCAATTCCCTGGTTGTAAGTTTAAACTGATCACGTAATAAATATGTATATTTTGAGACAATAGATTGCTTTTGCCATCCACCGTGCGTTGCTGGTTGCACCTGGAGCACATAAATTAAAGCAATCTGCACCAAGGAAAGTTAAAGCAAGTTGTAGCATTTCTTTGTAGTCATCGCGGCTATGCGATTTTTTTAATTGGTCCTGCAAGAAGCTTACAAGAGCGTGCCGTTCCACTTGGCTTATTTTTGATGCCACAAATTTATCATCAACACTAGTTTTAAACAAGGTTTTCTTAAGGTTTGGCCAGGCCTTCACAAATCGTTCAAACAAGAGTATTTCTGGAGCTGAGTTTGACATCATATTTGATTCAAAAACGTTGCGCAAAATAATTTCGTACATATGATGACGGCATGGTAGGTGCATGAGATTGCGTTGCAGTTTTTTTTCCAAAAGGACTGCGGCTCCATTTTTAACACCAGTATTGACAGCAGTTGTATCATAAGATATGCCTTTAACAAGTTCAACAATGTTCCAATCGACTAATCTCTGATAAACAGTTTCAGCAACATTTGCACCAGTCGACGACTGTATCTTTCCACTTTACTACGACCTTTTATATCTGTCATGAACTTCCCATCAAAATGAACAACTAGTGCTCCATTTGCATTGGCCTTGTTAAGTGTTTGAATAAATTAACATTAATAAAAGTGCATTGTCAACTATAGGGAACTCACCTTTTCTTTAAATTCAGTAGAAATATCTTTGAATTCTGCAGACCGAGTTTGTTGACGCATACGATGAATTGTTGATCGATTAATAACAAGTTCTTCCACACAATGACCCAATGCTTCAGCAGCGGCTACTAAAATATGTACGGCCATACCATCTGACACTTTGGCATTGTCTAATGCTGCTAACAATCGTGGTGTTATGATACTTTTAGTGCCTCGTCGCTTTTTACACTCAGTTTGCAAACAATTTTTTTCCAACGGAATTACTACATTTTCATTTCCAGCTTCCACAAGTACTATATCATTTTCATTGCTTTCCTCGATTATATTAGAACATTCAGAATTTTGTTCTTCATACCGCCTTTTTCGTAATGCTGCTTTCTCCTGTCTTTCTTGTGCACGCACTTCACGATCGTACAAAACCTTATCAACACCCATCATGCAACCTGGCCGTCCTTTTTGACGTTGCATTTCAAGAAATTTCTTATCTTCTACTAACTTCATTTTTTCAAGCGCATTAGCGGTGGCCATGTCAAATAAATCAGCCAAACTTCCAACAAACATATCAACGACTTCTTCCTGTGAATTGGATCTCTTTTCTGGAACTGTTTTCAGGATTTTTTTCCAACTTTCGTACAGTTTCAATAACTTCTCAACACATTTATCTTCTTTTCTTATCGGTATTCGTGCTTATTGCCAAAATATTTGTGCTGCTTTGATAGTAAGTTTTGCGCTTTCCTTTGCTGAAAGATCTACAAATCTCATATTGTAAAGCAAAGCTTCTAAAACCTGCCGATTAGATGGAAGTTTTGCACCTGTAATTTGATGCATTGTGTATCCAATCAAACTAACTTTTCTTAAATTGGCAACTGACATTCGTGTTGCTAAACTAGACATATTAGTTTATTTTATATACTTCACTTTTTACACTTTAAACACAACCGCCCACCGAAATTCAAACAATTTTAAAGTATTTATTAAACCAAATAATTATTCTTCAAAATAATTGTTATTTCTTGCTTGTGAACGCTAACAATTATATTTACTTATTAAAATCACAATATGCACAAGAACCTCTTGCATGCTTTTGGAAATATTTCACAGCAGAAATGTCCCGTTATGAGCAGTTACTATTTTATTTTCTGAACGACTTATTGTCGCCACACAGTTCACTTTTTCTCAGGAAATTTGTTTGCCTACAAACAGCGCGCTCAAAATGTAGAAACAAATTTCGGTAAATTTGCAAAATATCAAGCTTGTGTTGCATGCCTTTTTTTTTTAAATACGCAAAATTATCACAATTATTTTAAATGTTATTACCGAATAAGAATACAAAAATGGAATAATTATTTTTGTATACATACATATATGTTTTGTTAAATATACTATAAAAACTGCGTCTAATATAAGGCGAATGTATGAACATTGATATTTGCCCATACTGACCTATTGAATTTTTCAGCTGGCTTCTGGGTCCACTAAATGTTATCGCATTGACCCCAAACTTTTACCGTTTTATCTAAATACATAAAGGAACCGATTTCTGGCCGGGAATATATAGAAAACCGATGTTTGAAAATAAGGACACCCCTAATGTCCCTACTAGTTTTCTTATATTTTGCGAAATTATAGTTGTTGGGCTGTTTGGATTTATTCTACTTGTGAAGTCAGCGAAGCTTTTTTGCTTAGCATTTTTCTTGGCTCTATTAAACTGTGCATTAGCTTTTTTGTAAGTTATTAAGTTTTCAATGGAGGGAGCTGTTCGAAAAGACCTCCAAGCTGTGTGTTTAGCATCTCTCAGAGTTTTGAGCTCTGAGTACCACCAAGGAACGGTTTTGGAAACCCGCTTGTATACTGTACGGGGGGTAGACTCATTTCCTGATTTTCGAATAATTTTTTGAATGATAGCTGCTTTGTTATTTGTGTTTTTGGCTGAGGGTAGGTGCTCTGAAAAGTCCATAATTTTGTCTTGGAAGCCGCTCCAGTTGGCTTTTTTTGTATTATATTGGGGTACTTTAGGGTGTAATGTATAGCGATCAGTTGTTACCGTCGTTATACACGGAAAATGGTCGCTATTGTGCAAGTCGTTGATTGTATGCCAACTGCATACGGGGAAAAGCTGTGGTGAACATAATTCTAAATCGTCATGTGTGAGGGTGTTATGAGTACTAAGATGTGTTGGAGCTCCATCGTTTAAAATTGTGAGATTAGAGGAAGGGATAAGATCTTCGATGATTATTCCCTTTGCTTTTGAGTTTGGAGAACCCCAAAGGGGACTCCATGTATTTAGATCCCCTAATATGAGAATTGGGTAGCTTGAAGCATTCATGATATTTTGAAAATCTGACAGTGTTATGTTTTGTTGTGGTGGAACGTAAATTGAAACCATTGTAAAAGGTGTTTTAAGTTTAATTTCGGCTGCGATTGAAGAAAGGTTTGTGTTAAGGTTAAGGATTCTGTATGGTAAAGATTTGTCAATTAGCAAAGCGGTACCCTATTTAGCAGTATTGTTGTAATTGAAATTAGTAAAGTGACCGTGGTATTGTTTAGGGGAATTCGGGCTTGAGTCGTATTTACAATGAGTTTCTTGGAGACAGATTATTTTGGGAGATTGTTCCTTTCTTAAAATTTACAGGTTTGAGTAGTTATTCTGATAGCCGTGAATATTCCACTGGAGAATATTGAGCATCAAACTAACTTAAAGTAAAGTGCTAACTCCACTTAGTTGCAATACACCGAATGTATTGTAACAAATGAGTATTATGGGTCTGAGTGGTGTGTTTGGTGTTTGGTGTTTGGGTTGAGAGAGGTATTCTATAGAGTTATTCAGAGTTTGAGAGTAAGTGTCGGGTGAGTCAGATGTAGGTTGAGTGATAATTAGGTAAGATTCTACTGAGGTTGAGGAATTATCTGAGCGTGAAAGTGATGTGGAAGGTAAATTTTGCGTAACAAATAAATTTTGAGGGCTTTGTAGAAAAATGTCGTTGTTATTGGGAGAATGCTGATTAGTCATTTGGTTACTGGCAATATTTTGAGTGTTTTTTAAGAAAGATTCTGTGAGATTAATTAAGGTTGGTAGATTATTGAAGGTTGTGGTAGGTAAATTTTGTAGGCTATATGAGAAGTTGTCGTTACTGCTGAGAGAAGATTGCGTGGTTGTTTGTATATTGGTATTTTTAGTTGAATGATGATTGTTGGAATCTAATTTTGGGTTTTCTTTGTAGGTTTTTTCGGTATTGAGTTGGAAAACTGATGCGAGAGTAGATGCGTAAGTAGTTTCCCTGTTTAGTGGATTATTAATTTTGTATATGCGTTTAACTTCAAGTAGGCAGCACTTGTTCTAAGTTTTTATTTTTAGTACTTCTTTCTGTTGTTGAAAAGTAGGGCATGAAGTTGTGGAGGAGGGGTGCTAACCCAAGCAGTTAATGCACATTTTGCGAGTGCAGGTTGAAGAATGGTGAAGAGGTAAATTGCAGCCGTCGCATGCAGGGTTATTTCTGCAATGTTTTAAAGTGTGTCCTAGTTTTTGGCAGCTTTTACACCGCATTGGGTTAGGGTAATATTCTCTGTGAATTTATATACTCCGGTCACTCCCTGGCTTTGAAGGTCATCTAAGATTTCCTTTTCAGAGGTAGGGATCAAGTTTTTATCGAAAATTGTGCCTTTACATGAGTTTAAATTTTCGTGAAGGGTAATAGAACTTTGCACAAGCCGCCGAAATTTATTGTTTTTAGGAATCTATCAGCTATGTTTTGGTGTGTGGTGAGAACAAGCAAGCTTCCGTTACGGAGAATACACACTGATTCAATCTCTTTACTTATCGAGTCCAGAGCCTTCTATTTATCGAAAACACAAAGTTTGTTAGTGGTTTATTTTCTTCAACTGACTTAATCACTACAAATTTTGGGTGCACGACGCGAACTTTTTTTGTTGGTAATTGTGGAAATATTTCATTCGTAATATCAACTTTCTTCTTCTTTTTGATTTGGGGCTAGTCAACGAATTGTCAAGCAATTCGCTGAACCTATTCCCCGCCAGGCGGGGTGGTAGTTTTGCCATATGCTCACACCCGACTCACAATAGAAATAAGCAAAAGGGAATTTATAAGACACTGCGTAAAGCGCTAGCACAAACGACAATCCGTAAGGGAGAGCTATCTATAAAAAGCGAGTCCGATCGTAACGAGAGTTAGTCGATGACTGTAAGTAGTACATATGTATATAGTTTGAGTCATTAATAAAGTCAGCTAGTAGTTTCCCCTCTTGGGTTACTTTTACGTGAGTCCCAAATGCCAACCGTTGAAATGATTATTAATCAGTGAAACGTGGTCGGTTGATAAGAACATTTTATGTTTTCTTTTCGTGTATATTTAATAAAAATTTATGTGAATGTACAAATCATCAAGTATGTGATTTCAAACCGAATACACAGGGAAATTTGTGAAGGTGAAAATGGGAGCACGGCAGTATATTTTTAGTTAGAATTAACAGTTGGAAGTAGTTGTTAACATAACCATTTATGTTCCATTGCGGGATTTTAAGCGACATCAAATATGTTTAATTTGTTACTTCGCTGATTTGGTATTTGAGATTTTTTTTAATATTTATTTATATTAATGTTGTACAATGAAATTATACATATTAGTTACATTAAGGCAATGCTCCTTTTCAACTTCAATATTGTATTAAATTAGATAATTGAGAGATGTAATTAGTTAGCATAGTAATAGTGAAGGAAAAATTTTAATTCTTGTTCAAAAACCTTTCTGAAACTAAATAATAAAACGCTTAAATCTGACACTTGACATTTGCGTACAAAGTTTGTTGTTAACCGATTAATTTTATTTGAAACCAGTGCTAAGTTAGCTAAGCTATGTAGATCTGCCGTTGAAAAATATCGTTGAAGATTATATGCAAGTTTAAGGAGTTTATTTTGTGTAATTTGCAATTTGTTAGCATGACACGATGCGATGTTACTCCATACGGGGCATGCATAGTACATAACAGCGAAGAAAATCGATTTAATAATTAGTAAAGAATTCTGGTTGATGAATGGATATAATATCTTGATCAGTACATTAATTTTATCGTTTATATACGCAACATGCTCTTTAAAAGTTAATTTGTGGTCAAGTATAACACCTAGGTATTTAACCTTTTGTTCCCATTGAATTAGGTCCCCATTATACATATATGAGATTTCTTTGAGGTAAGAAAATTGTTTTGTGTCTTCTAGTGAAGAAGAAGGCTTGAGTTTTAGATGTGTTAACAAGGATTTTCCATTTGTTAAAATACTTTATTGTGTTATCTAGTGCGACTTGAAGATTGTTTATGATATCACTGGTAAGCACAGCAGTAGACAAGATAGCAGTGTCATCCGCAAAGATGGAAGTAATGCACTTGCTAAGTGGAGGGAAGTGAGCAGTATATAGGTTGTAGAGTAAAGGATATAAACACGATCCTTGTGGGCAACCTGCCGGGATATTCTTTTTATATGAACTACTTTTGCCTATGTGTACCCTAAAGGACCTATTTGATAAAAAGCTTTGAATAATTTTAATAATTCGGAGAGGAAACCCATATTTGGCCATTTTGTAGATCAGAGCGGCGTGCCAGACAGAATCAAAAGCAGCTTTGATGTTCAGCAGCAGCAAGCCCGTAGAAATTTTGTTTTTGAAATTCTTCTTCACTAGTGAACAGATCCTCATTAGTGGGTGTAAAGTAGTATGCTCTTAACGGAAACCAAATTGGTAAGCGGGGAGAACATTTTTTCCATCAAGAAAGTAATTAAGTTCGTCTTGGATAATTTTTTCATACACTTTGCTTACGGACGGAAGTAAACTGATCGGTCTATAGGAAGTGAGAGCGCTGGGGGGTTTATTCGGTTTTTTTATTGGAATGATTTTAGAAATTTTCCATTTATTAGGAAAGTATCCTAACTGGAAACGGCTGTTAAATAGGACAGTAAGAATTTGGATTCCCGACTTTGGGAGATGTTTAAGTACGTTATTGTCAATGCCGTCGACACCTGAAGCTTTTTTGGCTTTTAGATTGTTAATTATTTTTTGAATTTTCGAAATGGATATTCGATTTTCGTTAGCGGGTGGTAAGATTGTAGTTAGTATCCGCTGATATTCACACTCTACATCCCTTGTAGTGATTGGATCACTGAGATGTGCGGATATATTGTTTGATGCGAATTCTTTCGCTGGTAGTTCACACTTTTCTGTATTGGTAATGTATTTGACATGGGTTTCTTCCAATACTGGGATATTATTGTGCTTCTCCCCAAAATTTTTGTTAAATTCCAAAAAGGTGGAGAGCCCTTATCTAATGTCAGCAGACGTTTGTTCCATGTAAGGTTTCTGTATTAATTTATCATTACTCCAGCTATCGAGTTTAATCTTTTGTATTCGGTAAATCTTAATTCCTATATTTTCAATAACTTTAGTGTTAATAAGAGGGATGAGCTCGTGTTTAATATTTTTCTTAATAATTATAGCAACACCGCCTCCTCGACCTTCCGCGCGGTCGTTTCTGTACACAATAAACTCACTGTGTTTTATAGATAATTTACTGTTTAGCCAAGTTTCCGTAAGGAGACAGACTTGTGTGTTATTTGTTAAAAGGAACCCAAAGAGTTCATCTTTTTTTCTGTTTACACCTTTGGCATTCCATGTTACTATATTAATGCCGTGATGCATCATGCAAGAAATTTAATAGCTAGACTAGTTATTACTCCAAATTGATCTGATTTACATTTGCAAGTTTTTAATCTGCTGATTAGTTCTAAAGTGAGACTTTTAACTTCCTGAGGCGTAAATAAATTGCTGCTATCGGCAATGTGCTGTCTATTGCCATTGATATGGGTTTATGGTTTCCAAGCATCGTTAACCCTTCTGGTGCTTTGGTTTAACATGTTCGGGAACGACTTATCATATCTTTGTGAATTTACATTGAAGTCTACATCAGTTTGTCTTGTCGTTGGTTTACGAATACGCTCTTTCTGTTGAATGTATTCTCGCTTTATAGGGCATTCGTTGGAGAAAGCATAGTGTGTACCTCTGCAGTTTGCACATGTGACACTAGTTGAATTGCATTGATGAACAGAGTGGTTTCCAGCACATATGCCACAATAAGTCTTGACCTTGCAACGACTCGAACCATTTCCAAACATTTGGCAATTATAGCATTGGGTAATTTTAGTTTTATTCTGCCTTTGGAAGTCCCAACGGATTCTAATATGATCAATAACATGGTAATTTATGTTAAGCTCTTTTATTGTGATAGATTTGCGTTGAAAATATTCTACATAATTGATAATGCCGTTGTTAGCCCCAGGCCTTTCCACGAGTTTGACGTCGACATAACATTAACATAAGTTCAGCTTTTTCCAATCCTAATAATATAGCTTTATACGGGTTTTCAGTTTTTGTAGCGTTCGTATAAAATTCATAATTACCCTAAATTTTAGGCATTATAACATCAAAATCTGGTTTGCTTTTACAAAATAGTTTAAGACCAATAGCGGTCTTGCGAATTGAGAAGTCATTAATTTTGTTGTCTTTGCATAACTTCATAACATGCTCAGGTGTGCACTTTAATATAGTTATTGGATAAATATACTCCTTAGTTGTTATTTTCACAATAAGTTCTTCGTCCTCGTTGTCGTCTGCTGTTTCAAGCGGACTATAATAGTTAAAGCGACTGCTCTCACTAGGCATTGTTTTTTTTCTTTTAATCACTTCTGTTGACCGCGTGGCGGTCGAAGCAATGACATTTCTTGTTCGCTTTATTGTTTTTATTCGCGTTTTTTTGTTTGTTTATTTGAAAATAAGTTCTGAATAACACAGTGCTACAAAAAAGAATGAAGTCGAAATACCTGGGAAGTGATGTTATTTTCCTTGTAGGTCTTATCGAGTAGAACGAGAATCCAATTTTGGAATTTGTCAAACACCCCCAAAATCTCGACTTAACCTTAAAAAACCGATTTTTGTGCTTTTGCGCACTTCTTAGCCCATATCTTAGCTAATTAACAATTGATTTTCATTCTAAGAACGGTTTAAAAAAGAAAAAGCTCAGACCTTTTGAAAGATATATAGACGTCTTAATAAAGCTGAAGAAATTTACTTGTTTTTGCACAACAAACTTAAATTTTGCTACCCTTTTTCTTCTTTTTTTGACTTTGGCGATATTTTCACACACTATTTTATAAAAACACAAAATGAGTTTTGATTAGATTCAAAGAGTACGTTTAATACCGAGTTCAACGAATATTTCTTTTAAAAAATCGGCCAAAAAGTGACTGAGTTATTTTACTTTTTATAAGAACGAAATTTTTGCAAAAATTTGCTTCTGTTGTTCCCAAGGAAATTATCACTTAATTTAAGAGTTTTTACTCAATTTTGAAGTCTTTATAAATTTCCGTTATACTGAAGTGCACGTGTTGTTTATCTTTTGTTGTGTTTGCTGTTAAATTTGATAAAAAGCGTGGTAAAGTAAAACTAAAATGTGCGACAAGCGTAATAAGTTTTGCTACATTTGTGGCTTATTTACGGATAAAAGTCATCGGCGTGATTTTAAAAATAATATTGGTGTTGTAAAAGTATGTAACAAGATTTTCGAAAGGTTTTATAGTGCGAGTCGCTGGTACGAGCCAGAATTTATTTGTGAATATTGCTGCACAACAATAAAAAAATTTAAAGTTCAATAATCGATTACTTTGCCCTTTTCTGTGCCTATGAATTGGCATCATCAGGCATATCATAAACAAGACGATTGCTATTTTTGCAAAACAAACGTTTCAGGTCACAATTTTGAATCGCGGAAAAACGTAAAGTATGCGAATGTTGTTACGGTTACAAAACCAAAATTCTTAAATGCCGAAGTGCCTACAAAAAGTGAGTCCATTGATGCTGGTGAAACATATTTAGTAGAGGAAGAATTCCTTCCTTGTAAATCAAAATCAACGGAAAGGCATTTGGTTTCAAATTCTGATTTCGCCGATCTCGTGCGTGATTTGCATTTATCGAAACGAGAATCTGAAGTCCTCGGTTCACGACTAAAGCAGTGGAATTTAGTGGAAAAATATTTTCAAATAACATCGGGTAGAAAAAGCGACCGCACTTTGATACTTAGAAAAATTTTTAAAACTGATGGCAATGACTGTGATCTAGTACATTGTGTAAATGTACCCAAATTATTTTCGGCTTTAAATTATAATTATAATGCAGATGAATAGCGACTTTTCATTGATGGATCGTGTAAAAGTATGTACCCTAAAACAAAAAAAAAATACATTCGTGATCCCTTAATGAAGTCTGTAATGTCACCCTTAGGTTTAAAAGCTGTGTTATTACACAATGAAAATCTCTTACCATCAGTTCCAATCGCGTATGGGGTTAACAAGAAAGAAACGTATGAAATGATGGAAAAAAATTTTACGGTTGATCGACTATGCCACACATAAATGGAAAGTCATCGCTGACTTAAAAGTGTTGACAATTTTATTTGGCATGCAAGGTGGCTACACAAAATATCCTTGCAACCTTTGTGAATGGGATAGTCGGGCATCCAATCGCTATGATCGCAAAGCATGGCCATCTCGACAGTCACATCAGATAGGCAGGAAAAACGTTTTAAGCCTCCCATTGGTAAAATCTGAGGATGTTATTTTACCACCACTACACTTAAAGCTGGGATACATGAACCAATTTGTAAAGAAATTGAATGTTGATAGCGAAGCTTTTCTTCATCTTAAAACTGTATTCCAATTAAGTGAAGCTAAAATAAAAGCCGGTATTTATTAATTTGTTTTCATACCTACTTGTTTTTTATTTTTTTATAATATGTGTATATAGGTATTTTCATTGGACCTCAAATTCGCAAAATTATGAGCGACGTTACCTTTATGAACAAGTTAAGCTGTGTTGAGAAACGTGCTTGGAAGAGTTTTGTAGCGCTATGTGATAATTTCCTTGGGAACAACAGAAGCGACGACTACATCACGGTTGTTAACGAATTTTTAAGTGCATATAGTGAAATGGGTTGCAACGTGTCGATAAAAATTCATTTCCTGCATTCGCATTTGGACTTCTTCCCACATAATCTGGGGCAGTTCAGTGATGAACAAGGCGAACACTTCCACCAAGAAATGGCTACGATCGAAAAACGTTTCCAAGGAAAAAACAAAATAAATATGATGGCAGAATATTGCTGGTCAGTACAACGGGAAATTGACGATGCTGACCTAAGGAAAAATGGGCAAAAAAGCACTTTTGATCTATATATTTTCATTTAATAATATTTATTAGTTAATTAAGTTCGTTGTAAATTTTTGCAAAAATTTCGTTCTTATAAAAAGTAAAATAACTCAGTCACTTTTTCGCCGATTTTTTAAAAGAGACATTCGTTGAACTCGGTATTAAACGTACTCTTTGAATTTAATCAAAACTCATTTTGTGTTTTTATAAAATAGTGTGTGAAAATATCGCCAAAGTCAAAAAAAGAAGAAAAAGGGTAGCAAAATTTAAGTTTGTTGTGCAAAAACAAGTAAATTTCTTCAGCTTTATTAAGACGTCTATATATCTTTCAAAAGGTCTGAGTTTTTTGTTTTTTAAACCGTTCTTAGAATGAAAATCAATTGTTAATTAGCTAAGATATGGGCTAAGAAGTGCGCAAAAGCACGAAAAATCGGGTTTTAAGGTTAAGTCGAGATTTTGGGGGTGTTTGACAAATTCCAAAATTGGATTCTCGTTCTACTCGATAAGACCTACAAGAAAAATAGCATCACTCACAGGTATTTTTGAGTGTCACACTGTGTAATTGTCTGTGCAATTTTTGTTGCTTATTTGGATGGTCGAGTAACACTGCGCAGCGTGTACACTTATGGAGTTAGTGTTTGCTCTGGCACTGTCAGAGAGAAACTTGAGTTTAAACTATTAAGAGTTTATGCTAAATACACATGCCTCAAGAGACGAGTAAGAAGAGCTATACTCATTTGCAATATCTTGTTTTGTCTTCTGCTTTACGTCTAGCTTCAAATATTTGACAATCCTCTTTAGACATTGCTTCGGTCGTGGTTTTGGTAGTATTACAGTGTTGTGAGTTGAGTGTTGAGAAGGAAACAAATTTCACGGTAGTTTCTATTCAGAATAGGGTTTTGTATGTCCACAACGAAAGCAACCAATACATATCATTGGTGAAGGGATATATGGGCGAATTTTTGTTTTTCATAGCCGATTGAAATATCGCTTGGCGGTGTTGTGTTGGCAAATGTAAGAATAATTAGACCAGTCTCTATTATTGTGTTTTCTTGGTTTTCATATTTTGAGATTAAAGTTCGTTAAGGATTTCTTCTTCGTTTATGCATCTCAAGTCATTGGAATACATTAGTCCCTTTGAATAATTAAGAGTATTTACTTACTTACTTATTTGGCGCTATAACCGCTTAAGCGATTTTGGCCAAACTTCTTCAACAATTTGTGGTGTGCGTCTTGATGTTGTAGCACAAATTGAGGGACGCACATGGCAGAAATATACTCGGAGGTTTGCCATTGCCTTCCGAAGGGCGGCCGCTATTGGAAAAAACTTTTCTATAATTTTTGATGTTACTTTCCCCGACCAGGATTTGAACCCGGAACCTACCGAATGAAGCGCACACACGTTACATACTCGGCGCACTCTAATTAAAGGCCGGTCTAAGATTTTGCGTTTCACCAACCATTTTTGGAGCAAATCTTAAGTTCAACTTCGCCAATTTTGACGTCTTAAGTTGTTCTTAACTTTGTGAACAGCTGATCAATTGTTGCAAAGTAAAATTTCAAAGGCCTTAGTATTGATAACTGAGAAAATCTAAAGGATATTTGTTTTAATATGGATTTTGATTGGAGTAGTGATGAAGACAGTGATTTAGAATACCAGGAAGTAATAAATATCATTGTACTGAGGAGAAGTAAAGTAATACGAGATCGTCCACAATTTTTTCAATTGTACGACGAGAAAGATTTTCGCGACCGGTTTCGAGTCAATAAACAAACAGCTTGGAGTGTCCTTAATTTGATAAAAGATGAAATAAAGCATAAAACTGCTAGGTAAGTGAATGCTTTACTAACTAATTTATAAAGTAATCTAAATTACATTGACTCTTCACAGAAACCATGCCTTGCGCCCGGAGAAGATGCTTTTACTTACGTTGCGATTTTTTGCAACAGGAGGGATGCTGCAAACTATTGGCGACTTGTTTGGACTCTCAAAAGCTACTGCCTCTCGAGTCATAACATGTACTTCGCACCATATAGCACTGCTACGAGAAAATTTTATAAAACTTCCAAAACGAGAAGAAATAAGAGAGTGCCAAAAGAATTTCTTCAAACTGGCTAAATTTCCTCGGGTAATTGCCGCTATCGATTGTACACATATAAAGATTTTATCGCCTGGTATATTAAAATATATATAAGATCATGCGAATATATTTATATCAAAGAATTCGGTTTTAGGAGGAGAAGATGCTGAGCTATTTCGGAATCGGAAAGGATTCTTTTCCATTAACGTTCAAACGCTATGTGACAGTCGGCTTCGCATTCAAGACATTGTTGCTCGATGGCCAGGTTCAATTCATGATGCAATGATATTTCGCAACTCAAGAATTCAGTTTCGTCTTGAATCCGGCGAATTTGATAACGGACTTGTTGTCGCCGATAGCGGATATGAAAATACCAACAGGGTTATCACGCCACTATCTCAAGTTAATACCCACGCTGAAAATTTATTTAATGAGTCCCTTATTCGAACCCGAAATTGTGTAGAGCGATCATATGGCGTCTGGAAGCGTCGGTTCCCAGTGCTATCCTTAGGATTACGCATGAACTTAAAAAAGGTACAGAGTATTATTGTAGCGACTGCTGTTTTGCATAATATTTGCTGTGATAATCGTGATGAGGTTGCTCCACAACTCTCAGGAGATTTTGAGAATGTTGTTAATGATGTACTCTCTGTACCTCACAATCGTTCCGGAGACGACCACGATTCTAGCAGTTCTACCAGAAGGTCTTTGATAAATAATTATTTTGCAAATATATAGAAATTTAGTTTTGAAATGGAACTCCAAACTGTTCTGATTTTTACACAAATATAATTTTATAATTTCCCAACCACCGTAAGAATAAACATTGTTTTATTTGCATACATTTTATTTTGATATATTCTATTTTTCAGTTCAGTTCAGTTCGAATAAATCTAAATAAAATGCAAAAATGTATAACAGACCACATAAAAAGTTATCACATTTCTAATTATCAAAACAAAATTCATGTTACATAATCTAATAAAATTTCATTACAAAGTTTAAATATACTAGTAACTTCGTCATTATCACAACTGCGTCATAAACGTTATTCTAACGAACACAAAAAATATTTCATATTCTAAAAAAGCATACTATAAACACATACTTACACAAAAACTTCTCTTCTTCAGGTCCATTTTTAAATTGGTGTACTTCTTTCGAAGCGCTTTTTCATCCCTGAATAAAGAGGACTCGTTCTGGGAATTTAAATCCTCTTCCACCTTTTTCCAGGGTGCTTCTTTTTTTCCTTCCGATATTGCATCTGTTCTCTTACATTCAATAATGTTTTTATAATTTGCTACCACAGAGACTAGCAAATCAATTTCACTAGGAGCAAAATTTGTTCTGCGTTTATTTTCCGCCATTTTACCAACAATATAATGAAGTCTATTTATTTTATCCTCAAAATACAATTTTCATAAACCGCACACGAAACCACTTTTCTTTGTTTTGTATTTGGACAACTGTCAAAATATACAAACAATGCATTTCGTTGCGGTGCTACCATATTAATCAATTAAATATTTTCCATACTTAAGTAGCCGTTGTGAAACGCAATCGTGAGTGAAATCTTAAACTGTTCTTAGCTAAGATTTGTCTAAACTAGAACTTAAGTTGAACTTAAGATTAGTTAGTAATACCGGCCCTAAGAGTAGCATCTTCTTAAACTTCCACTTGAATCGTTTGCGTGAGACTTACTAACGTAATTAACTCTGTTGTTTGTTCGTAGTTTTTTTGTCTTGGTCAGCTCCAGGTTCTGCCATCAAAAACCTTTTTTATTAAGAAATATGAAACATTTGTTAGAGATCCGTTTGATACTAGAGCTGGGCTGTACTGGAGACAAATTATTATTATTATTACATAGTCGATAATTCGGCGTATTTTTGCAGTGAGAAGCGGTCCATGATTAAAATTGTACTGGTTTGAAGATTCCAATAGTAAATCGCAATATACGATTCATTAGCAGATATAGCTGAATAGTAAAAAAATAAATAGTAGTTTAAAAACTAAAAATAGCAGATAAGAACAAAAAAGCAGTAAATAATTAACAGAAAAAAACGCATATAATTTTTAAAACTCGTGGGGTGATCAAATTAATTGTAAAGAAATAATAGTTTAAAAATGTATAATATTAATAAGTTTCTTTAAAAGCAAATTTAGTAACGGGTGTTTTTTTTAACATGTGGTTTTCAGTGAGGCAATACTTTTCTCGGAGTTGGTCCTTGTAAAGATGTCAGACCGATGCGTTTTATTTTAGAATAAGCGAATTTATAACAGTCCTTTTTTCAGGTGTTACTTGATTTATACTCAGTTTGTTTTGCCATTTGCAAGAATTGAATCCGAACGACAATCAAGGGCGTCGCACGTTTGGTTAATGGGCCGAAAACGAGATGACGAGCATGTATTTTACAAAAATATTTCGTTTAGCTATGAAGCTCACTTTTGGTGGAATGGGTACGTTAATAAACAAAATTGTCCACAAGCCATTGTTCAGATGCGTTCCATCCCCATAAAGTCTCTATTTGGTGAGCTCTTTGCGCAGAGGGAATCATGGGTCAAAATTTCTTCATAAATCAAGCCAGCCATAAAGTTGCAGTCAGTGGGGAACACTGTAGAGCCATGATTAAAGACTTTTTCGTGCCTGGTTCCAACAAGACTGTGCTCCATGCCGTACAGCCAATGACATAATAAATTTATTAAAGGAAACTTTTGGTGAGCGCATTATCTCGCTTCGTGGGCCTGTAGCGTGGCCTCCAAGATTGTGCGATTTGACACCGCTAGACTATTTTCTTGGGGTTGTATGAAGTTGCTCGTCTACGCAGATAAGCCCGAGACGATTGATGCCTTGGAAGAGAATATTCGGCACGTTATTGCTGTCATAGGGCCCGATAGCCGCAAAAAGTGGCGGCCACTTGCCGAAATCATTTTTAGCATATAATTAAAATCCCTTCTATTTATAATAAAGCTAAATTCTTGCCAATAACATTAAATTATATAAGTTTCATTTCTTCTTGATAACCACATGTCTAAAACCAACACCCTTTACCATTGTAAACCGAGATGTGCTTCATTTACCAAATTGATATTGATTATTTAAACTGTACTGATATTGATTATTTGAGCTGTATTCATATTTAAATTGGTGGAAAGGACAACATATTTATAAAGTGTGATTAAAAAAATGGAAAAATTAAGGTCTTAAACTATGGTGCGCTGGTGGAAGAGTTATGTTGCCCATACTACCAACATATTAACTAACAGGATCTTTAAAATCCTCGATTCTCGAATCCAACGCTATACCATGCCATTTTCTGAACCACGTTCGAAAACACAACACTTAATTTCAAATGACCTCCTTTGGGACAAATTATGACATTTAAAATTTAAGTAAAAGTGTACCACTGCATCGGATCATTGTTTCCTAACAAGAGTCCGAATTTTTGGAGATTTACATTGTTTCAGAGGACGATGAACTATCTACACGGTTGCGAACGATAGCTAACTTCAAAGCACAGCTTATCGAAACAGCTTTAGATGCCGGACAAACAGAGCATATTCCACGAATACCTATGATTTCAACACGCCTGCCATTTCAAAGCAAGTGTCTTCAGCTTCCGGTAAAGGTGTGACATGGTCAATTATATGTTAGTATGTCAAGAACTAGAATTGCGAAAAATCAATCTATATTACTGTCATTAACTGATAAAACTAAAAATGTTTTGTACTTAGAAGTTCTTCGAAATAGGCCATTAAACTTATTTTCTTTCATCATAGTAAATAATAAAATTTAGTAGTAAATATAACAAAATGAAGTTTGGGTTTTTTTTAGAAAAAACTAAATTTCCCCGAATAAATGACGCGAAATTGAAGGAACTTTTGTAGGACCGCAAATACAAGAGCTTGTGACGGATGTGGCTTTTAGTTCGAAGTTAAATACAACAGCACAAAATTAAATTGGCTACACGAAAGTTGTCAACTACCAAAAAATCGTCGAAGAACTTATAAAGCTTAATGCGCTAACCAAAACGATTTTTTAGAATCTAGGGTTTTTCCTGAAAATCTTGGTGCCATATCAGATGAAAGGTTTCCCTAGAACATATTGCACATTTTTCTTTCTATCCCCTTTGCGTTACATATTTATGTCTCAATTATTTACCAAACTCAGCTTTAAAAATTTTAATCTCCATTTGCGATACGCCACGTAAAATGTTCCACTTAAAAAATCATACACAGTCCCCGACTGATACTCATTGCGAGCGGACGTGCGAAGTACTCATGCTTTGCTGTACATAAAGCAATTGAAAATATAAGCAAGGAACTTATTTCGATCACCGATTTGCGCGACGGCTATCTGCTTCTGTTAGTGAAAACTTCCTAAATTGCACAAAAAATGATAGCTGCGCCGGACGAAGAAATTCTAGAAAATATGAAAAACCAATATATTGTAGCAGTGTATAAATTCAAGAGGAACATAAATAATGCAACTAGCGTTGTTCCTTTGACTTTTGATCTGTACAAAATTCCAGGAAAGTCATGAAGTACCTCTAAAAGATGCAACAGCAATGCTGCTTGTGTCACCTGTAATTTCCCTCCCCGCTCAAATAACTGCACTCGTACTTTATGCGCTAACTGCGCAGGAGCACACCCACCGTCATCAAACACTTGCCCAAAGTACCTTTAGTCAAAACAGGTTTTGCAAATAAAAGCTGAGAACAAATGCTCCATGCGGAAAGCGATAAAAATACACAGAAGCAGATTAATTCCAGCGATGCAACTAAATTTCCAAGTGTTCTAACAACTTCTAAACTTGGCAAAAACTGCCAACAGGTCTCAAATTCCAACACAATTAGCAACTCCAACAATACAACATTAAATCTAACCTCTCAATTCAAAAGCAACTCAGATTATCTTACTCCCTCCAAAGTCCCAAGGAACAACACTACTTTATTTATTCTCTCGATTCCACCTTCAGCATCATTCTGAACAACATCGCTATCAACTCCTGCTCATCAATAATAAATACTTCACCACAATTCATTTACGAACTGCAATCCCAATCTCACCACACCCAAAACTCAGGTGTCAATAATACATAAACCACCTCAATAGCGCTTCAACAACCTACTCAACTCGAGTGTAAACACACTATCACAGTTTCAGACGAGGAAGAATCTTAAATTATTTTCCTTTTCCACTCATGCTCATCAAATTCTACAGTAGAATCTAAGCGGCTTCTACAATAACTATACAGAACTAGAAATACTCATTATCGAACAGCCACCCAATTTTATTGCTCTTCCAGAAACACTCCTCATTGTAAATAAAGATGCACCTGTTCTCAATCAATACGTTATATCGCAGTCTTAATAAAGAAAGAGATTCCTCATAAACGTTTACAAAATCAATCAAATATTTCTGTATTAGTCGTGGAGGTATCCGTAGGCTTTGAACTAACCATAATTTGTGCCCATACTTCTGCAAAACAAAATTTTATATTAGCGGAATTAAAGCATATTTTGAACTCAATTTCCACACCGATTATCTCAGTTGGAGATTTTAATTCGTGGTGTCCACTATGGGGTTCCTCTTCAACTAACCGAAGAGGCACTATATTAGAAAATTTAGTACTTGAATGTCTCAAATGATGGATCCTCCACTCCATACTCTTGATAGCTAATCAGGCAGTGGCCATTAGCCAATTGTCACGGAATTACCCACAGCCATTACGAATTATGGCTATACAAAGCCAAAATATTTGACAGAAAAGGCAGATTGGCCTAGATTTACTTATATTTTGGCTATTGCTTCTACCGAGCTCCCAGTATCAAAAAACATAAACAAAGATGCCGCCAATATTGCTAATATAATACGCTCTGCCGCACATATCTCTATACCTCAATCGTGTTACAAGCCCTATAAAAAAGTAGTGCCATGCTATTTAATGAACTCGCCGATCTAAGAGATATAAAACAGCACAATTGGGTAGAATATTAAAGAATAAGGGCAGAACATAACCTAATCCTATATAAAAAATCGAATGCAGTTTTTCATAAATAATCAAAGGAAGCAAAGCGCAAATACTTTGAAATTCTAACTGCGGAAAGAACTCCTAGTTTTAGATCCAAAAAATGTGGTGCAACATGAAACGGATTATAGGCTCATGCCCTCCAACTTCCATTAACTTTATTATTAGTCCTAGTTCCCATGAAAAAACTTTTCGCAAAAAAACATTCGCCGTTCGGAGTCGGCGTAAAACTGTAGGTCCCTCAATTTGTGTTATAACATCAAGACACACACCACAAATTGTTGGAGAAGTGTGGCCAAAACCGCTTAAGAGGTTATAGCGCCAATTAAGTAAATAAGGAAACGGCCCAATATTCAACTCAAAGGTAGTAGCTGATCATTTTGCTTCCAGTTGGTCAAAATATTCCAGAAATTCAAATTTTAATAAAACGTTTATCACAAAAAAAAATTAAGCTTTTAACCGAGTCTCCAATGAGCCGAATTCACCGGCAAGCATAATAGAATTAGAAATAACCAATTTAGAATATGAGGCTACTATTTCTAAGCTAACCAATAGAACTCCAGGATCAGACCGCATTTTCTATATAATGTTAAAAAACTTACCCACCGAGCTAAAACAAAGATTAATTAACCTATTTAACCAAACACTGTTTACTGGAGTTTTCCCTCAAAACTGGAAGAATACCGTATTCGTTCCGATTCCAGAGTCCAACAAACCATCAGCAGAGGTCTTAGAACTTAAACCCATTTTCAATTGGGATGTTTTAGGAGCTTTTCGGTCGGTAATATATTAAAAGCAAACAAAAGGTTTCTTTTTTTTCTCCTACGCGTTTCGGCGTCTTCCGCGCCTTCATCAGGGAGTCTGCATTTTATTGTACATAAAACATAAAAACAAGTGTTAACAAAATAACAATATTTTTACTTACAACAATAATTGCACTTACATTTTTAATTATATTGAAAAAAGTAACAACATCAAAACAAATAGAAATATAAAAACAAAAATAAAAATAAAACTAAAACTCCACATATTGAATTGTACACTACTTTTTTGTCTCTCTGTTTAATCATCACTCGTTATTGCTGTTCTGTATGCGCAGTTTATATTGTCTACGTCCTCCTTAAAATTCATAGTGTGTCGTATTTGTTGTTGTATTCTCAGCCCTTCTAATGTTAATCTTGTCCTCTCTTTTTTCTCCACGCCTAATATTTTTGTATTTTCGAAATCGGCTGAGTGTCCGCTATTCGTTAAATGTTGTGCTAACGCTGTTGTTGTCTTTTTGTTCTTCGCGTCCGTTTTATGTTCGCTAATTCGAATTCCGAGTGATCGCTTTGTAGTGCCTATGTATACTTTATCGCAATTTTCACCCAATTTACCATTGCACTTGATTTCATATACTACGTTGTGTTGTTGTTCCTTGTTGATTCTGTCTTTTGTTTTGGTAAACACCGAGTTTAGCGTGCGATGGGTTTTATGTGCAAAGCATATTTTGTCTGTCTGTATACTTCTGCTTATTGTTTTTTTTGTCCGTTAGTCCTGGTATGTATGTGACACCTGTGTATTTTTTGTTTTCGTTTATGTTTGTGGTTACAATATTTGTGAGCGCCAATGCCCTTTTGTTGTTTGCAGTTGCTAACAGACTCTCTATTGTTGCATTAGGGTATCCATTTTTGTACAATATATTTTTAATTTTCTTGGTGTTCTCCTTTTTGAAATCTTGGTCACTTAAATCGTATATTTTATTTATTAAATTGATAGCTGTGTTTCTTTTTTGCGTCCACGGGTGGTTTGAATGATAATTAATCATCCTTGACGATGTTATCGATTTTGCATACCAGTTCGTTGTGATTTTATTGTCAATTCGCTGTATTTCCATGTCTAGGAAGGCTAACTTTTTCCCGTGTTCTGTTTCCGTACTGAAATTTATTTTAGTATGTTGTGCGTTAAGTGTTTTTAGTATGTCTTCCACGTCCTTGATCTTAACAATAGCGAATATATCATCTAAATATTTGTTAATGTATTTGATATATATGTATGTCCTTTTGTTTAAGTTCAGCGATGCTGTCGTCCAGTATTTTATCTAATACAATGTCAGCTACGGTGGGTGACAGTGGGTTGCCCATTGGCATTCCTTGTATCTGTTGGTAGTGAGTGTCGTCATATTTGAAATTGTTATTTTCCCGTAGGCAGAATTGTAGTATTGTCAAAAATTGTTTCTTAGTGAGGGTGGTATGTTCTTCTAGGATGGTCCAATGTTGCATAATCGTGTGTATTGCTAGTTGTATCGCAAACAACAAAAGGGCATTGGCGCACACAAATATTGTAGTATTTTATTTGTGTAAAAAATATTAGACGTGGAGAAAAAAGAGAGGACAAGATTAACATTAGAAGGGCTGAGAAAACAACAACAAATACGACACACTTAGGGAGTTCACAAGCCGTGTTATTTATCGTATTTCTTTAATCGTGTTATTGCAATACAACAGTTGTAAACTTGTTGTTTTTGTTTCACATGTAAAATTGTCTTATTTCAATACAACTCTGAAAGGTATGTTTAGTATTTTATTTGTGTATGTTATTCGATCAGCTGTTTCTGTTTATCGTCACTTTTTTTTATTATTTTTGCAAAAGCGGCCAGTGAAACAATTGAAGGAGATATATTAAAAAAAAATGGAAATACATCTAAATGACGAAGTAAGTGATTTTGAATAAAAAACAAACACATCTGGCTTATTAAACAACCTTTTGATTTTAGGGCAAAGCCAAACGCGTCCGCTGCAACCCAATCCGGAGATGGACGGTGGCAGAAGAGAAATCACGAGGATGTCCTGTTCGTATTTTCTACAAAGTGCAGCTATTAATTTATATTTTTCGGTCCTCTTAGACATTTTAATGTTTATAATTTTATTTCGTTTTGTTTTCTCTTATTCTACTCAGCTGATTAATTGCTTGAATACGACATACAATAGTTAACGAAATGGCACAGTGCGTTCACACGTTCCACTGTTATTTCAATAACGGACTAAATATATACGACATATAACACGGCTTGTGAACTCCCTAACTATGAATTATAAGGAGGACGTAGACAATCTAAACTGCGCATACAGAACAGCAATAACGAGTGATGATTAAACAGAGAGACAAAAAAGTAGTGTACAATTCAATATGTGGAGTTTTATTTTTATTTTTATTTTTGTTTTTATATTTCTATTTGTTTTGATGTTGTTACTTTTTTCAATGTAATTAAAAATGTAAGTGCAATTATTGTTGTAAGTAAAAATATTGTTATTTTGTTAACACTTGTTTTTATGTTTTATGTACAATAAAATGCAGACTCCCTGATGAAGGCGCGGAAGACGCCGAAACGCGTAGGAGAAAACAAGAAACTTTTTGTTTGCTTTTTAATATATTACCGACCGAAAAGCTCCTAAAACATCCCAATTGGAAATTAAACTTTGGTCCTAAGAAAAATACAAATTACATTATTCGGAGAGCAAAAATTAATCGATACACACAAGCACTTAAAACATAAATTACACAACATGAAGCACTTCTTTCAGCATATCAGGTTTAAGTATGGCCAAGAAACCTGCTACATCATCAAACAATATAAAAAAAAAACAACAATAAACTTACAAAACAACAACAGAGACTAAAATTTATATTGAAATGTAAAGATTTTGGAGTTAAACCACCACATTTAAAAGGAAAGATTAAAAATATATATGAAGGATTTGAACTTGACATAACAAAGAAAGAACTACACAAGATTGAAGAGCAATTTATCATGAAAGTGTTAAACTTAGAAATTAAAGAAGTAAACATACAAATGAAAATTATTCGTACAAATATTGGACACATTAGGGATGTACTACACAATAAACTGGATGAAACAGACTACAGGATGATTGAAGAAAATCAAAAACAATTCATAAAATACTACACAACCACCACAGAAGAAATACTAAATACAAAACTTAGAACACAAATCACCAACAACTTCGACAAATTTGGTTTTAGAACGAACGAAGATTGGTTCGTAAATAAAACAAATATTGAGGTACCCCAAGAATGTAAATGGCTTCTTTCTTTGGGGAATAAATTTGCGTTACCAGTAACGAGGAAAACGTTTTCGCCCATACATTTGATCGACGACATAGAGTAGGGAATTCAAACTTTAAAAGACGAAAAAGAAAAGGACACTACGAGATGTAAAATTGCGACTAAAATTAATAATTATAAAAATAAACTTAAGAATTCCCCAAAAGAGAAATTTATATTGAGAGTTTACGAAGACACTAAAAAGTTTATCGCACAACAAAACGACCAAATAATAATAACGAACGCAGATAAAGGTAACAAAACGGTGATGATGAACAAGGTGGAATACAGACGAAAAATGAAGTATCTTCTAAGCGACAAAACTACACATAAAACCATCCGTATTGACCCAACACAAAAGCTACAGAGAAAAAACAACGCCATAGTTTATGACATCTACAAATAAAAGAAAATTGACGCAAAACTTAAATACTACTTGACATGCAATGCAGCTACAGCACCAAGACTATATGACCTTCCGAAAATACACAAGGAAAACTCTCCTCTCAGACCAATTTGCTCTTCAATTGGTGTACCGTGCTACCATATTCGAAATATATTGGAAAAACACTCAGAGAGATAATTTCGAAGGACTACAATATTAACAATTCTTTCCAACTCAAAGAAAGATTACAACATATAACGATCGAAGAGGATGAAATTCTTATTTCATTTGACGTGAGCAATACACACGATTATGCAACATTGGACCATCCTAGAAGAACATACCACTCTCACTAAAAAACAATTTTTGACAATACTACAATTCTGCCTACGGGAAAATAACTATTTCAAATATGACGACACTCACTACCAACAGATACAAGGAATGCCAATGGGCAACCCACTGCCACCCACCGTACCTGACATTGTATTAGATAAAATACTGGACGACAGCATCGCTGAACTTAAACAAAAGGACATATATATCAAATTGAGAAATCAACATTCGTGCTGACCGGACGTGATTTTACTGCGCTCCGGGGTTTTAAGATTTTCCGCTGTCTATAGTGATTGGGTTTTAACTAAATTTAATAATGTCTAAGTTAGAGCAATTGATCTTCATACTCGTAAATAATTTTTAACTATTTTTTTGGACAATATTTACACGCTTGAAAACGCTAATTTTTTCCATACGTTTGTTTAAAATGCCGTGTGTGTGTGGACAAAAGGTCGATCGTAACCATGAAAAAGTGCAGTGTGCTAAGTGCAACGACCTCTTCCATATGGTCTGTGTTGGTGTTTTACCAGCTGATTTGGAGTATCTGCTTAGCTCAGGCAATAAGTATTGCTGCAATAATTGTGTAGTGTCTCGTCGGAGATCTATCCGCACCCCTCCTCCTACTGCTATTCGCGATGAGAGTTCAGTACAAATCGCTAAAAGCACGGCATCAACTAATCCGTCAATTTCCTCGCATACGAATTCCAGTGCTAACACTACTTCGCAACAACACTTGTCTAAACTATTGACAAATCAACAAGTATGCGATGCTGGTAATGTAAACAATTCGACTCTTCTTTCGATTCTTCACGAAAGCGCAGCTCTTAAATCTGAGCTTGCTCATGCATCTGCCTCAATTAGTGCTCTTCAATCTGATAAACAATTTCTGGTTGGAAAAACTGAAGAGCTGCGGCTCGAAATTAAATCTTTGCATAAACTTCAAACTGAAGAAATTTCCTCTGCCGTGGCATTGCTTACAGCGGAGGTTAGAGAACTTCTTGGCTCTGTGCATAATTGTGTGTGTGAAAACAATGATCGTGCTTTTGTAAATTCATCTACGCGCGCTCTAACTTCTGATGTCGCGGATTGTTCAAACGAGCAATGTAATTCGGCTACTGGTCCTCTCAAAGTTACTCCAGCTGCATCTGATAATAATGTTCCGCCGCCTACACCTAATGCTGTTGCTGAAAAGAGTAATGCTTGCGCTCACTCGACCTCCGTATTATCTGCCTGCCCAACTTGGCATGATAACTCCGCTGTTGGGTCGCATACAGCTACAGCCGCTGCTATTGATGCTGATTTTCCTACGCCTATTATTGACCACATACTTTCTGTCGCTGATGGTGAGAGTTCGGCTTGCGCTCACCCAACTCCAGCAATATTACCACGCCCAACTGAGCGTGAAAATTACGCTACTGGTTCGCTCAAGGCTTCATCGGCTGCTGTTGATGTTTTGACTCCCATTCCAGCTTCTAGTGATACTAACACAAAATCATATGCCGCCGCTGCTGCTTCCGCTTCTACTTCTGCAACTGCTGACAAACCCAGCAATAAATTAAATATGCAAAAACGACCTCCTCGTGATTCAATTGCAGCCAATCGTAGGACATTAAAACTGCCATTAGTTATTGGAACTAGTAATAATAATGAGTTAAGTGTAGTATCAAAAATTAAATGGCTGCATCTCTCTTCATTTACGAATTACGTGACTAATGAAGATATATTGGATTACGTTTCTAAACATGCAACTATTGACAAAAAGTTCTTAGAGTGCTTTATGCTGGTAAAGAAGAATATCCCGATTGCTAGTCTTAAAAAAATCAATTTTAAGCTAGGTGTGTCTGAATGGTGCTACGAAAAGGTTCTGGCTGCGGATATATGGCCAGCCAACGTCAAAGTTCGTCCCTTTAGGTTTTTTCCCAAAGGCGACGTAATTCAACTCGATCCATGAGTCTCTCCACCTGTGATGAAGTTCAAACAAAACAGCTTCGCATCTACTTCCAGAATGTATCTGGTTTAAGAACCAAATCGAAAATACTCTTCGACTTAAGCTCACATATGGACTACGACATCTTTGTGCTCACTGAGAGTTGGCTTACTGCAGACTTCTGTGACAGTGAATTTTTCGACACGAACCTCTACAATGTGTTTCGAAAAGATCGCGATCCCCTCAGCACTGGACTATCTAGAGGTGGTGGAGTTTTAATTGCAGTTTTGAAAAAATTTCGCTCGTCCCGCCTGCCACTGGAGAATGATGACTTGCTTCTTGACCAACTGTGTGTGTCCGTGTATGGCACCTCTCAACTTGCCATTTGTGCGTCATATATTCCTCCCTCTGGCTCGGATGCTCTATATAAGGCGCACATTGATAATGTTCTATCTCTAGCATATAAGTACACAAATAGTAACTTTTGTATTCTAGGGGATTTCAATCTGAGCAATGTCCAATGGGCAAATTCGTCTGATTGCACTGCTTTATATCCCATAAACATCCATACTTTTTCTGAATCGTATGTGGTTGACAATCTTTCGAGTATCAATCTTAGTCAGATAAATTTTTTTAAAAATAAGCTTTTTTGAATCTTAGATCTCATTTTCTTAAATGATAATATGCAATTTTCTTTACATGAATGCCTTGATCCCTTGTCGGGTTCTGGTCTTCACCATATTCCTCTTATTCTTCAACTGCAATTCTATGAATTTAAAAATACTTTGGTGAATTATCAATCCACTAGTTTTTGTTTTAACAATAATTGCGATTTTAATGCCATTAATTATGAGGTTTCTTTATTGAACTGGGACTCGATTTTTTCCGGAATCAATGTAGATCTATGCTTTGATACTTTTAAGTCCAGAGTAAATGAAGTTTGTTCTAGAATAATTCCGCCAAGATTTAAGAGTTTTTATAGAATTCCCTGGTACACTAAGGAATTAAAGAAACTAAAAAATTTAAGAAATAAGTTCTACAAAAAATTTAAAGTCTCCAATTCCTCATCACATATGGAAATGTATTTGAACTATTCAAGTGAGTTTAAATCCTTGAGTTAAATCCTTCATAGAAATTATGTTCAGAAATTTGAACAGGAAAGTAAGTCGAATCCGAAGGCTTTTTGGCGGTACGTTAAATCAAAAAAAGGGTGCTCAAGCATTCCGTCTGGTGTTTTTTATAATGGAGCACATGCGAATTCCTCTGTAGAGGTGGTAAATCTGTTTGCTGACTTCTTTAGCTCTAACTTTGAGCCTGAATTAGATTCTATAGACGACAGTTGTCTAATTGTGAATGCCCCAATAGATTTTGGATCACTCTCCATTACGCTCGATGACGCGATTGATGGCATTCTTAATTTAAAATCCTCAATGCAGTCAGATATTGATGGTTTGTCCCCATATCTTTTCAAGAACTGTCCCGCTTTTGCATACCCTCTTTTACTAATGCTCAATAAATCCCTTGAAAGTGGTGAATTTATTGATGCGTGGAAGGTTACCTTCATAACCCCTATACTCAAAAGTGGTAATAAGAGCAATATTGCCAACTACAGACCCATATCAAAGTTGTCTACAGTATCTAAGTTATTTGAGTACATTGTCAAGCAAAAGATGTACTTTGCAACTAAGCGGCTGATCTCAGATAACCAACATGGCTTTATGACTGGCCGATCAACTGTTACAAATAATCGTCTGCAAGTGGATACTGTCTATACGGACTTCGCTAAAGCTTTTGACAAAGTTAGTCATTCGCTTCTAATTTCAAAATTATACAGTTTAGGGTTTCACTCTACTTTTCTGAAGTGGGTAAAGTCTTACCTTTCGGCACGCAAATGTGTTGTCGCAATGGATAATATCTCGTCTCATTCTTTTACTGCGACCTCTGGAGTTCCTCAGGGTAGCGTCTTAGGTCCCCTTCTCTTTGTGATATTCATTAATGACATATCTAATTGCTTTAAACACTCTGGATATCTTTTATATGCCGATGATTTGAAAATTTTCACTACTATTTCAAATCAGCTTGATTCTGCCAAGCTTCAATCAGATCTAAATAATGTTGCTGTTTGGTGTCTCAATAATCATCTACAGCTAAACTTAAAAAAGTGCTTCCATATCACATTTTCCAAATCTCGTTCCCCGATAGTCACTTCTTACCATATTTCTGGCTCATGCCTGAGCACTCGAAGTGAAATTTCTGATCTTGGAGTGGTTTTCGACTCCGAATTTCTTTTTAATAGCCATATAAACTATACTATAGCAAACTCCTATACTTTACTAGCTTTTTTACGCCGTTTCAGCTCCGAATTTACTGATCCGTACACTCTGAAACTACTATTTACATCTCTCGTCCGTTCTAAACTAGAATTTGCTGTCTTTATTTGGAGACCATACCACAATTCCCATATCAAAAGGATTGAGCGTATACAAAAAACCTTTATACGTTTTGCCCTCCGCTCAATTCAGTTTGTTGATCCGATTCCTTCGTATACTGCCAGATGTCAATTAATTGATCTTAAATCTCTAAATAGCCGAAGGACTATTCTTTCGCTTACTTTTGTATATGATATCTTACAAGGGGCGATCGATTCTCCATTTCTGCTTGAATGCATCTACTTCAATATCCCCACAAGAGACCTGCGCAATCATGAAATTTTTTTTCTAAATCGCGTTAGAACAGTATATGCTTCTAACTCACCTATATTTAGAGCACTAAAGCAATTTAATTTTCTGTCATACTCGTCCGATATTGATTTCTCTATGTCAAAACCGAGATTTAAACCCCTTTTAAATGAAATTGTTAAATAATTATATGTTGAATTTGTCTCTGTATAGTCTGTAAGAAAATGTACATTTTCTAGATTATTATTGAATAAATAAATAAATAAATACATTAACAAATATGTAGATGATATATTCGCTATTGTTAAGATCAAGGACGTGGAAGACATACTAAAAACTCTAAACGCACAACATACTAAAATAAATTTCACCACGGAAACAGAACACGGGAAAAAGTTAGCCTTCCTAGACATGGAAATACAGCGAATTGACACTAAAATCACAACGAACTGGTATGCAAAATCGATAGCATCGTCAAGGATGATTAATTATCATTCAAACCACCCGTGGACGCAAAAAAGAAACACAGTTATCAATTTAATAAATAAAATATACGATTTAAGTGACCAAGATTTCTCAAAGGAGAACACCAAGAAAATTAAAAATATATTGTACAAAAATGGATACCCTAATGGAACAATAGAGAGTCTGTTAGCAACTGCAAACAACAAAAGGGCATTGGCGCACACAAATATTGTAACCACAAACAAAAACGAAAACAAAAAATACACAGGTATCACATACATACATACCAGGACTAACGGACAAAAAAACAATAAGCAGAAGTATACAGACAGACAAAATATGCTTTGCACATAAAACCCATCGCACGCTAAACTCGGTGTTTACCAAAACAAAAGACAGAATCAACAAGGAACAACAACACAACGTAGTATATGAAATCAAGTGCAATGGTAAATTGGGTGAAAATTGCGATAAAGTATACATAGGCACTACAAAGCGATCACTCGGAATTCGAATTAACGAACATAAAACGAACGCGAATAACAAAAAGACAAAAACAGCGTTAGCACAACATTTAACGAATAGCGGACACTCAGCCGATTTCGAAAATACAAAAATATTAGACGTGGAGAAAAAAGAGAGGACAAGATTAACATTAGAAGGGCTGAGAATACAACAACAAATACGACACACTATGAATTTTAAGGAGGACGTAGACAATATAAACTGCGCATACAGAACAGCAATAACGAGTGATGATTAAACAGAGAGACAAAAAAGTAGTGTACAATTCAATATGTGGAGTTTTATTTTTATTTTTATTTTTGTTTTTATATTTCTATTTGTTTTGATGTTGTTACTTTTTTCAATGTAATTAAAAATGTAAGTGCAATTATTGTTGTAAGTAAAAATATTGTTATTTTGTTAACACTTGTTTTTATGTTTTATGTACAATAAAATGCAGACTCCCTGATGAAGGCGCGGAAGACGCCGAAACGCGTAGGAGAAAAAAAGAAACTTTTTGTTTGCTTTTTAATATATTACCGACTGAAAAGCTCCTAAAACATCCCAATTGGAAATTAAACTTTGGTCCTAAGAAAAATACAAATTACATTATTCGGAGAGCAAAAATAAACCGATACACACAAGCACTTAAAACATAAATTACACAACATGAAGCACTTCTTTCAGCATATCAGGTTTAAGTATGGCCAAGAAACCTGCTACATCATCAAACAATATAACAAAAACAACTATAAACTTGCAAAAAAATCAGAGACTAAAATTTATATTGAAATGTAAAGATTTTGGAGTTAAACCACCACATTTAAAAGGAAAGATTAAAAATATATATAAAAGATTTGAACTTGACATAACAAAGAAAGAACTACACAAGATTGAAGAGCAATTTATCATGAAAGTGTTAAACTTAGAAATTAAAGAAGTAAACATACAAATGAAAATTATTCGTACAAATATTGGACACATTAGGGATGTACTACACAATAAACTGGATGAAACAGACTACAAGATGATTGAAGAAAATCAAAAACTATTCATAAAGTACTACACAACCACCACAGAAGAAATATTAAATACAAAACTTAGAACACAAATCACCAACAACTTCGACAAATTTGGTTTTAGAACGAACGAAGATTGGTTCGTAAATAAAACAAATATTGAGGTACCCCAAGAATGTAAATGGCTTCTTTCTTTGGGGAATAAATTTGCGTTACCAGTAACGAGGAAAACGTTTTCGCCCATACATTTGATCGACGACATAGAGCAGGGAATTCAAACTTTGGAAGACGAAAAAGAAAAGGACACTACGAGATGTAAAATTGCGACTAAAATTAAAAATTATAAAAATAAACTTAAGAATTCCCCAAAAGACAAATTTATATTGAGAGTTTACGAAGACACTAAAAAGTTTATCGCACAACAAAAGGACCAAATAATAATAACGAACGCAGATAAAGGTAACAAAACGGTGATGATGAACAAGGTGGAATACAGACGAAAAATGAAGGATCTTCTAAGCGACAAAACTACATATAAAACAGTGGTCGGCATTTTTGATAATGAGGGTGTGTTGGTGAGAGCAATTGCGCTACAGTGGTGTAAGGAAAAAAAATTATGCGTAAGAAAGCTTACAGACCGATTCTGTGCACTTGACAAATTATCAAAATATTGTTTATTTATCAAGTTTTTTATCAAGCCAAAAGCTTTTTGTTATTCTGTGCAAATATTGATAAAACTTAAAGCTTCAGTGCGAATCGCTTTTCACCATACTGTGGTGAACAAAATAATGTAAACAGAAATCAGCTGTTTAGTGCGAAAAAGACTCTTCAACAACGTAAGTATTCATTATTATTAATTGTTAATTTTAAAGAAATAAATGGTTTAATAGACTCTGGCAAATATCACGCGGCAGTCGGAAATTTTTCATGAACTCACTTTCACTGAGGGCAAATGGATCAGTAGAATCCCTCAAACTCCTGAAATAACGCGCGCGATCTTTATTTTCTAAATTTTCCTCCTCTTCTAACAGCAACAATAATAATATGTCTTCTTCCATTTTATTTTATTTAATTTCAATCAAAATTACAATTAAAATGTGTTCACAATATTTTCACAAACAGTTGTTTAATTTGTCAAGAGCATTTGACATCTTGATAATTTATCAAGAAAAGAGCTTTTGGTTTTTGACACAGAATACCAAAGACTTGATAAATAATCAATATTGATAAATAAGCAAGATGGTGAATTTATCAAGTGCACAGAATCGGGCTGTTATAATGATTTTAATTGTTTTTTCGTTACAAACAATTTCTGTTTAATTGTTCGAGCGAGAGAGTGAGTGCGAAGTTAGCAGCGGAACAAAGCGGTTGTCGTGAGAATAGTGTCGCGAATTAATGCCATACAAGTTCCTATTATAATGCGAATTAGGGATTTTGTTTTGGAAAGTAGATACATTTTGGTCCATCGAGCCGAAGGGTGAATGATAAAACG
>OX639998.1:728002-944785 GCA_951828415.1 Anomoia purmunda
TGAAACTTATGATGTAGAGCTAGAGAAAGAAGAAAAAGGTTATTTTGAAGCCCGTGCAGGGTAAAATATATGAGATATGTTGAATACCAGTGCCTCCCAATGGGCCAGCAAATATTAAAGTGGAGCTGCGGTATCCACAATGGCAGATGGATTAAAGGAACAATAGGGGCGAATTTGATGGCCAAACGGAAGGGTTTTCATGACAAATTTAAGGCGGTTGTGTACTATAACGAGCAAGTTGCATCGACATTCAAGTTTGCTTATTTGCAAAAGTAGCTAGTTGGCAAGGAAGCGAGTACCTCGGGCGAGTAGCAGTTAACTTAACTAGCCATGCCGTGATTATTTACGTCAGTTTTATAGGTTCCCTTTTTTGGAGCGTGCGTCATCAGAAGCACTTCCGTGTATGGCGAATATTACCCATGAGACACTGCGTTAGTTTCGAGCTGCATGTGGAGTAATAGGACATGGATGTTGTGCACAATTTACACGAGCGGCAGGCCGCCGCATCTTCACATCAAGTGGATAATCGTCGTGCACGAAGTTGACAACTCGCGCTAACCAGTCTTAGAGGAGACAGCAATGGCTTGCCAAGGAGCGATTGAAGGCAGAGCCAGCATTGCACAGAAGGGAAAGGAGCGAGAAAAGAGGACCTATCCGTGTCATCTATGCCGAGGAGATCATGGGCTCTATAAATGCCCGGATCTCTTGAGTCTGAACTTGCGAACGCGCAAGACTTATGTAGAGCAGCATGCCCGGATTCCTTTAAACAAGGGCATGTCTCGCAGGATTGTTATTCCGGACCCTGCAATCGCAGTCCTGGTAAATTTTACACAATAGCGTTTTGGGCCCAACCAGAGAAGTAACAAGTATCTGATGCTAGTCCAGGACAAAGGCGATCCTAATAGAGCTAGTGGCCTATTAAAGCGAGCAGGGAATGCAGGCCTGAGGGATCCACAGCTGTACATTTAATTTGGTTGATAGTCGATATGAATTAGGACAAGAGTTCAAGGAGCAGTTTCAGGCATCTGAGACGGTGGCTAGAAGAAGTAGATCTCTTCTACCTACCGCTTTCGTTCGATTGCATATTAGTCAAGAATGATAGAAAACAAGATTGCGCCTTCTGCGCTGAGAGCATTTCATAGTTATATAATAATAGCTAGAGAAGCAAAGAGCAAAGAAAAAACTCTTAAAAAAGAAGAGTAGAAGCTGGCAAAAAGAAGAACGATTGAAAAGTTTTGTTAGCATTGTTTGTGTAAAATTCTTTCATTTCATCAGCGAATGGAAATTATCAGAACAGAGACAGACTTTTGGAGTTGTTGTGCTTGGGCCATACATCGAGCAAATGGACTACGAGACCGAGGTTGGAAAACTGTTTCTGCATTCAGGCTTGGATTATGCTGCACCGTTTGAGACCAGACAGCAGTGTTTAATAAAAAGGAAAAGCTGGGTCGCCATATTTGTGTGTCTATAAACAAGAGCGGTGCATATTGACATGAGCACTGAAGGTGACTGAATGACATTTTATGACCCCAGTTGCACCGCATCCAGTTGATATTTATAAGGCAGTCGTAAAATCAATGACACATCACTTGACGCGCGTCATAGCGAAGAAGTGCTTGGAATATGGTTAGAAATTACCTTGCTAAACGCCGAAAGCTATGGCAAGAAAGGCAGAGCATGATATCCCATATACGGCAGCGTTGGCGAAATGAATATTTTACGACCTTGCTGGAGAGGAGAAAGTGGAGCAAGAAACGAAAGTGTGCCCATCAAGAGTGAAAGATTTCAGTGCCATAGTCAATATTATGATTTCTTTTTGCTTTTATATGCACATATTTTTTGTTGACAAATATAGATAAATCCATCGAGTCACATTGAGGAAGAATGCAAATATAGTTTGTTTACGGACTATTTCATCATTGTTTTTAGTTTTTGAACGCAATTATTTCAACCAGTTTTAAGGTATTCAAAATACACATGCAAAAATGCATTTTTATTCTGGCTCATATTTTTCGAAAATATTCCGTAAATATCGTTATAATATTTCGTGACACTGTCGTTATTGTTAAACAATTTTTGTGGGAAGTATATGGATGTACGTATATACATATCATATAGCTACACACACGCATCTGTTCTTACTTTTTTCCACTAAAACATTTGTTCAATGTTTGACTTTGCACAGCAACGTGTTAAATAAAGTATACGAAGCTTCGTTAGGCACGAACTATTGAAGTGAAAGTTTGCGAAATAGATACCCACTTTATTATTTTGTGATATTTTCGGAGTGCGGAAGGATCATGGTTACTGGTCTCGACATACCCTTTTCAATCAAAAATCACATTCAGATCAATTAAGGACAAGCAGATCATAACTTCAAAATTTTAATTTCAGTGCAACAACTAAGTGCAACGTAAAGTTGAAACAGAAAATGAAAGTAAGAGAGCACGAAACTCGATATGAAGCAAAATTCTCTGCGAAGACAATCCCATGTATGTATATTTTGGAAAAATAATGTGCCTAACGCCCGTGATATTTATGGATATTCGGGATTATTTGACAAACAAAACTGTTAATGATATTAATCATTCGACTTAAGATTTTTATTTATTGTAAGTATTGTCGCTTAAACTACTCAACCATATAAGAAACTTTATAATTTATAGGGAAAATTGCTTGCATGAAGTGATTTCCATGACAATTAAACACCGCTTTCCAAATACGACGATGGTCATCCAAGCTTATAATATGCGATAAAATGGCAAATCGTGTCATTACAATGAAAACAACCAAAGTTATTCAGGATGGTTAAAATAAAAATTTTCGACCGCATTTGATAGATATTCTGTAATTTTTTTCCAATCAAGTTTGGTAGTTATTTCTCAATTCTTATTTTTTGTTCTTTTTTCGATCTAAAATAACTGATATTCTTGGATTTTCCTTTTGTCGATCATATTTGCTCGATTTTTTTCGATCAAAAATAATCGCTATTCTTGGACTTAACACTTATCAATTATAAAAAACGCAAAGAAAAATCGGGCATAACAATAATAGCAACAACGACAATAATACGATTTATGTTTTATGATCGAAAAAAAAATTACAAAATATCGATCAAACATGATCGAAAAAAGTTAAGTAACTTCAAGAATAAATATTATTTTAGTTATTTATTTGTGCGATTTATTACGCAAAAATCTTTTAAATAAAAATAATGTCAGTTTTTTAATGCATATGGCATAAGGATTAAATCGATATATTCGAGTTTTGTTTTGAACGAACTCTACCAATGATTTTTTGATCGAAAAAAACAAAAAAAAAACGATTGTTTTCTGACCCGAAATTATATCATACTTTGATTTGACGCCAATGCAAAATAATAAAATGTCAACATGTTGACATGTTGTTTCACATTTCGTCGTCAAAAATTAGATGCAATGAAAAGTAGGCATACAAGAATTTTGTAGGCTGTATTCATGAGCCCGAAATTGAGCTTCACTTACAATTTCAGCGAAATTGTAACAAATTTCACTCAATATCGCCAGTGGAACTCTGTAATTTGCTTATTGTGATTCTTAGATAAGAAAGAAGGAGAGAACATTTTTGAGTTGAAATTGTATTCTATTGAATACAAGCCCCAGCGTGAGCATTGGTCAGAACTTAACTAGAAAGTTCTAATCGAATCGTATCAGGAAAGAAATGAAACAATTATTAACGAAATCACGATTAGAACTGAAATAGGCGTGTAAACGGTCACAATTTTAAATAAGAATTGATTGCCGTAATTGCGCAATTTCGGGTTCAGAGAAACAGCCTATTACTTCCGATATTTTCTCGATACAACTTTGAATTCTGTTAATTAGTAAATCCACATACATATGTACATATGTATATGTGAGACAGATTAATGCCAACTTTCCAATTTTTGTGCAGATATCGAACTAAAAGTACTTTTTTAAAGTATCGCTCTGAAAGATTCGGATACCCACAACTATCGAAGCAAAATGCCTCGATGCCTTAAATATCGATACTAAATTAAAAATAAATTTCAGTCCCCATTTTTTATAAAATCGATCTATTTATCCATTAGAAGGTGTTTGCACTAATATCAATCATGTCTTTAGCTTTCCCAAGTACTCGTACCATCGGTATCGAATGGCAGGAGCGTCGATATGTTATCATATCGAAATTCGTGTCCCTACATATGTATGTATGTATGTATACCGGACTGAAAGTACTTAAGCACATATGTACATATATTCATATCTTCACTCGCATTTGGTAAATTTTGAGCTTTTTCTTAAATGTAAATATGTTAATGTCGTCTAAAAGTTTTCCGGGGTTGGAAGTCGTAAAGAAAAATTGGATTGAACTATATTTTCGCATTATCCAATCCACACTAAATACGGAATGAAAACGTCGTTTTGTTTTATTGAATTATGAATAATAATTAGTTCTTTTGAACCTCATTGTGTTCTGTAAAATGTATCAATTAAACAAATTGCTATTGATAGGGAGTTTATATATGAGATCTTTGCTAACATTTCTCAGACTTGTCTCTCTACTACGACTCTGATACGCATAAATACATACACACAAATAAACGATATAATTTAATGTAATTAAATATATTTAACAAAACTATCCGAAGTACGACCATAAATTATTATAAATTCAATTTGTACACAACTTGTTTCCACAGTTCCGCATTTTGTTTTCTATTATTTATATATCATACACACATGTATATTTATCTATCAAATACATAAACCTTTCAAGAAATAGTTTGATTATCCTCTGAAAAACATGTAAACATGCTAAAATATATTAAACCATTTTATTTCTCAATAAACATTGATATTTTCAAAGGGGAGAAAAAGAAAGCAATTAAAATAAATCGGGAATATGTATGTACATATGCATGTCTTTGTTTGAAACATTTTAGTAGCGACGAATGTCGTTGGTAATACTTACAGGTCTATTCTGCATCGGTAACAAAACTGTCGTTACACCCTTTTTGTATTCTGTGCGCACTTGTTATCGGTGAATTTTGCTACCATCATATTGGGTGGTAGCAACGTGGTAATAGCGACAGAATAGAATTTATTTGCTTTTTGGAGTACACTAATGTTTCACACATATTTAGCGAGGGCGTGGAACGAAAAAATAATAAGAAGTTTTCATAATACAAGCTCAAATTTATTTACAGTGGATTTTGCATGAATTGTACGTGAAAGTGGAAGCAGTGCCCAGTGAAGTAGGCAAAATTTTGCATTTTATACGACCAACTGTTAAATGCGTTACCATTTCCGGCAGAATTGCAGTTACTAGAAGTGATTAGGGATATGTACTTGACACACAGCACACAGAAGCAAAACATGCACAATTTACTCAGCAAAATTCACTAACCCAAGTAAACCGATATATATGTATGTACATACGTATGGTGACTGCTATACGTTTAGTATTTATTGTGATATTCGGATGGTGTTCCATATTGCAGGATTTTAAAATATTGATAAATCGCGCGTGAATGCTACACGTTCAATACTTATCGCGTAAATAGGCGGTGTCGCAAAGAACAGAAACAGGAACAGAATTCAGTACATTTTTGACAGCGATAGAAACGGCAACAGAATTTTGCAATTCTGGTGCTGTTAGCAACAGGCACAGAAATCAGTACTTTAGCAACAGAAACAGAAAGAAGTACTTTGGACTTGTTTCTGTTGCTGGAGACAGAATAAATGCTAAATATTTGACTAAATCTTTACCAAACCAATATTTTGAAGCACTGTATGCTGTTATCTGTGTTGTTGAATAATAGTCCATTAATATTGTTAGGAATAACCTGCGAAACCAACGAAAACACAAAATAATATGAATGACGCTTCGATTTCCGGCTCTGTTCTTTGTTGCACCAACCCAGGAAATAGCAACAGAAAAAAACGGCGACAGAATCATTCAGATTTACATAGTTTTTGTGCCGAGAAATCCGAGGCTCAATTGATGTAGCGAGGAAATTGAATTTAAATGTAATGCAAGTTTTTTGAAAATTCAACATATTATCTATAATTTTTATTATATTTTTTGGTGTTACATCTAAATTGTTTAAAACGCTTACCAAAAACAAAAGAAAATGGCAAATTTTCGTTAAACAGCTATAACACTATTGTGCCAAAAAAGTATGTTATCACTTCAAGGTGTGCCTGTGCTATTGTGTCATTACCCTCATTTAGAAGTGGTTACAACTTTCGGTAATACAATTTACCGGCAACGAGATGTTCGGTAACATGCAGAATAAACCCATTTATGTCATGCACGATGGGGTACGACACTTTTTTTGATTGCTTCCAATAAGCGTAATTAATGCTTCTGTTGATTCTTCTGCTGATGCTTCTATTGATTTTTATTTTTTACTCATTACAAATCGTTTTTGTATAGAGAACTTTGACATTTGAGATGAAGGTTTGAGCTTTTTAGTATCTAAAGGTGCGTTCGTTTTACAAATGTGTGGATCCCGAAGGGATTTCGCTGAAATCTGTTCGAAATCCGAGTAATCGAAATCTTGAAAATATATGGGTAATACTCCTGGCTTTCGAAAGATTTCGCGAAATCTCAGCTTTCAGTGCAGTGGGAATGTAATACTTTAACATGTACCTCCCATAGGCGGTAAGTGTTGTAACTACAAGTATTTTCACCTATTTCGAGAGGAAGTGAAAAGGAAGTAAGGATGATATAATTCAAGATTTTGCCTAGGCGAATTTATATCAGGTGATGTCTGATGCCCAACAGCAAAATTCACACGCATTTGGTTTTGCATCTATGGAGTGGGCTGTCACAGTTTATACGTATTTTGTTTTTGCTGTCATGGCTTTAGCACTTAAATTTGTAAAAGCAAAAACAAAATACATTTCATTTTGACATTTCTAGCCATGGGACGAAATCGCTCAGGTGTTCGTTGAACTCCACCTTGTATGAATTCGTCTTGGCTTATGCCTAACGCGGACCACTTGTGGACTTGACAGCATACACCCATTCGCTGATGAAATAAATTATCTCTTTTATTTTACACACCCAATGCTAACAAATTTTTCTATCGTGCTGTCGTTTGTGCTAAATAAATAAGAGTTTCCGAGCGTTTGCTTTACTTGACTTTTGTAACGTTGTCGGAAAAGCGAAGAAAACGTTTGACAGCACGCCGCAACAAACGCCTTGACAACACCCATTTGCTTATTGTGAAAGGTCAAAAAAAGGAAAATAATGAGAATTTGCAAATTAAATTTACCGCGTTTTTTGTAGAAGATGTATCGTCTGTCTGTGAACGGATTTGAGGTATAAAAGAAATATGACGCTCAACGCGCGCGAAAAGATGAGGGTTGCAAACTTTCAGCGTCGCTTTGGCGGTAGCGTTTAGTCTTTAATTATCTTCGAGAAGATGCTACCACATGTAACATCTCTTTGTATGTCTGTTCAAATATGTGTACATTTGTTTGGCCACATGAAAATGAACACGGGATTGCGCATGATGTGGTGACTGATGTGTGTAAGTATGTACAAACATGTATGAATAAATTTGTACGAGTGTAAAGTTACTGCACAATTGTGCATATTGTAAATGCATGAGTTCTAATGCCCACTTGTTTGATTGTATGACCTGCACATAGGTGTTATAAAATCTAAAATAAATTTCGAAAATTTTTTAGGCATTTAAACACAGAAGCATACCATATATAAGTACGTATGCTCAAAGTTTCTTGAAATTTCTCCAACTTAAATATACTGATACTTATGTTCAGTGCATTGCTTAATTACTACACATTATTTTCACATCTTGTATTTCCCTTTTAATAGCCACATTCTAAACACCTTACCCACCGTGTCGTTTACAACATTACTGATGTACTTGACTTCGATGGTGTTGATGTAAACTTAGTAGAAACTGCCTTAATAATAAAAATCCACATCACCACCTGTCTGCTTTGCACGATTGGCGTAATTCGAGAATGCATTCGCGTTCGCTATATGCAGTTCATTCCAGCCATTTAAGTTCGTCGCCAATGGATCTTCAATGATAAAGGCATCAGTGGAATCATCCGCATTACCGCCGTTTGACGGCATTGCAATCGCATCCAGCTCGGCAGAATTTAAATCGTCAAGCATAGCAAGGGCTGCTTCAGGTTCGATACGACTTTTGTTGGTTATATAATTATTCATGAAATCAGCGGTAATGACTGGCGTTGAAGTATGCCGATTTAGGTTTTGTATGATGCGCTCCAACAGCACCGTCTCCTTGCTAGGTACATCGCCTTGTGACTGTGAGCGAATTTCTCTTGAGAAATAATCAGTGTCTGTGCTCTTTCGAAATGGTAGGTTCTAGTTAAAGGGGGAAAGATATAGGAAAAAAGACATACAGAATTAACATTAAATATATACGAAATTTAAGCTTCTACAATAAATTCAATTAATACTCTTATAATTAAATGCGTTTTGCGACCCAGTTTAATGTACATATGTAAACACAGCCAATATCGAATTTTTAACTTTCTTATTTACTACTCGGTTCAAAAGTGTTATATTTCGTACGTTGAGAAGGAAATGCATTGCTTTCTGAAACGTTTTATTAATTAAGTAAAGAGAGAAATTAAATTATTTGAGCTTAGTAGGCTAAGGAGGCACCCCAGTGTAAAATACTCCTAGAAAAAGTTATTAATTTCCTTTAAGCTGAAGAACGTTCCGTGGAGATATATGGAGGTATCATTATTGCGTGTACGTTTGAACTGGATATAGAATGACGCTCTGAAAATCTGTTTTCAACTTTTTTTTAATATTTGTTTTTAAAAATACCCTACATATGTACATAATTTTATAAGTTGAAGCTCGCGAGTTGGTTTAGAAAGCATATGAATAGGTGATTGGTATCGTGCGGAGAATCTGAATGCCGGACATGTATTGTGAATATGTGTTAAGTATGGATAAGTATGAGTTGGCAATATCCAAATCGTGGTTGGGCCAGATTTTCGCAAAACTACGAGACAACTGGAGCTCCTCTTTGTTATTGATTGATTTAACATCTATGACGTCATTCACAGGGCGAGAGTTCAGGAAGATGGTAACTGTCTCCCAGTGAATGCAATTTGACCAGGAGTGCTCTGTTCTGACTGCTCTGTAACTTTCTACATTCGGTGTTAATAGCTCAAGGCGACCATATTGGCATAGCATGATTTAGACCCCCCAGTAACCGTTTAGCTCGGATCACAAGACATCAATTACACTGCCGTATGCCATTAAGGAAGAATCGTCGGCATGTGAGACTATAAAGTGATTAAACAAAACCGGGGATACAACGCCACCCTGGGATATCCCTTGTTTAATCCTTCTCGTTTAAGTAGTTGAGTCTGTGAATTACACCGCGACCTGTCGACCACACTGCTTATTAGGGGTCCGTCGCTTTAGGTGCAGTGTTATAAGGCCATAGGCCATAAAGCCATATGGCTTTATTTCACTTCATATTGAGAAATAAGACCATATTTTTTCTAACTGCAAAAAAAGTCATTATGGCGTTATTGCACCTTTGATAATTTTGGGTTGGGTTTACAATAGTGCACCACTTGCCTTAATATGCAAACCACTAGGAATTTCCCAATTAAACTTTATAGGAATGTTGCATTAACGTCTCTGTTACTAAAACTATCAGTTAAGTGCGTTTGCTGCCAGACGTGCAAATAAAAAGCCTATATAAAATTAAAGGGTTATGATCCTGATTGTGTTCGTGGGCCTGCGGCTTTCGGGTGAACAATGCCTCCTTGAATTTTTATTTGTACAAGAAATGTTGTATACCAAAGAAAACAGTAAGAGGGGAGGACTTTACAATTTTTCAGCAGGGTGTGTGAACGAATCAGAATTGCGAGCTTGTAACTTGTTGGCTAAAGAGACAAATATTACTTTTATTGTTGAAATACATCGTGAGGCCTTATTTCTCATATGTAATTATGTTATGGTTTTATTTTTAATAGGAAGGTTATATAAAGCCATTTGGCGTTATTTCCTATGGCTTTGTAATACGGCATCGCGTTGCATTGCTCATGAAAACGATGGTTCTAAAGGCCGCGGCTCACCTGCGTGCTTATGACGTTTAGTGCTGTAGTGGCGCTGTTCACCATCCGTAAGTCATGTTAGTACAGTTAGGGAGTAGCAGGTACAGCAAGTCAAGAGGACTGTCGATCGATTTTCCTGATTTCAGCAGTCATAACTCGTATATTGAAGATCAGTGTCAAGTATACCACTTCGTCGGACCCCAAATTTCTTAGCACCAACATGCTTAATTTATCAGCGAATGGTCTTGGAAGTTCTCGTCTTCCCGAAAGTTTCATTTAATAAGTGGCGTGCTAAGTTTTTGCGTTTTGCGAAGTCTTCTGTCGACTACGAAGTATGGAGCTCCAAAAAAAGCTCTTGCATCCATCACTTCGGTTTTAATGAAGCGCGATCACCGAATGAAATTTGCACACGACCTTACTGTGAGCCAAAGCTTACCAACAACCGCAGTTTGGACAGATACAGGAAATTGCTCTCCCACGTGTTCCGCTTGTATTGAACAATCGCGTTCAAATTCCTAATACGGGTATTACGAGGATCAGATTTGCGAAGGCTGTCGCGCTAATAAGCCAAAACTGCTGCTTTCGCCGGATCATTTGTAAAAAATTAAAAATACTGGTAGCAACACTGCATATTATATATTTTTGTATATCTAAAAAATCGCGTTATTTGACACCACCCACAAGCTACTCAGACCTAACTGATCTGCAGGAAGCGATAATGGACGAGGTCTTCAAAGGATGGACCCACCCACTAGCATTTTGTGGAGTGTACTTTCGTCCAGGGTTGCTCCTGGTCGATTGTGAAGATGAGAATACTGCGTGATGGCTTGCGGAGGTGAAGCCCAAGCTCGGGGCCTGGAAAGGCTGAAGGTTGTGCATGAGGAGGGGAGAGGATATACCTCCAACGCACACAATAACCATGTTCCTCCCAAGAAAAGCCCATCGAGCATGCCATTGGGCTGCTAAATGCCCAAAATTAGGGAATGCATACCTGGGCCTGGCCTGTTGTTAGTAGCAGCGTAGAAGACACCAGAATACGATTAGTCGTTGGCGTAGATGACGAGTCCTACAACAGAATGAGGAGCGATTAGGTTATCGGAACGAGGATGGATAGTTCAGCTTTGTCGCGATCAGACCCTGGCGACCAAAGATCGCGGGCGAAGCCGGGGCATTGTCGAAGCCATTGAAGGGTGACGAGGGTTCTACTTTAAAACCACAATCCTCTTCACCATCCGCATCAACCATCCTTCCTCCCAGTCACTCTGCCTATGAAGTTAATCGAGGGTCTCGGCATGAGCAACCTCGAGCTTGACAGTAGGAGCGAGAGCGATTTATGGCTCTCCGAGGTAGACAAGCCCCAACAGAAATGATCCAATTGAAAGTAGCCGGTCAACCTCCACCACGCTAGAGTATCTTCGGCCGTTCTTCACAGAGCCCAACCTAAAGAAAAAGTAGAAAATAGACGAGTTATTAAGTTATCAAACTGTACGAATACCCTTAGTGAAGAGAAAAGGACACTAGCTCTGTTGACGACTCACTTGCCTGATGCGTCTGCACCTGAAATTGGACCTGTATCGGGAGAATGAGACCATCACAATCTGACTGGGAACTAGTTAAGAACTTATTTACGTAGCACTCAGTGAGAAGGGCCATGTTGTTGCAACGGGGTAGCGGACAGATTATTCCAAACTTGATGAGGATAATGAGGGACTCCCTTGCATTGTCCTACATTCCGAAATTTGTTAAAAGGGACTACTCCTTGGTCAAGTTATTCAGGGCAATAAGCTTAACCTTCTTTGCACTGAAAACAATGGAGAAGATCATAGACAATAGATCAAAACACGCTGCCGCGGAAGCGGGAAGATCAACTGATACTGCCCTTTACCAGCTAACGACGAAAATAAAGAGTGCGTTTGACTGTGGGGAGACCGTAATATGTGCATTTATGGAAACAGGACAAGTCTTCGATAACGCCTCTAATACGATGTATGCCAGGCGTAGGAGAAAAGGGGTGTACAAGCGCATATCTACGATAGATAGAATCGCTGCTCAAGACAATAACTTCGGAAACAAATGTAGCAGGTAAGGTTATCTGAAAACTATTAAAGGTTGCCCACAAGGGAGAGTTTTATCGGAGTCTTATAGTAGATGAACTTTTACAAAACTAATCGATAATGAAATTCGCTGCCAACGTTATGCAGACGCCATTGTCGTTATAGCTAGAGACAAATACGAAAGCACATTATGCGATATTGTGCAAAGAGCACTAAATCTGATAAAGGTGTGGGGCGCTGCAGTGGCACTTAATATTAATCGACTGAAAACAGCCATCTTAGCTTTCTGCAGAAAAAGAAAACTACCAGCAATAAGAACAATCTCATTGGCCGGGAGTCAAGTGGCTCTGGTGAGCAAGGTGTAGTACCTGGGTGTAACCATGGACTCCAGGCTGCTCTGGAGAGAACGTGTTGATGCAACAGTTGTCAATAGTAAGAAAAGATTCAAAATTGCTCTAGGGAACAAAGCTTCGTGGAGTACGTTCTCGCTTGAAGGACATCTCCGAGCTAGTAGCTTGATGGTGCGCGGACTGATGAAAGACTCCAGAGGTTAAGAAGCATGTCTGTGACAGCACTCAAGGCCCTCTCATTATATGAGATCAGATTCGTGCTTGAGTGTGTAGAAAGACACTACCCACAATCACGGTTCCGGGCCACAAGGGCATTGCGAGTAACGAGGAGGTCGATCGATTACCTAGAGATGCGGCGGAAAAGCCCCCATAGGACCCGAGCCCGTCCTGGCGATAGGTCGATATACCCTAAGGGAGGTCCTCGGGATAGAGGAAAATAATTTAAAGGAAAGACACTGGCACCAGATGGCACGGTTACGCCAGAAGAAATGTCTATTAGGCAGGTATAATAGGAAAATAAACTCTCAGTGAAAGAGGAAATCAGTGCACAATCGGTATCAACATTTGAACAGGTAGCACCAAACTCGTAAAAAATCACACGACACCGTGTTGCTGTTAACTACAGTTTAATGAGTTTTGCATACAAGCAATTACTCGGCGCAGTGCATGAAAGGGCATGACAGCGAGTCTGCTGAATTTTGACTTCTGTGCTATGTTACACTTTTAGAGAGAGGACCGCCGTTCTCTTTTCTCTCATTGCTTTTATTCTCTCACAAACAAAAACCAAATTTTGCAAACAGCAACTGAGAGACTCTCTAACCCCTATGGTACATACATATAATCACCCTTATGATTCACATGCCACTTTTATATATGCAACACCATGCTAGGTAAATATAACAGAAACTTTATTCTTAGAGCACAGCAGCCGATTCAGGAGAGGGTCGAGTCTGTCCGTTTGAAGCCAAACCAGACAGAATATTCACCACTACCCGAGTTTTTGTTAGCACTGTTAATAGCTGATGCATTGTGATGATGGTAATTCCTGGCCTGATGTTATTCCCAATACAGCTATTGCTATTGCTTTCAGTTTTGCGGCTCTAACACTGTCACTTGATGATTTGGCAACAAGCATTCCTAACCTAAAACCGTCAACCAAAGCGGTTGTTGTTGGATTCTTTTCAAGTACAGTCCCGCTCTAGTTCTTCCTCTAAAACGTATTAATACGTATTCATTATTTAATATGTTCCTTACGTCGGGTGTCATAATCGATGAATTGAAAATTGCCCTATTAACCCTATATTTAACAATATCGAAAATTTTTGAAACTACAGTCAAAGAAAAAATTTATTGTATTGTATGTATTGCATTGCATATTTTTCTGCTGGATTCCAGATTGGCTGCATATACACAGATTTTAGCAAAACTTTTCATTTCACTTTATACGTTAGCTTGTCCTTCTTTCCATTCTGCTTTTTGGAGTAGAAATAAATCCTATTGGACTAACAGACGCTGTGTGTCAATTTATGCTGTCGTTGAGGCCAAAGATCTTGGTATAATGTTTTATCTTTATTTTTTCTTTTAATAGGCCTATTAGTCATGAGATTTGTAAAGTTTTCTCTCTCCTGAGTTTCTTGACGTAGAACTATGTAAATTTGTCAAATCACTATTAAATTATTATTCTCATCATTCTTCGTAACATTTTGGAATATGCTGCATTTATTTGGAGGCTAAGAAATTTCATAAATAGATTGGTACGTGTCCAAAAGGTTTTTCTAAATTTCGCATTGGGGTCTTTAAATTTTACGGATCCTATACCACCGTATAGTTATCGTTTACTTTTGATTATTCTGAAGTCTTTGGAAACAAGAAGTTTTGCGCTCTCCTTTACTTTTGATTGCATAAATTTCAGCACTCCTTACTGTAATTTGGGTAGCACTTCGCATTTCTATTGTGAAAACTATAAAACTGAGTATGACCCCAATCCTCTTTGGTACGTACCTTAAATGAATTTAATCTGATCTCATATTTAGTTTAACTAGTCTGTAAGATACCACTGTTTCACAAGCCAATAACAAATCAGTAAGACCATATAAACGCAATACCGACTGGACAGTTTTCAAGGAACTAATCACCAAAATCTTCATACACACGCATCGTTGAAAATCACCACTGAAATCGAAAATGCTATCGCCCAAATATAATGAAAATAAAAGACTTATCGAATCGTGGAGAAGACACAAAGCTCGGAAAGTATTTGACAGGTGTTGACGTGATAAGTTCAACAAACTATTTACATACTGCGAAGAGCAACAAAAAACTTAAACAATGATCAGGGCTATAACAAAACCAGAGAAAGTCGATGCGAAATTATGCTTCTAACGTATCATTCACATTTTCCAAAACTTTGATTTCTACGCATTTCTCTCTCTAACGAAATTCATAGCACTAAGGTTGAGCGAATTTGTACATTTAGAGGTACCACTGACGTCGCCACATTATGTATTCAGTGATGTCTAAACATATCACATGATTAATCAAATGTATCCAGCACAGTTGATGTTGAATGCCAAAATATAATATACAAAGTCATTTTCATTGCATAAATTAATTAAATAAATAGAAAAAATTAATATACGTATGTATTGGATGAGTACAGCAACCATAACAATTTTTCTAACAATAATAGTATAAAAACAGAATTGTTACAATTAACAACAACCACACATTCATGTAACAGCGGCAGAGTGCAACACTTCGAATTGTGTTTGCAATAATAGGAAGATGAAAAAGCAAGAACAGTGTACACAGCTTACTTAGTGCAAGTGATTAACACGTTATTAAGGAGTACTAGTACGAGTTGGCTGTGAAGGACTTTCCTCGGAAGAAGTCTGATGACGAGATTTGGTGATCTCCAAAATAGCTATAACTTCTCTATAGTTTTCCCTATTAAAATGGTCTCGAGCTGAAAATTATTGTTGATTAAAAAAACAAGTTAATAAAAACATTTGAAAGTAGTTTTGCAGTTTCTCTTTTTCAATTTGTTATAGTTTTCATCTTTAAATTATAAAATTAGACATTACATTCATAGTCAAAATAAAATTCGTACTTAAAGTTAGTTGCAGATTTTGTTTACATGATTGACGCAGCCAATTTCAAGTACCAACTTAATTTTGATTATATAAACACACCCAAATTTCTTCGTAACTATATTTTCTACCTATATATAACATACTGCACGGCGTATATACATTTCAAAATATTTTACCATATTGTAGTTTTCTTTCTTTATGTTTTTAGTACAAATTATTGATACCACATTAAATATTTGTAGTGAAATAAATAATATATCTAGTGAAAAAAATCAGTGCAGAAAGCAAAAATTTAAATAAAATTTGAATATTTTTATTGCTGGGGAAAACTAAATCTCAAGTAACATAGAAATTTCAGAAACATTCATCATAATTTTTATTAAGCCATTTGTTTTACTGTTTCAAACATAAATAAATTCGTATTATCAAAAATACATGGGAATATAAGATTTTTGGTGTGATCACGACACCATATTGGGAAACCTTCACCGAAGGTGTTCGCAACCTAATTTTTTTCCTTCTCCGAGTTCGTGTTGTCGAATTTTTCATTCTTTTATCATTCATCGAGCAATTTCTATGTCCGACATGTATTATTAGCCGCCACCATCTTTAATTTGCAAGATTCCTCAATTGTATTCATTTACAATGCCAACAAATGCAAATGTTGTTATTGATGAAATTCAAAATATACAATCGACACCAGCAGCGTCAATATCATCAGGACCAGTGTTTAAAAAACTGCGATAAGTTTTATTTTTTTCGCTTTTGCTTTTGCTTATGCTATGAAAAAGCAGCAGTCGCAAGCAAAGCAAAAGCAGAAAACAATTATTAGAAAAATGCGCAGTACTTTTGGCAGTCATTGGTTTACAGTTTTTCAAATTTCTTTGCTTGTGTTTGATCAGCTGCACAAACCAAAGCATAAGCGTTATATCTGCTTCGCAAGTCGTCAGCAGTCGCTGTCGCGAAACAGTTTTTTCGATCATTTTAAAACTGTTAAGCACTTCGACAGTTTTAAATTATTATGCTATTTAAGGGCACATTGAAAAAATTGATGGTCATTAGTTTTTCTTAAGTGCAATGGGGCGGAGCAAGCAATCGGAAATTTGGCAGTTTTTTCATAACAATACAGACGACGGTTTTGCTACATGCAAAACTTGTAAAAATAAACTCAAATATAATAGACTGTCGAACTTAAAAACACATTTAATTAAAATACACAGTATAAATGTTTCATTGAATAATACAGAAGTATCGGAAACTTCTTCGATAACTTCTTTATCAAAAGTAATAGTGAAAAAAAAAAAATAACAATTGAGATTAATAAAAAGCAGCTACTGAGATCATATATTGGTCTAGTCACCGAAGATTCTATTCCGTTTAATGTGCTAAATTCGGTGAATATGAAAAATATTTTGAATCCTATTTGTAAAGGACTTTTTGCTGCAGACGGAAAACAAATATGTTTGAATGCTTCAAACTCCAAGAAGACTTTACAGATCGTTGCTAACAATATTCGAAACGACATAACAGCAGAAGTGAAAAATAGACTGTTATCGTTAAAAATAGACAGTGCTACGCGGTTATGCCGAAACATTTTTGGCATTAGTGCGCAATTTATAACAATTGGGCTGATAAAATCGCGCGTTCTAGGAATGGTAGAATTGAAGGGTGCTAGATCGAGTACTAGCAAAAACCTAGCCATGGAAATTATAGAAACCATAAAAAAATACGACATTACTTTAAGACAAATAGTGTTAGTTACGTCGGATAATGGCGCAAATATGCTTAAAGCAACTAAAATATTATCTTTTGTTTCACAAGAAGAATTGGAAGAAAATGAAGCAGATTGCGCGAATGATGAGTATCTTAAAAAAATCGAACTTGTTGAGGAAATGCCAGATATGCTATTGGGCGATATTCAAGTTTGCCGTTGCGCTGCTCATACTGCGCAGCTTTGTGCGCTCGACGTAACAAAATCCTCAGCTATAACAAAGTACCTATTAACATGCCGTAATTTGACAAAATATGTGAGAAAAACAACAAATGGATATCGAGCTATATTTGAATTAAAGCAATTAAAGATGCCTCAACTAGATTGCCCTACAAGATGGGGATCGACCTTCCTAATGGTGGAAAATTTGAAGGCAGCCAAAGACGTTCTAAAAGAAATCGCATCCGTTAAATATAAGACCGAAGATGGAAATTTCGAGTTAGATGACTCCCTTTGGGAATTCGTCGAAAGCTATTGTCTTGTATTTAATCCATTACAAAAAAGCATAAAAATATTTTGAGAAGAACAATTACACTACGGCAACTTCTATGCACAATGGCTCAAGTGCAAAATATGCACGGAAAATATTATTAAAGATACGAACCACCCACTAGTTAAAACAATCGGCGATATGATTTTGCAGTCCTTCGAAAAAAGAACAAACACGTTGATGCACACACACAGTTTAATTGTTTGTTTGTATTTAGATCCTCGGTTCCATCACACCTTAACGGTAAAACAAAAAATCGAAGCAAGACAATATTTAAAAAAAGTATGGGATAGAATTAATGAAATTAACCCTGGTAACATCACGTGTTTAAGTCCAAATTCAAGTGTACATCAATACGGCTACCAATTTTGTGATATTGAAGAGAAATTATTAACCGAATATTTATCGCAAGGAATTGAAGCGAACGTAAATAATGCATCCGATGTCTATACAAAAATTGACAATCTGCAGCTTCCATTTTTAAGAAGTGACACAAATATTCTATCATTTTGGAAGGAAAAGCAGTTCACTGATCCCGACTTGTACTCGTTAAGCAATGTGTGCTTTGCAATACCACCCACTCAGGTATGTACATACATATAAACGTAACATAATTTTTATTTTTATTGTATCGTAAAACTGAACAAATTAATTTTTTTCATACTCTAGTATCTATTTAATTAATCATGAATTTAATTTATTTATTGAATGAACCAAATAAGTAAGTATAATAAGTAAATGAAATAAGTTTTACTAAATTGAATAAAATTTTGCTTTTCTCCCCAAAACAGGTGACGATTGAACGCGCATTTTCCACCCTTAAACTAGTACTAACAGACTATAGGAATCGATTAAGTGAGGAAACACTGGAAAACATATTGCTGGTAAAGCTAAATCCAAACTTTCTGGAAGCTGCTGTAGACAGTTTGCCACTTTTCCAAGACGTAGATGACGAACAAATTTAATTTTTTTTTATTTTTAAATGTTTATACCTATATCCTACATATATTGCGTTGTATATAAAATGTAAACACACTGAATTCAAATACATAAAATACATATATATAAAACAAATACATATAGTTTTTCAATCACCATGAACATCACATCACTTATAGCTGCCAAAAAATTACGCGAAACTAAAAACTGTCGAAGTGCTTAACAGTTTTAAAATGATCGAAAAAACTGTTTCGCGACTGCGACTGCTGACGACTTGCGAAGCAAATATAACGCTTATGCTTTGGGTTGTGCAGCTGATCAAACACAAGCAAAGAATGACTGCAAACCAATGACTGCCAAAAGTACTGCGCATTTTTCTAATAATTGTTTTCTGCTTTTGCTTTGCTTGCGACTGCTGCTTTTTCATAGCATAAGCAAAAGCAAAAGCAAATTTGAAACAGTTAAAAGAAGTCGAAGCAGTAAAAAGCAAAAATTCTACGACTTTTGCTACTTCGACTGCAGCAATTTAAACACTGATTCAGGACACATCAGACTTCTATTAGAAAAAACCATTCTATAATTATTGATGTTAGCGGCCAGGATTCGAGCTCGGGACACACCGAATGAAACACGGAAAACAGTCGGCTACGGCGGCCGTTATATGTTTCAAAATAAATAAACTTTTCACATAAACCATTAAATGAGAATGTTTAACCAAAACTTGTCAGCAATCCCCTTGACAAGTCCGGCAATTGAACAATGTTAAGTAGTCATGACAAAGCTGTACAACAATCAACAAGCTTAAGTAGTTGAATAGAAAAAGACCTTAAGTATTTTCCACTTTTACAGGTGCACCAAAAATTCTGCCCTCATATATTAATGCAGTAGATTGAGGTCTTGCGGACTATTCTTCGTATGTGACAGTGGCGTACGAAACCATATACGAACTGAGGATACAAGGACTTCCGAAAAATTATATTCTTTTGAGCAAGCCAGCCAACTGCAGATGAGATTAACTGCGAGATATCGTCATATGTAGTAAGCAGTGTAACAGATTTAAGTTTTAAATTATCAATATATGTAAGTGAATATTGCGCACTTAACGAAACGGTCGTGAATGGAATGCTAATTCAAAGATTTAAAGAGTTAGTGTCCGGAACATTGGCATATGCCATAAGAAATATTGTTCATTTATGATTTTATTGGTATGGATGAGAATAATTTAAGTACTACTTTCTAGTTTAAAATCGATGTCAAGTTAATAATTCGGGGCAAACTCATGATAGTTACAGAAATCCAAACTCCGCTTATTACAGTAATTCATTTAACCAATGCTGAGCTGTGGCTTGTAATAATTATTCTGCTTATAATTGTAATTTAAGATATTTCACATTCTTCTATTGTAATCTAACAGCAAAACTGCATTTTTTTCGTTATTTTTGTACATATTCTTTACTGTATTACCAATACAAGAGTTACTGTAATAAACATCGTCTATCTGAATGGTCGTGTGTTTTTCATTACTTGAATATAAAAGGCAAAATTCCGCCGCCTCAAATAATCGCTAACACCAAAGAAATGATAATACTAACCAAACACTGCAAACAGGGGAATCTAATATTCCAATGGACGATGATAACTCTTTTGATGAAAAATAAATGAAACGAACAAAAATTTTTTCATTAGCCTTGATAAAAAATGTATTGCTTTCGTTGATATGAAAAATTTTTTTATGTGAAGATGAAACAAGAACTTTAAATACTATTAATGGCGAGGTTAGTAAGCCAAGTAACACAGTAATTAAACCATGTTTTTCAGACTCTTTGTAACGCCAGAACGAAATGGGTGTTGCTAGATTTCAATAAACCATTCGATTTATTACTGCGTATGGCTTGGATAAGTCAAAATGTTAAACTAATATATATTCAAAACTTACAGTTGGAAATTAATAACGGACTGCTTCTTCCATTCATAACAAAACTTTGCAGGAGCAGGTATATTTGAGGTATGTGACGTTCAAATACATGAGGACATGATGTAAGTAACCATGAAAAAATATATAAATATACTTTAAAAAAAATTTGAGAATCTAATATCCATATAAGGAAAAACTAGTTCAGTTGTTCACTAAATACCATACCAGAAAATTAACTCTCGCCTTTGTTAACTTAAAATCTATAACATTAGATAAGCAAGAAAAATATATATTAGCGAAGAGGCTCCAAAACGACATTAAGGATGCCAACCAAATAAAAATGACGGAACAAGCCACCCTAGATGCGGAGGTTGCAATACCACTAATACCGTACTTGAGACATATGTATGTATTATTGAGAAGCAAATAAAAGAGGCGGCTGCCATCGGGTCAAATCCTGGACCAGAAACCTATTTTTGTTGCTTCTCCCAGAAAAGCTCCATCCGAACTCCACCTGGGTAAAGTGTAATACGTCCGACGGATGGAGCCATCTTAAGGCCTTGGGACCCACAAGAAGTGGACCACTAATTATGTGGTCCCACGGTGTTCGCGACCTACAACGCCTACATTCCCAGGTGCTCCCATAGGCGCACCCAGTGTACCGATGCCTACCAACACACAGATAGATGAGTCGACATTCCGCACGAAGAACGATGATGCCCCCTGCGATTGTGAGTAGTTCCAGGAGCTCGCTTGACTTAACAATAGCTAGCGCAGGTCTGATAATAACGTGGGGACCTATGCTATCGCTTACATTTGACCACCTACTCATAATCATCTCGATCGACAGGCCTGCTGACTTTGTCTCCGCGGATCACCAAACCTATGTCAACTTTAAAAAGGCTGACTGGATCAGGTTCGCGGAATTTCTTGAGCATGCCTTTAGAGCGATTCCCACTACAACTGCTGTTCGAGCGAGTGAGTCAGTGCGAAGTTGGCAGCGGAACAAAGCGGTTGTCGTAGTGATAGTGCCGCGAATTAAAGCAATAAAAGTTGAATCGTAAATATTTATTTTGGAGGCTAGAAACATTTTGGTCCTTCGAGCCGGATGGTGAAAGATAAACTGTGCATTTAGTGAAAAACATCGGCGCAATAAATCTGAAGATAAGTTGCAAGTTTCAAATCACTAAATAGCGATTGTGATGTGTTATGTATACATATGTACATAAGTACATATGCGTGTAATTGCTGTTGTGGCGTAGTTGCATTTCTGTGGTACACACCTTTTGTGGAACGTGTGTTCAAAGAACGTAGATTTACGTTCCTTGGTTCCTGTCTTGCGGTTTGTGTGTGGTGTTATGTGAGCGATGAGGGCGGCCATAATTTAGTTGTATTGTGTATTATAGAATCTCTGCGCTTTAGTCATTTTATTTTCGATGCGGCAGATTTATATGAAATTCGAAGTGTTTCAACAATCAGCGCGTTCCTATGTTGTCGCAAAGAACGTTTCTTACGTGATTTAGTTGTCGTTGTTGTGTGTCACGCAGTAGCGTACATACAGTTGCTGACGGCATAATGGAATCGGGCATTCCCTCCACATATATTTGCCAAAAACAGTTATTTAAAAGATTTCTTAACCAAATTAAAACACGTATTTAATCAGCTTTTATTAATTAAGCATATTAGTAACTTAACCACGCGTGAATAGTTATTGTATTAAAGAAACAAAAAACAGAAAACACTTTTAAAATCCCACCGCTGCAGGGTTTAAACGCAAAGGGAACAGTAAAACGAAAACGGTTTACCATTATGACGTTTTAAGCGACAAATAGGGTAGAGATACGAGTACAGATAAAAGTTATTGGAAATATAATAGCAAAGAGAAACAACCGCTGATTATTTCGCAGCAACCGACTTGATTATATTTTATTGTCCGTAACTGTATATATTTTATATGCGCACTTGGTTCCGACGAGTGAAGAGTAAAGCGAGCGTTTCGTGGAGAGGCTGCCTTGTATTTTATTGCGTCTGTACCTCGTGCGCAGTTTATTGTTATGGATGCGGCAGGTTTGTATGGATTCCGCAAGTATTTCTGCGCTAAGGTGAGTTTCTCTTAGTGGCGTTGCTGTGTGGCAGTAATGTATGTACATATGTACATACTTATGTACATATGTATCTGCTTATATGCTTAGTTGGATCGGACCGGGGAAGACTACAGCGAGTTTCGTTGAGAGAAACATGGGAATGAGTTTCATATGCGCAGTTGGTGCGGACTACCAAAGAGAAGGGTTTATTGTGCAGCTTAGGGAGAGTTGTGAAGATTTCGGCGAGTGTTTCATCGCGCAACTTATTTCTTTGTGGGTAGTATTGCGATGTGGCAGATAGTGGTGTACACATGTGCATATGTTTGTAATATGCGGACTTGGGTCAGACTAGCGAGCGCGTTTGTTAGTGGCATTGCTGTCTTGAAAGTAATTAAATACATATGTAAGTATGTATGTATGTGTTTCATATGCGCACGGGGCTCAGGCTGGCAAGGAGTACAGCGAGAGTCTCATTTTATGGCCTATGTACTTTTTATTCAGCTTTTGGGGTATGCGGCGAGTTTGTTTGGAATTCAGCGAATATTTCAGAGCGTTCCTATGCTACTTTATGCGACTTAATGCGTTTTTTCCAATTAGCGATTGGCGAAGGAGAGATGTGCGAATATATGAGTAAATACATATATGTACATACATACATGCATATAGAGGGTGTTTTGTTCTGTACTCATTCAGAAGATACGTATCTACATATGTGCGCATGCCTATGGGGTGCCAGAATGAAACCCACTTAAGATTTCATTGCTCAGCATGGCCCGATTGCCATTCGTGTTATATTCACGGAGACAATATTTATGTGCAAGGCGCATTCATATCAGTTGGTGTTATATGTATAAAAACAAAATTAGATGCACAATGAAAGTATGATTTACAACCAAAACTTAACTTTGACTTAACTTTCATCAAGCGAATTCAATTAGCTGCTTGAGGGTGAAGTTTCCATATATGAATTCGCCCTGGGTATGTTCCTTCACGTACGAGTTTATAATAGTTCTTAGCAACCGTTACAATTTATCAGGTTTTGGGCGATTTTGTACGGAAAACTTTGCTGGAAACATTTAGAGTTGGCGAAATTAAGAGAGAACAGGCAATCTAACCGAATATGATACACAATTTTAAAGCAATGGTGGGGATTCAGGGGGTTATGGTAGCCTGCAGAAAACTTACGATTGCGCGATAATTTTCAGAACCTCTGCAACGAAAGTATGCAAAAAGCCCAAGAGTTTCTAGTTGGTGGAGGAAGAAAGAAGGGTACCATTGAAATTGGATGAAGCGAAGATAACCAAGACGGTTGGTTCGTATGTTTAGGGTTTCGATAATGGTAAGGTGAATAAAGTTATCACGGTTTATTATGCGAATTGAGAAATATCTGCGACTTAAAGTGTTCTAAAGGAACCAATTCATTGAGAAATAATAGCGACTTAAAAAATCTTAAGATGAAATTGATTTTCAGTCGGTTTATAAACCCCCACCGGCGACTTAAAGCGTTTTGGTGAATTGGATTGTAGAGCGATAATAGCGACTTATATCTGCGAATTCGTTTGTAGAGCGATAATAGCGACTTATATCTGCGACTTAATGCGTCTTGTTAAAGTGATTTCTTAAGGGCGTAACTGCGAACTAAAGATAAGCATTTATAACTGCGATTTAAAGCGCATTTGCGAATTGATAGCTAATGGATTCACAGCGCTTTACAAAAGTATCGGAGATCTAAGGCGTCTTATAAATTAATTATTTAAATGCAGGATAGCGGTATGTTTATTTATATGGTAGATTATAAATAAATTGATCTGGGTAGCGTAACATCTGCTTATGAAACGTTGGCGACTTAAAGCGTTGTTTGCGAATTAGTTTCTAAAGCGATAACGGCGAATTATAAACTCAACTATCTGCGACATAATGGGTATTTGTGAATTGATTTACTAAAGGCGTATCAGAGAATCAAGGTGGTTAAAGGCAGAATTTATATGTGTTAAGTTAAGTTAATTGTTGAATCTACATGAATTGATTCTTGAAGGGCGTAACGGAGTAAGTGCGTGACTTGGGGGATACCTGCGAGTTAAGGAGTGCCTATGCAATATGTCGTTATGTAACAGCGTAAGCGAGGCTGGTAGCCGCTGGTTTCAGTTCGGGTTTCCTTAGCTTGACTGCTGGTTGATAATCACGTATGCATTGTATCGATATGCTCATAAAAGCACTATCGAAGAATATCAGAAGTAATTTTGTAGCAATGATGGTGGATTAATAACTGAGCCATACCAGCCTGATGGGCATCTCAATGGGCGCATTATAAGTGTAAGCTGTCTGCGTGAAATCATTGGAAGCACATTTTCAGCAGCGTGGAGTCTTGTAAGTAATCGATTCTTGCATACGCCTTTTGTGGAATCTCCATTGTTCTGTATATTTCTCCACGATCATCGCGAATACATTCAGTTCTCCGGAATATTTACAGCGGAGGTCATTCCAGTCGCATACGCCTAGATGCTGCATACTGCTGATGGTTATGAGTCCTCGTTCTGTAGGTAGTGGGAAATGGTGCGACCCGCAGTTTTCAAAATGTCTATGCATGGGTTAAAGGTCAGAGCAGAAATTTGGTATACTGTAACATGGCACGCAACCTGGGCATCGCAGGCCTCTCGTCTATGACCTGTGAAATGTGTAGCAATTAGAAAATTAAGGTAAAACCTGCTAAGGTAGTTCAGGAGTTCTGTTTCGTTCCAGTCAGCCGAGCATCTGCAATCTACCACACCACAAGTGCACAGGTGAAGCTGATCAGCGAAACAAGTATATATACATATAAGTTGTTTGCGACGCATACGGCCGTCCTCCGGATGCTCCTTACGGGTCCCGAGATAGATCTGTCCCTTTAGCGCACACAACGTTTGATCAGCCAGCAAAAGTCAAAATGCAGTTGGGCGTTGGTGTATGGGTTTAGCAGATGTAGCAATAATCCTCGACATGAAACTACACTCCATAAATCCAGCTTCGGTCCTCTTGGAACTTTATCAGTTTCAATCAGCCGGTAACGAGACATCGATTAACATAGGCGAAACAAATTTGAAACCATTGATTTCTGATGTGTAACAGCGCGTGCGCGCGAAGCCACTGAGTCATAGCCGTAACATGTGAGGGGTTTCGGGCTGTCAGTGTGCCAAACTGACTGCCATTTGGGAGGCTGTGGTTGAATTTGCTAAATACCATCTGCTTTGTGTTATCGGTGATAGCCTGTTAGCCTTTATGTGTATCCAAAATGCAGATCCTTAGAGCCTAAATCCGCAAACTTATTGTTTAGGGAACCTTTTATGCCAGCTCCAAGCGAGCAAATTCTTATTGAATGGCCGGAGAATCGAACAACGTATAGGCAATGTCGACAGATTAACACGCACAAGTTTCGAGAATAATAAAGTGGTGGCTATCTTCAAGAGTTTCTCAACGGCGGTAAAGAAGACGAAACTGAATGGGAACAACCTAGGAGAAAAATGGGACAATTGGCAAAACTATATTAAGGCAGCTGAACGCTAGTACATAAGATAACTATCCGTTAACCGCTTATTACAAATGCCTTCGCCAGCACTAGTAGAACCTGTTGAGCCTCGAGATATATCGAGTCTCAAGGCCGGAGGATGTTCGAGCGAGTGAGTCAGTGCGAAGTTGGCAGCGGAACAAAGCGGTTGTCGTAGTGATAGTGCCGCGAATTAAAGCAATAAAAGTTGAATCGTAAATATTTATTTTGGAGGCTAGAAACAACTGCTATTCGCAATGGTGAGCAAAAGTTCCGCAAGGTGGTCACGACTACTGCGGCTCGCTCCATCCCGGCAGGGAGGATCCCTGCAATACGTCCCAATTTTCCTACTGAAGCAGTTGCGCTAGCGAACGAGCGTGACTGCCTTCGTCACTTCGATCCTCCTTATCCCTATATCAGGGATTTATACGGGGCGATTGGGAGGCTGGCGGACCAGAACAAGCGAAACAAGTGGGAGGAGCATTTAAAGTCATTAACCTTGTGTCATGTGTTGGTAAGCTCTGGTCCGCCGTGGTGATGAACGAGCGGAAATTTCATTCGGGGATCATGCTTCGTCAGATACATTTGACAGCCTTCTCTGCGTACACCAAAGCCATAGTCTTCAAGTCGATCGCCGGTAGCACTTGGACACATTAGGGATGTACTACACAATAAACTGGATGAAACAGACTACAAGATGATTGAAGAAAATCAAAAACTATTCATAAAGTACTACACAACCACCACAGAAGAAATACTAAATACAAAACTTAGAACACAAATCACCAACAACTTCGACAAATTTGGTTTTAGAACGAACGAAGATTGGTTCGTAAATAAAACAAATATTGAGGTACCCCAAGAATGTAAATGGCTTATTTCTTTGGGGAATAAATTTGCGTTACCAGTAACGAGGAAAACGTTTTCGCCCATACATTTGATCGCCGACATAGAGTAGGGAATTCAAACTTAGGAAGACGAAAAAGAAAAGGACACTACGAGATGTAAAATTGCGACTAAAATTAATAATTATAAAAACAAACTTAAGAATTCCCCAAAAGACAAATTTATATTGAGAGTTTACGAAGACACTAAAAAGTTTATCGCACAACAAAAGGACCAAATAATAATAACGAACGCAGATAAAGGTAACAAAACGGTGATGATGAACAAGGTGGAATACAGACGAAAAATGAAGGATCTTCTAAGCGACAAAACTACATATAAAACAGTGGTCGGCATTTTTGATAATGAGGGTGTGTTGGTGAGAGCAATTGCGCTACAGTGGTGTAAGGAAAAAAAATGTTGCGTAAGAAAGCTTATAATGATTTTAATTGTTTTTTCGTTACAAACAATTTCTGTTTAATTGTTCGAGCGAGAGAGTGAGTGCGAAGTTAGCAGCGGAACAAAGCGGTTGTCGTGAGAATAGTGTCGCGAATTAATGCCATAAAAGTTCCTATTATAATGCGAATTAGGGATTTTGTTTTGGAAAGTAGATACATTAATAATTAAACTACGTAATAATGCTTTCAATGTCATATAGTGCGTATTGTGCACATGTGAAACTCATAGTGAAGCGAATTTAATAATTTTATAACAAAATGGAATTTTTTTTTAACTGCTGTAAAAACTAATATAGTATGTATAATGAAATAAAATTTAGGCTATACCTAAAGTAACCGGAAAACCTAAATTCTTTATATTAATCATCAGTGCATGTATTAATATCTACACTTTTGTGGCAGTTTCTTGTTAACAGTTTGTTTGATAAATGTCTTGCATTTAATCTGTTTCTTTGCTTGGAACAGATGAATTTCAAATCAGAAAAAATTTGCAGTTACTTACTTTTTGTTTTATGGCTTTTTCAATAGATATGCCTATTTGATCAACGTTTCGACTTATAGTTCTGGGAGAAAGAAGGATACTTTCAATAAAAACGTTTAGTTGGGTAGTAAGGTTTTACAAAACTTTTACGAAAATTTCTTTAATAAATGCACCATCCGAATAAGGTCTTCCCTTCCTAACAACCCTTAAACTAATTATGTAAGTTTGTCAGATCCTTTTTTAATGCAGTTTGTCCCTTTCTTTCATCTTTATGCTCTAATTTTTCTCCTTCACCTTGAGAAATCCATTCCTTACACTTTTGCAAAATATTATGTTTTTTTTCAGTGAAAATATCATCTCTCTCTACACCATTATATTTATCAAAATCTATTGTAGTACCTTCTAATATTATATTCTCTGGCCCCTTTAATAGAAGCAGAACACAATAGACATTGCGTTTTACCAAAGGCATCTGAAACCATAAAATATTTCTTGTCATACATTTTAGTCGAGCACAATCCACTGTAGCATACAAAAAATTTCAGCAAAGCAATTGCCTATGTTGATTCGTTGCTGTCTGACCAACGACTGATATGAATAGCGTAAGAATGCGTGTGCTGAGCGCACTGCTCACATGAGTTAGCTTTGCCGACCTATGATATAAAACCATCCGTATTGACCCAACACAAAAGCTACAGAGAAAAAACAACTCCATAGTTAATGACATCTACAAACAAAAGAAGAACATACCACTCTCACTAAGAAACAATTTTTGACAATACTACAATTCTGCCTACGGGAAAATAACTATTTCAAATATGACGACACTCACTACCAACATATACAAGGAATGCCAATGGGCAACCCACTGCCACCCACCGTACCTGACATTGTATTAGATAAAATACTGGACGACAGCATCGCTGAACTTAAACAAAAGGACATATATATCAAATACATTAACAAATATGTAGATGATATATTCGCTATTGTTAAGATCAAGGACGTGGAAGATATACTAAAAACTCTAAACGCACAACATACTAAAATAAATTTCACCACGGAAACAGAACACGGGAAAAAGTTAGCCTTCCTAGACATGGAAATACAGCGAATTGACACTAAAATCACAACGAACTGGTATGCAAAATCGATAGCATCGTCAAGGATGATTAATTATCATTCAAACCACCCGTGGACGCAAAAAAGAAACACAGTTATCAATTTAATAAATAAAATATACGATTTAAGTGACCAAGATTTCTCAAAGGAGAACACCAAGAAAATTAAAAATATATTGTACAAAAATGGATACCCTAATGCAACAATAGAGAGTCTGTTAGCAACTGCAAACAACAAAAGGGCATTGGCGCACACAAATATTGTAACCACAAACAAAAACGAAAACAAAAAATACACAGGTATCACATACATACCAGGACTAACGGACAAAAAAACAATAAGCAGAAGTATACAGACAGACAAAATATGCTTTGCACATAAAACCCATCGCACGCTAAACTCGGTGTTTACCAAAACAAAAGACAGAATCAACAAGGAACAACAACACAACGTAGTATATGAAATCAAGTGCAATGGTAAATTGGGTGAAAATTGCGATAAAGTATACATAGGCACTACAAAGCGATCACTCGGAATTCGAATTAACGAACATAAAACGAACGCGAATAACAAAAAGACAACAACAGCGTTAGCACAACATTTAACGAATAGCGGACACTCAGCCGATTTGGAAAATACAAAAATATTAGACGTGGAGAAAAAAGAGAGGACAAGATTAACATTAGAAGGGCTGAGAATACAACAACAAATACGACACACTATGAATTTTAAGGAGGATGTAGACAATATAAACTGCGCATACAGAACAGCAATAACGAGTGATGATTAAACAGAGAGACAAAAATGTAGTGTACAATTCAATATGCGGAGTTTTATTTTTATTTTTGTTTTTATATTTCTATTTGTTTTGATGTTGTTACTTTTTTCAATGTAATTAAAAATGTAAGTGCAATTATTGTTGTAAGTAAAAATATTGTTATTTTGTTAACACTTGTTTTTATGTTTTATGTACAATAAAATGCAGACTCCCTGATGAAGGCGCGGAAGACGCCGAAACGCGTAGGAGAAAAAAAAGAAACTTTTTGTTTGCTTTTTAATATATTACCGACCGAAAAGCTCCTAAAACATCCCAATTGGAAATTAAACTTTGGTCCTAAGAAAAATACAAATTACATTATTCGGAGAGCAAAAATAAACCGATACACACAAGCACTTAAAACATAAATTACACAACATGAAGCACTTCTTTTAGCATATCAGGTTTAAGTATGGCCAGGAAACCTGCTACATCATCAAACAATATAACAAAAACAACAATAAACTTACAAAACAACAACAGAGACTAAAATTTATATTGAAATGTAAAGATTTTGGAGTTAAACCACCACATTTAAAAGGAAAGATTAAAAATATATATAGAGGATTTGAACTTGACATAACAAAGAAAGAACTACACAAGATTGAAGAGCAATTTATCATGAAAGTGTTAAACTTAGAAATTAAAGAAGTAAACATACAAATGAAAATTATTCGTACAAATATTGGACACATTAGGGATGTACTACACAATAAACTGGATGAAACAGACTACAAGATGATTGAAGAAAATCAAAAACTATTCATAAAGTACTACACAACCACCACAGAAGAAATACTAAATACAAAACTTAGAACACAAATCACCAACAACTTCGACAAATTTGGTTTTAGAACGAACGAAGATTGGTTCGTAAATAAAAAAAATATTGAGGTACCCCAAGAATGTAAATGGCTTCTTTCCTTGGGAAATAAATTTGCGTTACCAGTAACGAGGAAAACGTTTTCGCCCATACATTTGATCGCCGACATAGAGTAGGGAATTCAAACTTAGGAAGACGAAAAATAAAAGGACACTACGAGATGTAAAATTGCGACTAAAATTAATAATTATAAAAACAAACTTAAGAATTCCCCAAAATACAAATTTATATTGAGAGTTTACGAAGACACTAAAAAGTTTATCGCACAACAAAAGGACCAAATAATAATAACGAACGCAGATAAAGGTAACAAAACGGTGATGATGAACAAGGTGGAATACAGACGAAAAATGAAGGATCTTCTAAGCGACAAAACTACATATAAAACCATCCGTATTGGCCCATCACAAAAGCTACGGAGAAAAAACAACTCCATAGTTAATGACATCTACAAACAAAAGAAAATTGACGCAAAACTTAAATACTATTTGACATGCAATGCAGCTACAGCACCAAGACTATATGGCCTTCCGAAAATACACAAGGAAAACTCTCCTCTCAGACCAATTTGCTCTTCAATTGGTGTACCGTGCTACCATATTCGAAATATATTGGAAAAACACTCAGAGAGATAATTTCGAAGGACTACAATATTAACAATTCTTTCCAACTCAAAGAAAGATTACAACATATAACGATCGAAGAGGATGAAATTCTTATTTCATTTGACGTTGTTTCCCTATTCACGAATATACCGATACAACTAGCAATACACACGATTATGCAACATTGGACCATCCTAGAAGAACATACCACTCTCACTAAGAAACAATTTTTGACAATACTACAATTCTGCCTACGGGAAAAAAACTATTTCAAATATGACGACACTCACTACCAACAGATACAAGGAATGCCAATGGGCAACCCACTGCCACCCACCGTACCTGACATTGTATTAGATAAAATACTGGACGACAGCATCGCTGAACTTAAACAAAAGGACATATATATCAAATACATTAACAAATATGTAGATGATATATTCGCTATTGTTAAGATCAAGGACGTGGAAGACATACTAAAAACTCTAAACGCACAACATACTAAAATAAATTTCACCACGGAAACAGAACACGGGAAAAAGTTAGCCTTCCTAGACATGGAAATACTACTGGTATGCAAAATCGATAGCATCGTCAAGGATGATTAATTATCATTCAAACCACCCGTGGACGCAAAAAAGAAACACAGTTATCAATTTAATAAATAAAATATACGATTTAAGTGACCAAGATTTCTCAAAGGAGAACACCAAGAAAATTAAAAATATATTGTACAAAAATGGATACCCTAATGCAACAATAGAGAGTCTGTTAGCAACTGCAAACAACAAAAGGGCATTGGCGCACACAAATATTGTAACCACAAACAAAAACGAAAACAAAAAATACACAGGTATCACATACATACCAGGACTAACGGACAAAAAAACAATAAGCAGAAGTATACAGACAGACAAAATATGCTTTGCACATAAAACCCATCGCACGCTAAACTCGGTGTTTACCAAAACAAAAGACAGAATCAACAAGGAACAACAACACAACGTAGTATATGAAATCAAGTGCAATGGTAAATTGGGTGAAAATTGCGATAAAGTATACATAGGCACTACAAAGCGATCACTCGGAATTCGAATTAACGAACATAAAACGAACGCGAATAACAAAAAGACAAAAACAGCGTTAGCACAACATTTAATGAATAGCGGACACTCAGCCGATTTCGAAAATACAAAAATATTAGACGTGGAGAAAAAAGAGAGGACAAGATTAACATTAGAAGGGCTGAGAATACAACAACAAATACGAGACACTATGAATTTTAAGGAGGACGTAGACAATATAAACTGCGCATACAGAACAGCAATAACGAGTGATGATTAAACAGAGAGACAGAAAAGTAGTGTACAATTCAATATGTGGAGTTTTATTTTCAAGAATGATAGAATACAAGATTGCGCCTTCCCGCGGTGAAATGACAGATTTCGCCTTTAGTAAACACGAATACGGGAGAGAGAAAATTGAACAACTTCCAATATTTCATTGAAAAACGTGTTCTAATTGTTCTAAAGTGTAAAATATGAATTTATAGGCAGACATTTAATAAATAAATTCGCAAAATACTAAAAAAAGCGTATCTTTTTCTTAATTTGTGAAAAAAGCTTTGTCTAGTTGAAGTTGAGAATTGTCAAACCCGGCAAAACCAAAGTAGCGGTACTTCTAAAGGCGTCACCTTCAGTATTCAGTACACCGTGTTTTATTTTTATTTTTATTTTTGTTTTTATATTTCTATTTGTTTTGATGTTACTTTTTTCAATGTAATTAAAAATGTAAGTGCAATTATTGTTGTAAGTAAAAATATTGTTATTTTGTTAACACTTGTTTTTATGTTTTATGTACAATAAAATGCAGACTCCCTGATGAAGGCGCGGAAGACGCCGAAACGCGTAGGAGAAAAAAAAAACTTTTTGTTTGCTTTTTAATATATTACCGACCGAAAAGCTCCTAAAACATCCCAATTGGAAATTAAACTTTGGTCCCAAGAAAAATACAAATTACATTATTCGGAGAGCAAAAATAAACCGATACACACAAGCACTTAAAACATAAATTACACAACATGAAGCACTTCTTTCAGCATATCAGGTTTAAGTATGGCCAAGAAACCTGCTACATCATCAAACAATATAACAAAAACAACAATAAACTTACAAAACAACAACAGAGACTAAAATTTATATTTAGTTAATGACATCTACAAACAAAAGAAAATTGACGCAAAACTTAAATACTACTTAACATGCAATGCAGCTACAGCACCAAGACTATATGGCCTTCCGAAAATACACAAGGAAAATTCTCCTCTCAGACCAATTTGCTCTTCAATTGGTGTACCGTGCTACAATATTCGAAATATATTGGAAAAACACTTAGAGAGATAATTTCGAAGGACTACAATATTAACAATTCTTTCCAACTCAAAGAAAGATTACAACATATAACGATCGAAGAGGATGAAATTCTTATTTCATTTGACGTGGTTTCCCTGTTCACGAATATACCGATACAACTAGCAATGCACACGATTATGCAACATTGGACCATCCTAGAAGAACATACCACTCTCACTAAGAAAAAATTTTTGACAATACTACAATTCTGCCTACGGGAAAATAACTATTTCAAATATGACGACACTCACTACCAACAGATACAAGGAATGCCAATGGGCAACCCACTGCCACCCACCGTACCTGACATTGTATTAGATAAAATACTGGACGACAGCATCGCTGAACTTAAACAAAAGGACATATATATCAAATACATTAACAAATATGTAGATGATATATTCGCTATTGTTAAGATCAAGGACGTGTCTTCCACTAAAAACTCTAAACGCACAACATACTAAAATAAATTTCACCACGGAAACAGAACACGGGAAAAAGTTAGCCTTCCTAGACATGGAAATACTACTGGTATGCAAAATCGATAGCATCGTCAAGGATGATTAATTATCATTCAAACCACCCGTGGACGCAAAAAATAAACACAGTTATCAATTTAATAAATAAAATATACGATTTAAGTGACCAAGATTTCAAAAAGGAGAACACCAAGAAAATTAAAAATGTATTGTACGCATACAAATATTGTAACCACAAACAAAAACGAAAACAAAAAATACACAGGTATCACATACATACCAGGACTAACGGACAAAAAAACAATAAGCAGAAGTATACAGACAGACAAAATATGCTTTGCACATAAAACCCATCGCACGCTAAACTCGGTGTTTACCAAAACAAAAGACAGAATCAACAAGGAACAACAACACAACGTAGTATATGAAATCAAGTGCAATGGTAAATTGGGTGAAAATTGCGATAAAGTATACATAGGCACTACAAAGCGATCACTCGGAATTCGAATTAGCGAACATAAAACGGGCGCAAAGAACAAAAAGACAACAACAGCGTTAGCACAACATTTAACGAATAGCGGACACTCAGCCGATTTGGAAAATACAAAAATATTAGACGTGGAGAAAAAAGAGAGGACAAGATTAACATTAGAAGGGCTGAGAATACAACAACAAATACGACACACTATGAATTTTAAGGAGGACGTAGACAATATAAACTGCGCATACAGAACAGCAATAACGAGTGATGATTAAACAGAGAGACAAAAAAGTAGTGTACAATTCAATATGTGGAGTTTTATTTTTATTTTTATTTTTGTTTTTATATTTCTATTTGTTTTGATGTTGTTACTTTTTTCAATGTAATTAAAAATGTAAGTGCAATTATTGTTGTAAGTAAAAATATTGTTATTTTGTTAACACTTGTTTTTATGTTTTATGTACAATAAAATGCAGACTCCCTGATGAAGGCGCGGAAGACGCCGAAACGCGTAGGAGAAAAAAAAAACTTTTTGTTTGCTTTTTAATGTATTACCGACCGAAAAGCTCCTAAAACATCCCAATTGGAAATTAAACTTTGGTCCTAAGAAAAATACAAATTACATTATTCGGAGAGCAAAAATAAACCGATACACACAAGCACTTAAAACATAAATTACACAACATGAAGCACTTCTTTCAGCATATCAGGTTTAAGTATGGCCAAGAAACCTGCTACATCATCAAACAATATAACAAAAACAATAACAGAGACTAAAATTTATATTGAAATGTAAAGATTTTGGAGTTAAACCACCACATTTAAAAGGAAAGATTAAAAATATATATAAAGGATTTGAACTTGACATAACAAAGAAAGAACTACACAAGATTGAAGAGCAATTTATCATGAAAGTGTTAAACTTAGAAATTAAAGAAGTAAACATACAAATGAAAATTATTCGTACAAATATTGGACACATTAGGGATGTACTACACAATAAACTGGATGAAACAGACTACAAGATGATTGAAGAAAATCAAAAACTATTCATAAAGTACTACACAACCACCACAGAAGAAATACTAAATACAAAACTTAGAACACAAATCACCAACAACTTCGACAAATTTGGTTTTAGAACGAACGAAGATTGGTTCGTAAATAAAACAAATATTGAGGTACCCCAAGAATGTAAATGGCTTCTTTCTTTGGGGAATAAATTTGCGTTACCAGTAACGAGGAAAACGTTTTCGCCCATACATTTGATCGCCGACATAGAGTAGGGAATTCAAACTTAGGAAGACGAAAAAGAAAAGGACACTACGAGATGTAAAATTGCGACTAAAATTAATAATTATAAAAACAAACTTAATAATTCCCCAAAAGACAAATTTATATTGAGAGTTTACGAAGACACTAAAAAGTTTATCGCACAACAAAAGGACCAAATAATAATAACGAACGCAGATAAAGGTAACAAAACGGTGATGATGAACAAGGTGGAATACAGACGAAAAATGAAGGATCTTCTAAGCGACAAAACTACATATAAAACCATCCGTATTGACCCAACACAAAAGCTACAGAGAAAAAACAACTCCATAGTTAATGACATCTACAAACAAAAGAAAATTGACGCAAAACTTAAATACTACTTGACATGCAATGCAGCTACAGCACCAAGACTATATGGCCTTCCGAAAATACACAAGGAAAACTCTCCTCTCAGACCAATTTGCTCTTCAATTGGTGTACCGTGCTACAATATTCGAAATATATTGGAAAAACACTCAGAGAGATAATTTCGAAGGACTACAATATTAACAATTCTTTCCAACTCAAAGAAAGATTACAACATATAACGATCGAAGAGGATGAAATTCTTATTTCATTTGACGTTGTTTCCCTATTCACGAATATACCGATACAACTAGCAATACACACGATTATGCAACATTGGACCATCCTAGAAGAACATACCACTCTCACTAAGAAACAATTTTTGACAATACTACAATTCTGCCTACGGGGAAATAACTATTTCAAATATGACGACACTCACTACCAAAAGATACAAGGAATGCCAATGGGCAACCCACTGCCACCCACCGTACCTGACATTGTATTAGATAAAATACTGGACGACAGCATCGCTGAACTTAAACAAAAGGACATATACATATATCAAATACATTAACAAATATGTAGATGATATATTCGCTTTTGTTAAGATCAAGGACGTGGAAGACATACTAAAAACTCTAAACGCACAACATACTAAAATAAATTTCACCACGGAAACAGAACACGGGAAAAAGTTAGCCTTCCTAGACATGGAAATACTACTGGTATGCAAAATCGATAGCATCGTCAAGGATGATTAATTATCATTCAAACCACCCGTGGACGCAAAAAAGAAACACAGTTATCAATTTAATAAATAAAATATACGATTTAAGTGACCAAGATTTCTCAAAGGAGAACACCAAGAAAATTAAAAATATATTGTACAAAAATGGATACCCTAATGCAACAATAGAGAGTCTGTTAGCAACTGCAAACAACAAAAGGGCATTGGCGCACACAAATATTGTAACCACAAACAAAAACGAAAACAAAAAATACACAGGTATCACATACATACCAGGACTAACGGACAAAAAAACAATAAGCAGAAGTATACAGACAGACAAAATATGCTTTGCACATAAAACCCATCGCACGCTAAACTCGGTGTTTACCAAAACAAAAGACAGAATCAACAAGGAACAACAACACAACGTAGTATATGAAATCAAGTGCAATGGTAAATTGGGTAAAAATTGCGATAAAGTATACATAGGCACTACAAAGCGATCACTCGGAATTCGAATTAGCGAACATAAAACGAACGCGAATAACAAAAAGACAACAACAGCGTTAGCACAACATTTAACGAATAGCGGACACTCAGCCGATTTGGAAAATACAAAAATATTAGACGTGGAGAAAAAAGAGAGGACAAGATTAACATTAGAAGGGCTGAGAATACAACAACAAATACGACACACTATGAATTTTAAGGAGGACGTAGACAATATAAACTGCGCATACAGAACAGCAATAACGAGTGATGATTAAACAGAGAGACAGAAAAGTAGTGTACAATTCAATATGTGGAGTTTTATTTTTATTTTTATTTTTGTTTTTATATTTCTATTTGTTTTGATGTTGTTACTTTTTGGCGTAGAATACGTCTTACCTTACGGTATGGGCACCAACGTCAGGTTTTTATTGTTGTAATCTCTATTTCTTTAATTATAAGGAAACGGCTCGATTAATTTTTTTTTTTTTTTTTTTTGTAGTCAAATGAAGATGTTAGCTTTCGTTTGACATGCATTTCATGTTGGTTGATATCTTCGTAATATTTAAATTTCTCAAATGAAAATTGTATAAACACATGCACACAAATATGTGTGTGGTGTTTGGTTGAGTGTTTGCTGTTGGGCGATTTAAATGTATTGCATAATTTTAGGCGGGCAAGTTAAAGTAGAGTAAAAGAAGAGAAAATGCTGCCAAGCACTGCAAAATAAATAATAAAATTGATTCGCGTATGTTATTTATCATTTATCTTTACTATTGATAACAGCCATTGACTTCGTTTTTGCGAGAAATTTAATTGATAATTTAAAAACATTTTTATCCTATTTTTCCTATCATAAGCTTATGTATATCATCCAAAGTAACTATCAAATAAAGAAATTCATTTGCTTGTATTATTCATCATTTATTGTTACATACATATGTTTTCTGTCTTATCGGATGGCGTATTCTACGTTAAACTTAATGGCCGTGTCTCTGACACAGCCTGCTTCTTTTTTCAATGTAATTAAAAATGTAAGTGCAATTATTGTTGTAAGTAAAAATATTGTTATTTTGTTAACACTTGTTTTTATGTTTTATGTACAATAAAATGCAGACTCACTGATGAAGGCGCGGAAGACGCCGAAACGCGTAGGAGAAAAAAAAAATTTTTTGTTTGCTTTTTAACATATTACCGACCGAAAAGCTCCTAAAACATCCCAATTGGAAATTAAATTTTGGTCCTAAGAAAAATGCAAATTAAACCCATTTTGCTTATATATTGAACGAGCAAGTTACTAGAAAAAAACATCTCAAAACACATCATGTGATATATCTCGGAAAATTATTTAAATAGTTCATGTCCAGTGGCATACACAGATAATCAAGGAACTTCGGACGCACCTTTGTTTTTTTGAGAACTTTGCCTCAGTTGGTTTAGCTAACCGCAATCATATCTCCTCACTAAGTGTGGATTTTGACACAGCGCTCGATCGAGTCGGCGTGCATGTCGTCTTGCGTCAATTAGAGAGTTGGAGGTTTGGAAATAGGATATAGGATTTCAACAAGTCATTTGTCACTTTCGGTAACCTTGTTCACAATTTTCGTATATATGTAGAAAGCATAAATCTAATAACTTAAATTTAGTGTATAACAATACGAATATTGTAAATACTCCTAGCATACGAATCATTCATATTACAACGCTAATACACATTATTAGGGCACTTATATTGTCGAAAATCGGCTATGGTTGCCGCTCCTTTTAGATCGGAATGGATAATGATCTACACTGACGGTTCCAAAACTCAGGACCATACTAAGTGCCGATGGTGAAATAGTAACCGTTGGCAAACTACATTGCCATTGCTCTGTGTACACAGGAGAAGCTGATGCCGTATATATATTGATATATATCAAAACAATAATTTGTGCGGATAGGCTCTCATATCAAGTACACGGAGCATATTAGTTGAGCATCAACATCAAGTCTGAGTAATGTGGATTCCCAGCTACGCTGGCATTAAAGGAAACGAGCTTGTCGACCACAGAGATAAGGCTGCAACAATGCAACCGGTACACACCTTTGATTATTTGGTGAACAAGGACATCTACGGACTCATTTATAAGTACTTTGACGCTCAAATAACTGAGGCAAGGAGTGCAGCAACGCAGCACCATTACGCAAATCGCAATACAACAAGCACTAAACCCGATTATCCATCCTTATGCTGAACCAAGGATATCACAGCCCTCATCTGACTTCGCATAGGACACACAAGCGGTACACATTCGCATGTTTTAAATGGTTCGAAGACAGCTCCCTGCCCGTGCTACAACTTGGCAACATTTACCGTCAAGCTCCTCCTGTACTACTGCTCACATTTTACTAATGAAAACAAGTTTGAACAACCATCTCCCATCGAAAATATTGAAAACTCCTTCCCGGGAGGATATTGTAAAAATGGCTGATTACTTGATCAGAGCGGATTTTTGAAAATTTATTGAAACCATAAGTTTCTTTACATACTTGCATATATAAACATTTCTTCCACATATCTTATTAATTTACTTCTCACATTACCTAAATTTTTATTAATTGATGTCTCAATAGTTTCTAATACCCTTTTACCAGAAAACTAACTGTCTAATAATTTAACTTTGCTAGTCAAAATAATCATATTAGTTCAGTGAACCATAAGCCCTGACACCTAGTGCTCCATCAATGGTAAGATAATAAATATATTTCTGCCACCAAAAAAATTCACAATCATGTGCTTTCGGAGTTGGCGTTAAACTGTGGGTCCCTTCAATTTATGATAAAACATCAAGAGGCACACTACAGAAGTATGCACAAACAGACCTTTGATATAAGCGCCAAGTTATTATCATTATTCTTAAAGATCAGGTTTTTATTGTGCATAATATGTATGTATATACTCCTCTTTTATTTGAAATGGTTTCCATGTAACATTTAGTGTAAGTTATAAATGTGGGATACTTACTTTTGTCCGTTAGCGATTTCTTTAAGAACGGCGGCACGTGCGGCCAACTCTTCTGCTCGTCTCTGTTGAGTTAGTTCTTTAGCTCGCTCAGTCCAAATAAGCTCTTTCAAACGTTGGAAGCTGCCTTGGACGTTTACGGAATTCGTATTGCCTCCAGTGGGAGCATTTGCAGTTGAAGCATTAGCACCCCCATAACGATATTTTGAAGATCGACGTGAGCCATTGTTACTACTGATGCCAGCGCCACCATGATTAATCGATGCTAATTTTGCTTCAGCTCCATATACATGTGGCGATAAACTACCATAGTTACCTCCATCGATGCCATAATGCCGTTGACGATGTCCAATGGGTACACGTTGGGGTATTAGTGGCTCCCTGCTGATCACTCTACCAAAAACGGGAGATCGCGACCTGTCTCCATACCGTGGCAACATTCGTACGCTGTGAAGAGTTAAAAGAAATATGCAATTGTTTTCGTTTTGAAAAGTATTAAGCCCACATACACATTTTTATATCAGGGCAATTATTTAAAACTATCTTAACAATAATTTAAAAATTCAGTTTTAGCAGGCAATCCTTTTTATAAATCAAAATTATATTTTTCAAAATGTTACTTCTTAAAGATTTTTTGTTTCAAATGATGGCCCCATAGACTAATATGAATATCTACTACAGTGAGCATACGGAAGGTTAAAATTCCATCAGACCTTTTGAGAGAGTCTAGTCTGATCGTGTGGCACTTTGCACAGCCTTGCCGAATGTTCCATACCAGAAATCTCTATAAAGGCTTAAGTTCAATGTTCGAATTTGCCTCTTATATTTCCTCTGCATAACCAATTTCGGACCAATCTGCTTCTTTTCGAGTTTTAAGCACCCTATTTAGAAGTTTTTAGCTCAGTGTTTCACCATGGAATTGCTTAGCCTCACCTACTACTTTTGTTTGGTGAACATATCTAGAACTAAAGTACTCGTTAGCCTATAGGCCGCCTCGTTAATAGATTGTAAGTTGTCTAAAATTTGTTCCGCCCAAGTGCTTCATTTTATTCTTATAATACTTATATAATTTTCATAGAACAATTATTTTTGTGTTAATGATATGTTTTAAGACATATAACAACATCCTGAGATCTCAATATCTGGCATATTGTAATGCATGTAAATCACTGATTTCTAAGTTTAATTAAAGAACATACATTTAGTTCAAATAAACTAGGTTTATGCAGGTATTCTGTAAGCAGTCTCTAGTCACTAATTGAGTCTCTTCGGTGATAAGATTGATTTTGAGACTAATCGGTATTCAGTAAGCCGCCTTAAATCTCTAGTCTCAAAACAATGTCACTAATTTGTTAGCTTGACCTGAGTAAATCACAAAAGAAGAAATTGAATATTATATACTCTCGATCTGCTCCATGGTCGTTCGCCACTCAGCTTGAATTTGTAATAAATCTCTTTTATTTTTAATAAAACACGCATTATAAGAAAAATTTATTTGTTTTGATGAGTAGCTGCGTTTATGGGTTGTTGATAGTTCTAATGTTTACATATATTTTAAATAAGCCGTTCAAATAAAATGCAGTAATAAGAATTTTGATCTGTTAATTTCAATCTTCATTTTACGATAACCACATTGTTTTAATTTTTAAGAAGCAAAAATGCTGTTGACAATGAATTGAAAAATCATATTAGCTTTGATCCAGTACTTTTCCTGTAAAATCCTGTAAAACTGTCAAACGGCAAAATTCCTCTCTGGAATGAGAGTAAAAAGTTAATCTCTCCAAAAAGTAAGGGAACAGAAAAATACACATTTCCTGTAAAAACGTCAAACAGTGGTATTTGAATTTAAAAATAAAAAGTGGAAAAACGTCAAACAGTGGTATTTGAATTTAAAAATAAAAAGTGAAAAATGGAAGGAAATTCGTTAAAAGTTGGTTGCTCACCAGGAACATTAAATCGCATACGAAACGGTAATACTTCTAACATTTTTAGAGCAAAAATGTGTTAAAGTAGAATTTTATTGCAGATGAAGAGTTCATGCGCCAAAAAGCCTGCGAGGTCCTTGAGGAAGAGTTCCGGACACATGGTACCTCGTTTGATGAGGTTATATTGGAAGAAAACGGTAAGAAGGTACCTTCTTTTAATAAGTAAATACTTCATAAATTTATATGTTTGGTTATGTTCTCAGTTCCGGAAGAACAAACACATGCGACTCCTGAAAACGTGGAATTACCAAGTGAAATGGTGATTTCCTCCTTCGGTAAGGTAAAAGTGATATCTTTACAGATTGATTATTTAAAAGGGTTATGTTTTTACAGAGGATAGTCAAGATTTCACACCAATAGAGCCCAAGCTTGTTTGGCTGGAAGCGCCAACAAAATTAATGCTGTCTCTATTAGAAGAGCTCCGACCCAAAGTAGGGAAGTCTGCGGAGCTATGCAATAAAAGAAAGATGTGGAAAATTATTGAAGAAAGGCTAAAAACAGAAGGGTACCCATTTAGCGCTCTTCAAATAGAGAATAAATTTAGAGGAATGGAGCGGCAGTACAAAAAAGTCGTGTTGAATAACAGGCAAAGTGGAAGGAGTAGGCAAACATGTCCTTACCAAAGGTTAGTTTTTGGATTACCTATTAGCTTTATTGTTATTATTGTTGTTTTAAATTATTTTAATTATTATTATTATTAACTAAGAAACTATGTAATTCTAGCGAGCTGGATGCTATTTTGTCCGAAAAGCGCTCGATTAACCCGACCTTCCTCTGGGAAAGCAGCGAGGATCCCGAAATGTCTCGAATGGAGACCACAAGTAGTGAGGTGGTTCCTGATTTGCAGGCTGGTACTTCAGGTACGACTTACAAAATACGGTGAAAATAATAGTAGTATAACGTTAAAAAAGTTTTCAAATGTTTTAACCAGAATTTTTAAAAACTTTTTAAGAATGCAGCTTTGTAGCCCATTTCATTTTACTATAAGAAACTGCAAGTTTCAAATATCTAAAAATTCGGGTTGATTTTTGAAAATTTTTTTTTGTTACCATAATTTAAAGGCTCTACTAACAATTTACGAAACTGCGTTTTCCACTTTTTTGGTAGGATTTATTAAAATACCCTTTTATTAAAAATTGGAATTTTTAAAAGCCGTATCGGCATGATTTTGGAAGTTTTACATATGATTTTTACTCTCCTATAAATGAAAAATTTGTTGGTAGGGCTTTTGTGAATTAAATATGTATTTTTTTTTCTTGCATAATGCTATAAGCTTGTGTCACTTTTTTTTTATATATTTGGAATATATTTTTTGTAGATGATACTCCAAGTTGCTCAACAAGTCGTCAAAAAATTACGTCACAGAAACGCAACGAAACGCTTGTGGAAATGGCAGAGGAGAGAAAGGAGTACCACGCGAAGGTGCTGGAATATTTAAAAAGAAAAGAAGAAAGGGATATAGAGAAAGCAGAGAGAGACAAGAGAAAAATTGAACTGCTGGAAATTTTAGCCAGAAAAAAATAAATAAATAAGAAGTAGTAATATTTATGATTAGTTTAAAAAGTCATTTATTTATAGTTAACTCATGTATACTGATAAGTAATGAATTGTTTTTGTTTTTTTGATATTAAACATGAAATTCAAATTTATACCTCTTGTCGTCTATTTCTTAGTTCCTCACAAATGAGATTTCGAACATTGTTGTTTCTGGTGGGCATAATGTTTTCCCCGTTCTCGTTCCTTTCTTCATCCCCACTATCTAAGGAAAAGTTGAAATCGTTTTCGCTCGCAAGATTGTGTAAGACACAGCACGCTCCGATGAAACAACATAGTTTTTTTATACCTTTCAACTTGCAGTAATACAGTTGCCGAATCGCTGTTTCAGTATGCCAAATGAATGCTCAATTAAAATGCGACCTTTGCTCAGTTGTTTATTGAAATATTTCTGGTCTCTTGTCAAATGACCATTGTCTTTGAATGGGGTTATGATGCAATCACTACAGGGATAAGCCGAGTCCCCAAGCAAATAGTAATCTAAAAAGTTTTAAATATTTAAATATAAAAGTATGTTAATTTTCCAAGTTGCAGTTGCTTTGCATTTGTATAAAGTATAGTTCCTTAATGCAGGATGTTTATAGTAAGCAATGCATCGTGTCCCAAATTGTTTTTCATCCGATTAATATGCGCATGAATGAAGTATATAGCCCATCAATAATTTTTGGAAACAAAGCAGCTAAATTGTTGTAGTGACTTTGTGTGTATGCATTGTGTATATATGTATGTATTTCGCATCAATGCAAAGCTACATGAAACTTGGAACTCGCCCTATGCTTCTACATATTTTCATTATAGGGATGTAGTCCTAAAAAATGTTACCTCCGCACAATGTTGTTAGGTTATTATAAACAGGAGAATTTTGAAGAACCCAACTGTCGTGACTGGATCCTGGAAAACCAACGAAAGCATTGATGAACTTTCTTCGTTCATCGCAAATACCTTGCATAACTAATGTTATATGGCCTTTTCGGTCAATATAATCATCTTTGCGTTCCGAAGGTGGATTAATTATAATATGCGTCCCATCTATGCAAGCTAATTAAAAGAAAAAGAAAAATTAAATGAAATACATACAAATTCACACAATGTACTTTCACCTATTGCCTTCGGAAAACCAAGCTGAGCAAAGTAATTGGCAGATTCTTGTTTTCTTTCGTTGCTGGGCCATTTGATAACTTCAGGGCTCAAGCTGCTTATGAACATTGTCACCCTATCAATTACTCTGGAAATACTTGAAATTGCTAAATTAAATCGGTCGGATAAATCACGAAAGCTACAAGCCTCGTGACCAGCAAACCACAAAAACACAGCCAGATTTTTCGCTGCCGGCAAACGCTTATCATCTCTAAGTGTTTTATACGGATCCCATTGCTCATATCGCGTTGTTAAAGTAGCGAATAGCTCCTTGGAAATCCGAAAATGTTTTAAAAACTCTTCGTCAGTGTATGTGGGAACTACTTCTTCAAAATAGTTTTTAATGCTGTTTCTGCTTTGCCGTATGTGCGTCAATATTTGTATTATCGCTTCATCTTCACTGTCAGAGTTTTCCCTTATTAAATTTAGGAAGCCATCCGAGTCGCTTGAAGAGTTTACTAGCTCATCCACTAAAAAGCTGAAAGTCTCTGAGCCTGTGTCTTCTACAGGAGTACTAGAACCAGCGGCACATTCTTGCTGTGAATTAATTAATAACATCAAAATATCTTAAATATATTGGGAATTACTTACACCGTCAAATGAATCGTTATTTTCTTCCATTTTCATTTCGTTAAATGATTAAAAGTTAATTTTATATTTTTCGCAATGTACTTGGCAAACTACCATTTTTGTTTACTTTTGTGCAACAGCTGATCGTTTGACACTTTACAGGATTTTACCCAAAGAAAAAGTTCGGGTAAAAACTTGCAACTTCATTCTCTACACAACTCTCCAAAAGTGGCTCTCATTTACAGGTTTTTGGTGTAAGGGAACGCTTTTCCTGTAAAAACCTGTAAGTTTGGGTAAAAACCTGTCAGTTCTTGGAGTAAAGGAACAAACTTATTGTGTGCTTTCGATGAACACATTTTCAGTGAGGTTGATTGTGCATCTCTAGTTAAATACACCATCAGCTGATTGTCTCTCCTGCTTATCACAATAGTCTTTGGTTAAATTTTCTGAGACTATGGCTTACTGAATACCGAAATCGTCTCAAGTTACAAAAAATGTTTCTAATTGAAAGTCTCAAATTTAGTGACTTGAGATGAGACAGTGTTACGGAATACAAAAAATTGATAAACATGCTTTTTGAGACTGATCCATGCATGAAACTAATGCTATCGACGTCTATATCATTAAATCATTTATTTTTAAAATTTCGCATAAGAACCGGGAAATTTGTAATAAGTTGATCATAAAAGTGATTAGAGGAATGATGGCAATTCATTAAAGATTGATAAAATAATAAATAATGCAATATATTTCATCCAATTATAAATAAACAATAAAGTAATAAGAACTATTCACCAAATAATATATAAGTATAAGAATTTTAATAATTATACTTGTATAATAAGAATTTAATGAAGCATAAAAAGAAAACGTGAATAAAACAGTAAATAATGACAGTTTTATAATACAAAATACCGTTCAAAATTTGGCCTAGCTGAGTGCCAGGTTGCTCTCTGCCAGTTTAAAGTCAAGATCCTCTGATCCTCGAAAGACTACGTTTCACTATAATAATACTACACTTTTTTGGAGAATTATGTAGTTTTTAGATATAGTTAATTTTGAAGACTGCGGTTCTTCCATAGGGAAGAACGGTTCGTACAACGTGTTGTTCAATACGCACTACTTCCAAAATTAAATTTGAGTCCAAATCTCTGATATCGGTAGTTGTAGATGCTATATTAAGATTTACATACGTGTTAATTGTTATTTTCAAACAATTTGAAAATAGATAATTCATAATTTCTTTAAGTGCCTGTTTTAAATTCCTAACCAAACTCGGATTTTCCGGCAGACTAGAATTTTTGGAGGGAAAAATTTTCCACGTTTCATTTGCGTGAAGATAATCTCAGTCATACCTGTAGAATGAAAAACTACGAATTATTTATTTGCCTTTTTCCACTCCTTATTCTAGACTTGAAAATTAATACGTCCGTCATTGCCCGAACTTGCCTCTTTCCTGGTAAAGGAGTGCAATCGCCATCCCCGAACCAAGGGAATGGAGTGCTGTTGGTCAGTGCTAGTACTTTCGCAATCAAACTTCCACCCGTTCATAAATATTAATTTTGTTAAATTTCTGCGCTGAAGTGTAACAACACGAGACGAAAGCGTTTAAACGAAATCATTTTTGAAGAGGGTTGCCAACTTGTGAAGAACGTTGATTAAATTTAACTGCTTTAACATCTGAAATTCTATTACACTGGTGTCAAACAACAAACCTGTATAAAAATTTAAATTCATCTAAATTTTTAAGATAAATTAAGCATTGCTACCGAATTTTTTTTGAGGGATTCCGACCTATTTGAAAACTAAAATCAAATTTATTACAACGTAAGCGAAACCAGGTTATATCATTTATAGATATATATTACCACAAAAGGTTTTCGAAATCAGTTTATGAGTAGCCACTTTGCCAAAATTACATATTTGTTTTGTTTAAGTTAAATAAAGTGTACTCGTAATCTAATTAAGACAATTTTAGTATATTCTTTTGTGATCATCACTTATACATGTACATATGTACAATACACGAAATGTAAGTTCTTCTTCGTGCTGATACATGCATTGTGAACATCCACATAATTTTTGGACTTCCTTATTACTGAAAAACTGGCTTGAATTATAAAACCTCCTGAATCTTCGCATTTTGTAAATCGTGCATGGTTGAGCGACGTAATTCTATCCGTTCGCCTCCCCCTTCTACTGCTTTGGCTGTGAAAAGTGTTGTCAACGTAGATTCATCCGACTCACAAAAAATCAAAACTTTCGGGTTAACGAATGAAAGTGCTAATAAACAACAAATTACTTTGCTCTCAATCGCTAAAGAAATCACCGCTCTACGTAGTGAGAATGCACGAGTGCTCTCGTTAGTGAATAGTTTGCATGAGGAAAAATCTCAACTAATGAAAAAGTTCGATGCCCTACATACAGAAACAATTTCATTGCATACCAAACTCACTAATAGTGATGCTAACATTATGCTTCTAAAATCTGAACTAATAAATCTACGTGACATGGTTACTAGTGCTATAACTAATAAAGTAGGCGTCATTACTAATGCTAACACCGCTAGCTTAATGCCTGCTGCTAGTCAGTGTACTTCTTCGTGCTCTACTTTTTCTACTGTATCCGCTACTTCAAGTGCTCTCGTTGCCGATTATGCGTATCGATCGGCTATTACCACTGGTAAAGGGAGTGCAAAGCATTTTTCAATTTCTCCGATTACTGAGTGCACCCTACCTACAGGTGCGAGTTGCTTTTCAGCCTCTGCTAGCTCTCTCATATCTACTGTTTCTTTCGCTAATGATGCTGTTGCTGTGTCTCGGCCGCCTACTGCAGTTTTCTCTCCGTCATTGCCATCATCTTTGCCATCAACATCTTCTGTTGAAGCTGCGGTCCACTTGCCTAATTTGATGTCTTCTCCGGCTGCTGATTCTGATGCAGTAAGGGCTTTAACAACAATAAGTTATGCTGCCGAGTCTTCGGCGTCTCTGCCGGTTATGACGCTTTCGCCTGGTACTGCAGTAAATATTAGACTGCTACCTCTAAGGCTACTGATTTAAACGTGCCGTCTTACGCTAGTGTTGCTGCTCACTTGCCGATTTCGTCAACTATGCCATCTGTTCATAATGCTAATATGGCTATGCTTGACAAAAGCCCCTTGTGGAAAAATTTTTCAAAAAATAAGAGCCGTAAACTAAAACAACCCTTAGTTATTGGTTCGAGTGATAATAATGAGCTAGGTGTTATTTCTAAAATGAGATGGTTACATCTGTCACCTTTTTCGGCCTCAGTTACTCCTGATAAACTAAAAGATTATATCGCTAAACGCACTGGTATTGAGAAGAGCTCCATCCTGTGTTATAGTCTAATTAAGAATGGTGTCCAACCAAATACTCTGAGAAGTATTAATTTCAAGCTGGGCGTGAATGCAAATTATTATGAGAAGCTTTTGACACCTGAGCTATGGCCTACGAACGTAGTAGTACGCCCTTTTCGTTTCTTTCCAAAAAACGACGGGATTCTTCAATCCAACAGAAATCGTTCAGTGGAGAACGTAACCGCTTAAAGTTCTACATGCATAATATGTCTGGTATCAGAACTATGTAAATCCCAGATTGTGCGTCTATTTAGCTCACATCGTGAATATGACATTATTGTCATTATTGAGACATGGCTAAATGAAAACTTTCTTAGCGACGAGTTCTTTGACTCTAATATTTACAATGTCTTTCGTAAGGATAGAAGTGCTGCTCTAACTGGATGCGCTAGAGGTGGAGGAGTTCTTATCGCTGTTCAATGTAAGCATCATGCTTCTGAGGTTACGCTTAAAAATAATAATGCGCTTCTTGATCAGCTGTGTGTTCTCATTCGTGGTAACTCGGAATCCATTTTTGTTTGTGCTTCGTACATTCCGCCAAACAGTACCCACGACCTCTACGCAGCCCATGTCGACAACGTTACCTCTTTGGCTTTGGATAAAGTAGGTAATGATCATCTGTGCGTGCTAGGTGACTTTAACCTCTGCAATATCAACTGGTCACGCACTATCTCGAAATCTGCTCTTATTGCCTGTAATGTTAATAGTTCTAGTGAAATGCATTTAGTTGATAGCTTCTTAAGTATTGACATTATGCAAATTAATTGTTTTTTAAATATTCTTGGTCGGACTTTAGACCTGGTATTCTTAAGCAAAAATGTAAATTTTTCTTTACTTGAATGTTCCTCACCTATCATACAATCTTGTCTACATCATGTACCTTTAGTACTTGATCTTGAATTTTATGAATATGCAAACAATTGTTATGTTGATTCTGATACTTCTTTTAATTTTAAGCTATGCGATTTTTTGAAACTGAATAATCTTTTGATGAGCATTAAGTGGGATAACCTATTTCAACATCAGAATCTTTTTAATTGCTTTGAGATTTTTAAATCCACTGTTGTTGACATTTGTAAAAGGGGCATTCCTTTTATACCAAAAAAGCGATACAAAGTGCCCTGGCACAATGCAGCATTGATGAAGCTTCGTAATAAGAAAAATAAATTTCTTCGTAAATTTAAAAAAAGCAAAAACACCGCATATTTTGATTTGTATAAGAAGTTTGATAAGAAATTCGTATGCCTTGATAAATTTTTACACAGAAACTATGTCTTAAGATTTGAAGAAAACCTGAAAGATAATCCAAAAGCGTTTTGGAATTTCGTTAATTCCAAGAAATCGATATCTAATATACCATCCACTCTTTTTCTTGGTGATAAATTTGTTAATACTTTTACTGATACTGCTAATCTCTTTGCAGAATTTTTTAAGTCAAACTTCACATCTGACTTCGATGGTGATGAAAATGTTTCCTTTAACATACAACCATCCCTCGATTTCGGCTTTCATTACACCAATTTACAAGAGTGGTAGAAAAGATGATATTTCCAATTATAGGCCTATTTCAAAGCTTTCCACAGTGGCAAAGCTTTTCGAAGGCGTTATTCAAGAGAAATTAATATTTGCTGTTAAGAATATTGTATGCCCGCAGCAACATGGTTTCTTTCCGGGCCGCTCTACAGTGTCTAATCTAGCTGTTTTTTCAGACGATTGTATCTCTGCCTTTCAATCTGGGTTGCAAGTTGATACCGTTTACACAGATTTTTCTAAAGCGTTTGATAGGGTTTCCCATGTAATTTTGATTAAGAAATTATCCTGCATTGGTTTCCACTCATCTTTTTTGAGATGGATTGCATCTTATTTGCGTAATCGTCGTTGCGTGGTTGTTGTCAATAATGTTAGATCTTCGCCGTTCCTAGCTTGCTCTGGGGTTCCGCAAGGTAGCATTCTGGGCCCGTTGTTTTTTGTCCTGTTTATCAATGACATCAGTTCTTGCTTCTCATCAGCAAGATTTCTGCTTTATGCGGATGACCTTAAGATATATTCTTTAATCAGTATCTCTCTTGATTCTGAGTTGATGCAAATTGATTTGGATAACGTTAGTAACTGGTGTGCCAATAATCGCTTATTGCTGAATGTAAAAAAATGTTTCCAAATAACCTTTTCTAAGCGTTTCAATATCATTGACACCTCTTATCATATTTCTAACTCGCCCCTGTCACGGTTAAAAGAAATTAAAGACTTAGGGGTTATATTTGATTCGATTTGATTCATGTTAATTTCATTATTACTAAATCTTACTCCATGCTTGCTTTTGTTAGGCGAAACAGCTCGGATTTTACTGACCCCTATACGCTGAAACTTTTGTATACGGCCTTTGTTCGCTCCAAGCTTGAGTATGCTTCATTCATTTGGTCACCTTACTATGCGTGTCATGCAGCTAGAATTGAGAGGATCCAAACAGTATTTATTCGTTTTGCGTTGCGTGAAATACGTTTTTCGGATCCTATCCCTTCTTATGAATCGCGGTGCCTACTGATTAACTTAAAAACACTACAAATCAGAAGAACGATCTTATCTTTGTCTTTCATTTTCGATTTACTTCATGGTGACGTTAACTGTTCCATTCTCCTTGAGAGGATTTTCTTTAATGTTCCGGCCAGGGCCCTTCGGTGTTCTGAGCTTTTTTTATTGGAGTTTTCAAATCTCTTTATGCTCGAAATGCTCCTTTTGCTAGAGCTCTGATTGAGTTCAATAGAGTTTCTAAATTTATCGAGATAGATTTTTCATCTTCAAAAAATCAGTTTTTAAATTCTTTGAATTGTTTTTATAAATAGTTATACGTTATACGTTATATTTTTATTATTTTATTATTTTCCTTTATCGCTTATTAGTCTCTAAGCATGTCTACTTAGCCTATAAGAACTTACTGTACTGATTGGCTTAAATAAATAAATAAATAAATAAATAAATAAATAAATAAATAAATAAATGATCAGTAAATACTTGCAGCATTGTGATTGAGATTACGCTTTTCAACTAGAAGGCGATAATCGATATCTAAATGGTACTATCGTTTGAATAAGTTATGCATTTCTAAGAATAAATAGGGTCCAACTAAACCCGAACGGTAGACTGCGCAGTTCCCAAAGAAAAAAGAGCAACCATCGATAATCGGCAATAATGAACTAGGGGCCAAAAAATAATAATTATGTAAAAGTTGTTGCCATTGGTAAAATTATTTATTTTCCATTCATTAAATTCGAATTCATAACGTTAAACCAATGCCGTGCGAGCGAAGCCGCGGGTAAAAGATAGTTTATAATATTGATAGGATTATAAGCGTCTTTTCATAATAATAATTATGAGTGAAAAAAATTTTTAATTCTTGAAATATGGAACTATTTCGGGCCAAGTTCGGGAAAAGTTTAGTAAAATTTTTTCACTCGTTCAGGTCATTTTGGTATTAGTCTCAAAATAGCCACAGGCTAGCCCGAACTAGGCCCAAAATGGTCCACAAATAGTTCCGTATTTCAAGACTTATAAGATTTTATCTCCCTCATAATTATTATGAAAAGGCTATCAAAATAATAATAAACTATTATCCAATGTCTTATAATTTCAACCTAAAAATAAATGTTACCGATAATTTATAAATTTTATATCATGATATAATAACACTATGTCACAAAATTAAAAAAATTCGTGTAACTTGGAGCGTCATATAGCACATGTTATGGATACAGCCGAGTAATAAAAAACTGGATTCGGAACGAAAAACTGTTCGTAGGACTCGTAATACTTTTGATTATTTAACTGTAATTACTAAATTGTTTTTTAAGTTTTATATGTCAGTAAAAAACGAAGTCATCAACATTTGGATGATGTTACAAATGCGAAATATGATGGTGTCTTATATTTTATTGATTTACAGACTAAGTTTATCAACTCTAAACTAATGCCATTTTGGTTCACTTAATTAATTGATCAAACAAAACATCCAAAAATATATTATATTCGTAAGCGTAAGGTAATAACCGAAATATTGCAATTGTGATCAAAAGTAATATGAGACCCACAAAAAACGGGAGCTTGACAGTTTTTCACTAATTACGCACCTTACCTTTCTTTGTTTTTGAATGCGCAATTCTATTTTCTCAAGACGGGTTCGTCGTTAGTTCAGAGATTCGAGCAAATGTTAACTCGAACAAAGCTGACTTTCAGTATTTAGAGTTTTCGCGGTTGCACTGTATACATATATACCGAAAACGTTTGAGTTAAGAAAACAAACAAACACCAGGGATGGGCGTTATGAGAAAACTGAGCAATTGAATGAAGGAAAAAGAAAAATCGTTATTTAATAACGTATAAATTTCCATTCGTCATACAAATCATTTTGAAAATCGTCCGCGCAGCCGTGGAGACTACTCCGAACTACAATATCGAGCGCGCACGGCCGTCCAAGCCACCTGATGAGAAGTGACCAACAGTTCAACTATCAACGTGGAATCCCCATAAATTTTAACAAATAAATATGGTTGTGCAACTCTTGCTCTGGCTTTCGTTACTCTTGCTATTTTAATTTTTGCTGCCTTAATGGCAAACAACTAAAACAAAAGAATATTTAATTCGATACTTGAGTAGATTAACTTAAAATCATGGGCAAAGGGTGATATTTGAACAATCATATGGACAAACCTGATATAAGCGTAAACAATTTGCAGGCGTTTGCGTACAGAAAACCTGGTGGAAAGAACGTATGTATTATGTTTCAGATCTATTCATGGAAAATGCTAAATTCACCGAATTCGACTTTCGACAAGTTACCATTTATAGTAGGACAAAAGGTAATATTTGAGTAGTCGGAATAACTTTTATTTTGTATTTTTATTTTTAAATTCTACTGTGTGAACGAAACAAAGAAAGAAGAAGAGTAACGTATGTCGGGCAGTTGCAAACTGAAAATAAGTTTCCAGTTTTAGTTTAATGATAAGCTCGAATTTGAACGGACATGAAATAAAGTTTTGAGTTGAAGTTCTTAAATAAATAAAGATTATTTTGCAAAACTAAAGTTTTATTTGACTCTTTAATTTTATTTTCCAAGGAAAATATCAATTTAAGAGGTGAAGTGTGGTATACGTTCAAACGTTTGGTGAAATTTTAAATTAAATGCCAAATATACGGCAAATGCGAACACAAAACCTAATAAGCCATACGAAGTGAATTTAGAAAAGTTGAGAACCCAAGTTAATAGTCAACCATAACCCTTCAAAGCGAATGCAATACATAATCAAAAACAAGTGAACTCACCAAATCAATTAACATCCATAACTCTTGAAATGCTTCTGACCGCTCTTCACTCCAAAAATAGCAGTTTTGCTTGTTCACGTATCTATTCAACCAGAAATGAGCTTCGTCACTGAGCACAATGTTTCGATAAAAAGTGGATCTTCGGTCAACGTTTCAAGAGCCCATTCACAAAAAATTTGGTGTTTTGGTAGGTCGTTCGATTAGAATTCTTGCCCCAGCTGTATTTTTAAAGGTTTTACACCTAAATCCTTCCGCAAAATTTTCCACATAGTGGAGTAACAGTAACACTGGCCGATACAGCTGCGATATTTTCTTCAGTTCGCAAACTACTTAAGCGTGTTGGTGGTGTACTGCTCAGCAATGTAAATTTGATGGACAATTTAGTCCCAATAGCACCCTCAATAATTTGCAAGCGTTGTTCGTTTATAATACGATACATGGTTAAATTATGGACCAAACTGAAGCTGTTTGAGAGTGACACAAGACATGAAACGTGCATGTGCTGCCAAAACCAAAAATAAATAGTTAAAACTCACCCTTTATAATAAAGTGTATTTTTGGCAAAGAAATCAAACTCCATCTAGCAATTATTATTGTACCATATCTACATACGTGTATAGACATACTTACTTAGGTACCTTTTTGTTTTGCTTACATATTCCGCCTACAAGTATGCACATATAACTATGTTAACAAAGAACATTAACAGACGAGTATTCTAACGGAGATAAGAAGTGAGGTTTAAGATATTTAGATAGAAACAACGCAGTAGAGAAAACTTCCTAATTGCATTTGGCTAGATAGCGATAGGTAACAAAATACTTTCTCAGAATTTACATATTAAATACTTACTTATGTATATCACGTTAAATATTTATATTGTATGTATTTCAACCACGTATGTACATGTATACCAGTTTCTTAATGGATTTAATTTGGACGCCCCGTTTCCACCTTTGTTTTTTTTTAAAAAGGTGGACACAATTCTTACGCAAATATACATTTCACGTAATTTGCAAGAAAAGGAAAAACACAAACATCGCCACAAAATCTTATTCAATAATTCCTGATTTTCTGTGGCACAAGAAATATTGTGTGAATTTTCCGTGGCACATCGTATCTCATGAGAAAAGACAAACCACTAGACGACTAGTAGGTACGAATGCAATCGGTTTATGATCTGCTTTTTTCAAAGCCAGATGAAAGTCTGCCCGAAAGCTTTAAGAGTTCGGTAGAAGGTAAATATTTCACTTGCCTTGAGTTATACGAAATAACTAAAGCACAAATTTCAGATAAATTTTCGCTAACTAAAGCAATAGCAGAACCGAGTCCACCACCTCGCGTGTAACACACCTCGGTAGAGGCAAGCGTATGTCTTCAAATCCCAGGTTGCGACACGGCGACATTTTATGGTGGTTATGAAGAATGGCCCGTAATTTGTGACATGTTCACAGCGGTGAACATTATCCACCCAAAGCTCTCCCATTCTCAGAAATTGTACCACCTACGGCACAAAACGCAAGTAAAAGCCGGTTCGATTGTCCAGTAGTACCCTCTCAGCGATAACAACTTCGACCCGACATGGGAAGCTCTACGATCACGATACCAAAATAAACCTATCCGAATTGACAACCGGAAAAAACTCTGATGACCTTGCCCACTATTCAATCCGAAAATAGTGACCAGCTATAGCTAAAAACCGCAATAAGCAACTGTCTGTCAATGCACCACGTGCTCAAGACGATAGTATAGACAGTTCGGATCCTATACTAGGGTGCATATGCTCTTCAAAATTGCCCGAAACCACAATGTCACTTTGGGAACAATCTCTCTCTTCACGAAGAGACTCCCTCGAGGGCACAAATGAACGATTTTATAACGTGCTGCGCAAAATAGGCCGCAAATCTTGGTGGCAGGTACACAAAAAGTTTGAGACACAATACTTGCACAAAAAACTACATTTGACTAGATACTCAGTGGTCCAATAACCGAAAATGTGGTTTCATTCCCGACACAAGTAGAGAAATGCTCGAATGCAATGCTCATTTCCCAACTGAGAAAGTTCTTGGAAGAGGAAAGGATTCCATAGCCTCCACAAATGTCATCTGAAGGTCAGACATAGGAGAGCATGTATGCAACAACAATAACTCGTGCCCCAAAAGGTCGATACATTGTACGGCTTCCATTCAAGGAAGAATTTCCAAATAAACTCTCTCGGTCACTCTCGGTCAGCTGCGTTCCAACAGTTTTTTAGTATGGAGCGTTCACTTTAGAAAAAAGGAGAGTTAAGTACTACACACATTATATGAAATAATCTGAAACGGTACATATATCTCTTTTACTTGCCACATCATGGGGTAGTCAAACGAGATAACTAAGGTCCGCGTAGTACTCAACGTCTAAAAAACATCTGGTTCAGGAAATTCCCTGAATGACGTGTTGCACACTGGTTCCACACTCCAACCAGATCTCATACTCTTATTCTGAAGTGGCGCATGCACAAATTTGTCAATAAGCATTAAATTAAATCTCGAGTTGGCATTTGAGTTCATACAGTAAGCCAATAAAACACTTCGCCTGCTTGCAGAGTTTTATTTATTCCAAGCAAGTTTTCGAATTCGTTAAAATGTTATTCGGGCATATACAAAAAAAACCTTGGCAAATAGGACGAGACTTTCATTTGCAGACATCGTTAATATATTTAATATAATTATACATACCTTGTTGAATTTAACTTAACTCTACATATGAAAAACCTGATATATTGGAGTATAATGACGGTAATGTTGAAGCCGGCGTTCAATAAGTTAAATCATGCTTTATTTATAAGTACACTTAAATTACCATTCTAGTAATTGTTTTTCAACCCGCCATAGTCCTTCAAAAGGCAAGTCTTTTGTAAGACAAATGTCTATTCTGGTAACTTCCTTGATGGCTCTTTTCTGTCTTTTGGAAGACGATTAGAAATATGCCCATAATCGAGCCCTGCATTACCAAAATGGAGGTCAAGGGCAAACCTAAGCAGCGCTTCTGTACTTACTGTCATTACATTGATGCTATAAAAGCCTTTTATATACTACAGTTGTCTGCAATTTGCTTTGGATGCTTTTATACGCACGTGGGTGCCGTCCATACAGCCAACTATGCCAGGTATTCCACATATACTATCGTTTTTTCAACCGTCGACTGACTCATTGCTGAGAGATTTTCTTTATTCACTGACTTTTGGTAGCTTCCAGTTGCAAGAAATCGTAGAAATGTCGACAGTTTGAAAATGTGTCCAAACACATCTATGTTGACTCGAAACTTCTAAAAAACCTTTAAAAAAATTATATTATTGATTTGGATATATTTACATGTGCAAAATATGTGCGGTCTGTGGGTGCAAGGTGGAGTAGGACACTTTACTTGGGTTCTATTTCATTCCCACATAATAACGGGTGTTTTTTTTAGACTGATAGAACTTTCGATTGGGATAGCTGTCACTGGAAAGCTGGTAAATAACATTTCTGTTCAGTAAGCATTGACAAATCATTATGGAAAGAATACCGCCGTAACAACGTTTACAAATTGTGGAAATTTACTTTAAAAATCAGTGTTCTGTTCGCCAAACTTAGCACTTCGTGAATTTTATGGTCCACATAATCGAGCATCACAGCAGCTTATTCGTCGAACTGTTTCTAAATTTCGAAAAACATTTACTCTACTCGATGAAAAACCAACAACAAGACAAAGAACTGTACGTGCAGAAGAAAATATTGGTACTGTAACTGATAGTGTTGGAGATGATCCGAATTTGTCTATTCGACGCGGTGCTCAACAAGTTGGACCTTGTCCATCCACAACATGGAAAAAAAGTGGTTCAAAATTTTACTGATCGCATCCAATTCACCAAAGCTAGTCGTGGCGGACATATGTACATATGTCAGAAATCGTTTTTAAACATTAAATGTCATGAAAAAACACCCTTTACTACAACTATCTGGAATGCCTATAAATACACGTCTTCTTACTCTGCGTCTGGCAATTCCAAGACATTTGTACAATCTCGCAGCCTTCGTCTTTGAATCCGCAATTCCTCTTCATCCAAACGTTCACTTTCGAGAAATGCTATTGCTTAATACATTTTTAAACAGTTTTGTTAAATTTGTTTCTTTTTTTAATTTTTACACAATGTAAATAAACCAATTTGGACATGTATTTTCGAGACGATAACGAAACCATAATTTGCTATCGAGATAGAGACTTCCGATTTCAGACCATTTCCTTTGGACACCTATCGTTCCTCTGGCTTTTTGTTCGAGATTGAGAATCAGGCTGTTAATTTCCTCTTATATAGATATATTCCAATTGTTTATACCTTAATGAAATTATATTTCTCAAAATTCTCCATTTTAAAACAAGACATTGCTGAGCAGTTTAAGCAAAAACTCTAACGAACTTATATTTTTTTATTAGTCTATAATATAACCGCATTTCCAAAATAATTGTATTGTAATTGTTAATGATGACAACAATGAGTAATTTAGTTATCAGGACTAAGTAAATTATAAGCATTAAAAAGATGAATTGACTTCTCTTTTTATGCAAAGGTTATATGAAATTGCCTTCATTAGAAAAGAGATTTGTGTGATATACATTTTTGCCCATGGCCTGAACAAAAATTTATACTTTGCTAATCATTTTTGATGCTTTCCATTTCCAGACAACCGGTCAGGTACGAGCATGATTTTTAATTTCGACCAAACTCGAATACATTGTTTGTTGACCCAAATAATGAGACACGTATTTTTTCTTTTGGCTCGGGAAAATTTTTCGGCCGAATTAAAAGCGATTTTGTTTTTCAGTCAAAAATCGATTATTCGAATTGGCAGTGAGAATTTTTTTTTTAAATGCCCATAACTTTGTCAAAATTTAATGGATTGCAACAATGTTTTTACTCAAATGTCAGTAATTCTTGTCACTTCAAGATAGAATGATATAATTATTGATTTTCATTATTTGAAATTTTTTATTTAACAATATATTTTTTTTTCTCTCAAACTTTTTTTACCGGGAAAGAGACATTTTGAACTACAATCAACCCAAATTTCTGATAGCGAAGATTTTTTTTTCTGAGTTATGATTTTTTATAGAAAATATACGTTTTTGTGGTACATACTGCAATGTTAACAGTAATTATACCTTTCATGAGAATGAAATGGTATATTAAGTTTGGTCCGATGTTTGTAAGTGCCAGAAGGAGAAGAGATAGACCCATCAAAAAGTATACCTAAATGATCAGGACGATGAGCTGAGTCGATTTAGCCATGTCCGTCTGTCTGTCCGTCTGTCCGTCTGTCCGTCTGTTTGAACGCAAACTAGTCCCTCAATTTTAGAGCTATTTTGATGAAATTTGGTGAGCAGGTGTCGTTGTACAAATGATTAAACATTTGTCGGAATCGGCCAGATCGGGTGACTATAACATATAATACAACCGATTATTCAGATATTGAATTTTGCGCCATAACTCCTCCATTTAAGCAGCTAAAGGCTTGAAATTTTGCAGAAATATCAGCCATTATTAGCTACGTATCAGTATTGAAAATCATGAAGATCGGAGAAATATAACATATAGCTCCCATACAACCGATTGTTCAGATATTGCATTTTGCACCATAACTCCTCCATTTAAACAGCTAAAGGCTTGCAATTTTGCACAAACATCAACCATTATTAGCTATATATTAGTATTCATCAAGATCGGAGTTCACAGTGTAAATCGGCAAGATAAATTCAGGACAAATATTTATTGCGACATATGTAGGTCTTACATATTAATACTTAATTATTTGTATGTTTTAAATGTTGAATATCAAGCGTCGATACGATATTAAAAATATTCAAAAACCATTCCCTTCTTAAAACATAGTTCTTTTTAATTACATAAGGAAAAGCATTAAATAATTTATAACAATGCCTTTACTAGAATTATTTTTATTGATTTGAAGGAAATTTTCGCTTTTAACTATAGGTAATACGAAATTGTAATACAATAACACGTTTTTTACTATTCTTCCATTCATGAAAGGTATGAAGCCTTCGGCATAGCCGAAGACAGCGCTGTTTTTACTTGTTTTCAATTAAAAAACTGCAATGATGAAAAATACTCGAAGTGCTGAATAATTGTAAGCTTTTTACAATGAAATTTTTGCTGTGGCTCCAAAAGGATACTTTGGTACCGCCATTTTCTAGAGTGGACTGGGCGGGGTGCGATATATGGAACCTGGGGCTGGTGAACGTGTTCACGGATGGATCAAAGCTTGATAGAAGGGTTGGAGATAGAGTGAACTACCAAGAACTCTGTATTAAACAAAAATTTACGCCACCAGATCTTTGCGGCGTATTTCTAGCAAAGGTAACCATCATTAAGGAAGCAGCCGAATGACTGCTCTGTAGTGCGATCACTGTAAGGGTGGTGAATATCTACTCTGATAGCCAGGCGGCAGAGCTCTTCGTTTCATAACAGTGCGATCGAAAGTGATTATGGATTGCCTGACTTCTCTTTTGAAAGCTTCGGAGTATTTCTCCATTCAGATAATCTGAGTACCCGGGCATAGAAGTATCCCAGGGAATTGCGAAGCAGATAAGCTAGTATGGGCAACATAATTTTTCCGCCGGCACAACATAGGTAATTTTCAAAACTGAGACCAAAAATGTTTTCAGTATATAGCGAAATGTGATCATACTTTCTTTTGAAATATATGAATCTAGCAGGATTGTTTAGAGCTAGATTTAATTTAGTTTTAGATTCGTAATCAAGATTACTATGTACCACTTCAAAGTATGATATTTGGGGAACGATAAGGGTTTTTACTAGTTTAAGTTTTGTATCAATTGGTAGAGAATAACAAGTGTGCCATAAGCTTCTTAGTGTATAATATATCTTTGATATGGCATAATTAACGTGATATGTTCAAGTCAGACGTGATTTTATTTTAAATCCAAGGCTAGTGACTACTGATTTAAATTTCAGCAAAATTTGCGATAAGCTAGTCAGGTCAAGAGAGTTATGCGCTGCAGGTAGTGCTTGCGTTTTGGACGCATTTAAACAAAGGCCATTTGTTTTGACCCAGACATATATTCTTCTAAGGTCATCATTTAGTCTAAACACTAAGTCTTCACCAAGTCGTGAATAGTATATCTGAGTGTCGTCAGCGTAAAGGTGTATAGATGCATTTTGACAGCAATGGATAATGCCATTCACAAAAGTAGAAAATAATATAGGACCCAGGATTGATCCTTGAGGTACCCCAGAAGAAATTGTACTGCGTTGGGAAAATACATCTCCACACTGAACTTGTTGCAACCTATTCGATAGATAGCTTTTCATCAATTTAACCGACGTTGCACGAAAGCCGAAATAATGTTTCAATTTCAAAAGCAAAATATTATGGTCTACAGAATCAAAAGCTTTAGAGAAGTCCAGAAGTACTAATATAGTAAGTTGTTCACAATCAAAAGTAGGGCGAAAGTCATCCATTATCTTAAGCATACCTGTTGAACAACTGTGACCAAACCTAAAGCCAGATTGAAACTCACTCAAGAGATTGTTTTCATTCAAATGCAGTTTTATTTGATTGGAAATACAGTTTTCGAAAACTTTTGATAAAGCCGGTAAAATACTGATTGGTCTATAGTTTGAAGCGGAATCATTTCCATTGGTTTGGAAAAGTAGAGGAGGTTATTGCAAAATTTATTATGTGTGTAAGTGAGGGAAGCGCGTAAGGAAGAATCAGTTTTAAAAAACGTAAATTAATACCATCCACACCAATAGCATTCGACTTTATGGCATATATACACTTTAAACTTCATCTTCAGTGGCTGTATCGAACGTAAATTCATAAGCTGATTTGGATTATACTCTGGTTGATTGTAAAATATGGAGTATTTGTTTGCTTATTTACTCCCATATAATACGAGTTCATCACATTGGCATCAATCATACAGATTTTCTTCTCCTTGGCGCAGATTCCCAATGAATTTATATTCTTCCAGAAAACCTTGGACGTAACGTTGGTATTGAATTTAGATTCAAGATACTTGACACTTTTTTGTCTGACGCAAACTTTTGGTTATTTATTTCTAAGACTGGTATATATACTCCAACGATTATTAGTAGGGTTTTGTTTCCAGTATTTATAGGGTATATTTCGCTTATTAAAAAGGCATAAAATGGTTTTAGTATTACAAATATTTCACCAGTATAAAATTTGCTAATTTATCGTTGATATCTGAAAAGATCCAACAAGAGCTCCAGTCCAGTGCGGCACTTTCGTCAGATAGCGCAGATATATTTATGTCCTTGCAATCTCTATACGTCAATTTACAAGTCTGTAATTTATTTAATTTCACAAAATTCTATATTATAACATAAAAACATTAATTCGTGGTCAGGCACTCCAGCTAAGGAAAATTGGTCAATATGGATTACATTACTTATGACACTTGCGCCATAAGATCCAACATGCTTGGCTTACTTTGAGGAGCAAAGCGCGTTGCATACTTATTAGCAATAATAATGTCATTGCCATTAAAGCTGCTCAACAAATGTTTACACCTAGCTTTATTGATTAAAGGATCTACATTAAAATCACCACAGACAAGGACATGCACATAACTCAAAGACAATTCAAATATTTTAGTGGAAAAATACGACAAATCATTACATTTATGGGGGTTGTAGACACAAGCAACAAGACATTTTTGAAAATTGTCACTAAACTTAACAAACACACTTTCAACGATGTCATTATAGAGAGATTTATGCAAAACTTTACATTTGAGCTTAGCATTGAAATCGATCGGTATGCCGCCACATCTGTTACCAGTGGATCGATCATTTCTTACAATAGAAAAATCACACAAAGCGTATGCTGAATCTGCAATGCAAGGTTTAAACCAAGTCTCAGTTACACAAATCACATCAATTTTAAGATCACGAAAAATTTCGTTTAGATATGCTAGTTTTTCAACTGTTAAACTTCGCGCAGTAAAGTAGCATATATTGAATCCTCTTTGATTCTCGCATGTTAATTTAAGCAATGACATTAGATTATCCTTCGTTAGTGGCCATACTTATGCCATTGCTCATGGTTTCGGTTTTCCAGAGATCTTGTGAACGATCAGTTACAAAGAGAGAAGAAATAGAATATAGAGCAGAAATATAAGGAACTAAAGCAAACATGAGATAGCTTAGAACTAAAAAATAACAAAACCAAAGCTCTTAACATTTTACAAATACAGGTACAAATTATGTAGCAGCTGCAATGTGATCTACGCTTTTACGATCCAAACGTTTTTGCCTCTTAAGTTGAGTAGCGTATTGCATTAGTTCACGATTTGTTTTCGTTAAGCCTTCATGGACGGAAAACTTCTCATCAGCATTGACTCCAATATCGCGGAGAATTAAAGACTTGCGGGTAGACTTAAAGAAGCCAGCAATCGCCTTAAATAGTAGTGAGTGGTCATAAGCCGAATTCATTTTAAAAATGATTGGAGAAGAATTGTTGTTTTTCCTATTTTCGCGCATTCGAAAAGATGAGCGGAGAGTAAGGTGGGTCTGATTAACTTTCGTACATAGTTGCGAGAACACCGAAGGTAAATTTTCGTTAGCTACATGTGGCACACCATATACAATTACATCTGTTGACACCAACACATTGTCTAGCTCATCGACGGGTTAACATAATGAGAGAACCTTTCTGCTTTGTTCTGCACTTTCGCCCGATAGTTCCTCTAGCGCACTCACTCTCCCGTCAATATTTTTGATCGCTGACTTCAGATTGGCCAGCTCAGCCGCGACTTCACAAATTTTTTACTTTACGCGCTCTTCACACTCGTTCAATTTTTGGACGATATTTCCCATGGATATTTCCAATTTCTTTTCCAGCCTTTCAAACAAACTCACCGTTGTTTTTACTGCAGTTGATTGTGGAGAGAGAGCATTGCGGGCGCTTTTCCTTTGTGTTGACATATTTGTTCACTAAATAAACTTTTGTTCCAAATATGAAAAATGAAAACCACAATAATGTAAACAATAGTCAGCTGTTTCAGCGGGAAGCCGGTAATTACTTTCAAAAGCGTGGTTTAAAGCAGCGCCACAAAAACACGTCTACTCACAGCGACACATAAAACAGACTGATAGATTATATTTAGGCATATTATTTTTATGGAATGAAATAATACAATGGGAAAAAGTACAATAGCAGTACAGACTTATATACGTCGATAATTTTTGCTTGTTTATACATATCTGTTAATATTCATTAACTTTACATTAATGCATGTATGTATATGTGTAAGAGTAGATATACATATGTAAATAATAATTTGTCGCTTACATCATAGCTTTGATGTTTGGCAGAACTTCTCCTACAATTTGAGGTTTGCGTCTTGATATTGTAACACAAGTTGAGGGGCCTACAGTTTTAAGCCGACTCTGAATGGCGGATGATTTTTGTGAGAAGTTTTTCCATGGCAGAAATTCTCTCGGAGGTTTGCCATTGCCTGCCGAAGGGCGACCGCTATTAGAAAAAACGTTTTCTATATTTTTTTATGTTGCTTGCCCCGGCCAGGATTCGAACCCAGGACCTATCGAATAAAGCGCGCACAGGCTACACACTCGGCTGTAACGAGAATTTATTATTAAATATTAAATTTTTATACAGTTTGATTGTAAGATAGTCTCTTTTAACCTCTATATCAGGTATATTAGTTTCGAACAGCATATTCGCTATAGAAGTGGTCCTAAATGAACCAAGTAATATGCGTATTGCCAAGTTAAGTTGAGATTTCCGCTTATTGATTATAGTTTTCTGGGTATGACCACAAATAAAAAGGCCGTAGTCAATTTTTGATGCTAGGAATGATTTTGTTACTGAAATCGATGTATATGTATTACAGTTAAGTTTAGAACTTGCTAGGCATTTTATTATGACTACTCTTCTAGAAAGTGATTCTTTCAAACTATCAACGGGATTGGCCCAGTCATATTTATTATTTAATATATTATTATTAAATATACATATGCAGTAGTTTACTTTTATTTACAGATAAAATCGCTCCGGAATATATGCACCAATTTTCGATATTGGTAAATAGGCATCTAAACTGAATGCTGTATTCTTTTCTTTTCTTTTAAAATTTATTAGTAATTGAAAATTGTCTGCATAAGAACTTAATATTTTTCTGCAGAGAGATAGTCTTTGGCATTTTATTATATTCCGTTAGAACCAAAATCATCGATAGTAGTGATCCTTGCGGGATTCCATTTGCTAATGGATGAATTTTCGATAGTTGTGATCCTACTTTGAACATAATCTTGCGATTGGACATAAATATGCAAACATATTTAATAATTTTTGGGCCAACCCCCTATTCATGTAGCTGGTCTGTAAAAGCATGTATGCCTATTGTATCGAAAGCTTTTGAGAAATCCAAAGATAGAACTGTTATATGACTCTTTTTTTTATTATCTCTGCTATTTGATGGTCTGCATAAATCAGACCATCTATAACTGACTTACCTTTCTTAAAACCTATTTAATTTTCATGTAGGTGTCTTTTTTGAGTGAGTAACCACTGAGGCATAGCTGAATCATATATTTGATGATATAATTTCAATAGTCTATGTTTGAGAATTAAGGATGTATTTTTTATCATTGGTATTGTATTTTGGTATGATTGGTATGATATTCAATTTAATCCTTTACCTTTGAGAGAATTAAGCGCAGAAGGAAGTTCGGAAATTGATACTTTTTGTTCGATTTGTGATGCAGAGGACATAAAGGATACACACATAAATTATTGTCAAACTTGTGCATTATGAACTCAGAACTGAAAATGTCATAATATGGTTTCGTGGACCAATATTAAGTGTTCTTTGGTTGCTATAGGATCATTTAATTATTAAATTACTTTTGATGGACTTAAGCTACAAAAAGGTCTGATGTTTGACCATACTTTTGATGTGGAATTTGAAGGGTGTATTTCCGAGGTAAATTCTGTTATTTATTGTCTCTTACTTATTAATGAAATTAATTTCTAAACAAGGAATTTGCTTTCTTAAATAAAATTATGTTTTCTTCGGTTATGTTTTTCCCCCAATTTGCCAAGATGAAATTTTGTTTTGTCTATATTTTGACAAGTTCTCATTCCACCAATGTACTTTGTGTTGATTTGTTTTCATAGAGATTTGAGGAAGCGAATAGTGAGCGCTTTGTAATAATATTGTTTTTATCCTTGCATTTTCTTTATTAATATTGTGGTCAATTGGTATATTGTTGCTGAGTTCTCCTGTCAGTTTTTCAAAAAGTTTCCAGTGAGCTTTTTTTACTTTAAAGTATTGTAACTGAAATTTTACATCTTTCTACCCGAAAATATTGAAATAATTATGGGAAAGTGGTCCATTAAGGTCATTTAAACTACGCCACTGCGTATGCGGTTTGATTTCAGATGACCAGAAGGATAAATCTATTTGCGTATAACTTTTATGTGTTGGAGATGTGTTTAATTGAGAGTAATCTAAGAATTTTGATATAATTTTGCCTTTCCTATTGTTAATTGGGGAACCTCATTTGGTATGCCAACTATTAAAATCTCCTGCCATAATTACTGGTGTGCCATTGCTTAAATTAATTCCAGTGTACTGAAATGAGTTATGCACCAAAAGTGCAACTCCTCCAAATCTGTCAGTAGTCGCACTGTTATGATGTGGTAATTTATAGGTATTGGTATATTAAAATTTGTATAAATATATGTTTCTTAAAAATAAATTATTTGTGGAGAATATTCTTTAATTAAAAGTAAAAGTTCACTGTAATTATTAATATAACCTTTTATATTCCATTGGAGAATAACTAAAGACATATCTGTAAATGTACAAGAATTTTGTGTCTTATGCCGGTATAATTTTGATACGCCCTGTATAATATTATTTACAGTTTTGGTTCGGTTATATTAACCATTGAACCCGTAGACGAATGAGGGGAAAAATAGTATTTCTATTATACATATACCACGTGGTCTGTGCCCAGGTCACGTTTTTATGTCTAAATATCACTCATTGGTTGCTCATAATCGGAGTCTGAACATTTTTCCAGGGACCCAAAATAACAGTTATTACACTTTTCTAAAATAAAAAAGGCAAGGACTAAATATTGTCGTAGATTAGATTTTTCAATGTTCTTGAGGTCCTCAGGGCCTTCTTTGTAAGATTCATCCATGCCTTTTATTTTTCTAACTTTTTGAAAAAAAGTCCAATATAAACGGTTAAAATTTGACTTTTATTTTTTCGGTCAAATAATAACGGTTAAAATGTGACTTTTATTTTTTCCGGCAAAAATAAAAGGCTTAGCTAAATAACAAAAAAGCCTTAAGTCCAATTAAAATAAATTTGGTACCAATCGATTTGTCTTGACTTCTAGATTTCAAAAATATATAATTTATTGGTATTGGGATTCTGACTCGGCAAATAAGGCAAAACTAGCTGCCGTTTGATTCCCGGGATGGCAACAAATTAAATGGCGATTCAACACTGCGACAAAAAAAAATTTTTGAAGTACACCCGGGAAAAAAGTTAGTAGAGGTTTTAGATATGGTCGAGTGCAACATCAGAAAAGGGCTCTTATACTCCCTGAACCCTCCAATTTTGGCGTAGAATACGTCTTACCTTACGGTATGGGCACCAATGTCAGGTTTTTATTGTTGTAATCTCTATTTCTTTAATTATAAGGAAACGGCTCGATTAATTTTTTTTTTTTTTTTTTTGTAGTCAAATGAAGATGTTAGCTTTCGTTTGACATACATTTCATGTTGGTTGATACTTCCTAATATTTAAATTTCTCAAATGAAAATTGTATAAACACATGCACACAAATATGTGTGTGGTGTTTGGTTGAGTGTTTGCTGTTGGGGGCGATTTAAATGTACTCGTGCAGCCCTTTCTTTGTATTGCATAATTTTTGGCGGGCAAGTTAAAGTAGAGTAAAAGAAGAGAAAATGCTGCCAAGCACTGCAAAAAAAAAATAATAAAATTGATTCGCGTATGTTATTTATCATTTATCTTTACTATTGATAACAGCCATTGACTTCGTTTTTGCGAGAAATTTAATTGATAATTTTTATCCTATTTTTCCTATCATAAGCTTATGTATATCATCCAAAGTAACTATCAAATAAAGAAATTCATTTGCTTGTATTATTTATCATTTATTGTTACATATGTTTTCTGTCTTATCGGATGGCGTATTCTACGTTAAACTTAATGGTCGTGTCTCTGACACAGCCTGCTTATTTTTTTTTTATTTGAAAACCCCGTTATTTTCGTAATTGGTTCACTTAACTATTGAAAAGTCGATTATTTCCCGACCGATTTTAAAAACTCAAAATGTTTTGAAAAGAAGATATTTAATGCTTTAAAATAATGTACATATGTCTATTACAAAGATAATCCCGTTTGGAGTTATCACGGGTCAAGCCTTGAAAAAACACTACTTTTTCGCAATTCTTCAGTTTTGACCATCGCTTATTGCAAAAATTTCTATGAAACTTGTAAAAGTTATGATAACAATATAAAAGTAAATTTTATAAAGAATAAGTCGGTACCTCTCATAATGTCTTCGGACCATTGTCCAAAATATGAAGTAATACGTCCTTGTATTATACTGACTTTTATGTATGTATGTATTGGATTTTCTTGTTTTTGCGCAATGGGCTTAATGGATATTTTATTATTTACTCAGAAATGATGTTTCAAGTGCTGGTTTTGCAAAAATTTGTATTTTTATAAAGTTTTTGGCTAATAGGCGTGGCACCGCCTACCGATATCACAGAAAATGCGAAAAAACATAAAGAACCAATGGTTATTTCTTTTATAAAATATTTTTATTAAGCTGGAAGAAATACAGGGCAGGCATACAGCAGACAATATAAAATTAATCATGGAAAAAGTTATACGATCCTATGATATTAAGAAAGATCAACTTTATACGATTACCACTGATAACGGCCGGAATTTGACCAAAGCTGTTGAACTTTTGACAGATACAGTCAGCCACGACCACAACGATGATGATGATGATGAAGATGATGATGATGATGATGAAGATGATGATGATGATGATGACGATGATGATGTATTTTCCGGGAATGTTTTAAATCCTATTGTAGGAGATAACATAATTTCTGTTAAATGTGCGGCTCACACGCTTCAACTCGCTGTGAAAGACTTTTTGAAAGAGTATAACCCGGGAATAGTAAGCAGTACCCGCCGAGTTGTAAAGATGTTAAGAACGCCACTATTGCGGTGGGTGGTTTAATAAACTTTCTCACTTTTATAGCTTTTTGAGATGATTTCATTTGCAATTTTCAGGTCACAGATAAGAGACCAAAATCTTGTGAAGCCTCAACTAGATGTTCTAACTCGTTGGAGTTCTACATATAATATGATGAATAGGCTCTGTCAGCTGAAAGATTTTTGTGCAATGCATCTAAGATCAACCGAAAATTTGAGCACTGACGAGTGGAAATTAGTAGAGAGCACTGTGGCAGTGTTAGCATTACCTCACTCGTTAACTTTAACGCTTCAAGAGGGTCAATTGCTATTAGGAGATTTCTACAAATATTGGCTGCAGATGACACTTCAGATCAAAAACAATGATAGCGTTATCAGTAAACAATTTTTGAGTTGTGTTGAAAACAGGCAACGATCGCTGCTGGAAAATGACATTATAAATTCGGCGTTATTTTTGGACCCCAGATTAAGACGAGTTCTTTCCAAAGAAAAGATGGAATCCGCCAAAGGTCATCTAAAAGGACTCGTTCGTCGCTTGGAAAATTTGAAAGAGGTTGGTTTTTTAAGGATTTTTAAAACATCTGATGTTAATTTAAATTTTCTTTGTAATATTTTTTTTCCATTTAGAATCACGATTCATTTTCTCAAATCAACCAAGGCAGTGAAGACTTGTCATTTTTGGTTGACGAATCATCAATGCAAAGCTCATCTTCCCTTTTAAGAAGCGGCATTCTCGAACTTGAGTTGGCAAATTCGTCATCCGATGACGACTCTCTTCCGGTTAAGGATGAAATCCGTAAAGCTTTTTACGAGATTGATTGCTATAAGGAGAAGCGAATCGATATTGACGTGGACTTAATTGAGTATTGGAACAGCAAGAAATACTCTTTTCCATGGCTCCGAAAACTTGCTTTTGTTGTCCATTCCGTACCTGCAACGCAAGTTAGTGTTGAACGAGCTTTTTCTGCATTGAAACTTGTTTTAACAGACTTACGTTATAATTTGTCCGACCAAAATGTGGAAACAATTTGCCTTTTAAAGCTTAATAAAAATATTTTATAAAAGAAATAACCATTGGTTCTTTATGTTTTTTCGCATTTTCTAAAATTACCGTTGTATGGAAGAAAGGTGTAGTTTTTGTCCGATTTCAAAACTTTTCATGGTGTAGCTTTATAAGGCTAAGTGCATTATGCGTAATAAATTTGGTGCGAATCGTTGTAATGGTTTTTGAGATATGTATGTGTGATATCGGTAGGCGGTGCCACGCCTATTAGCCAAAAACTTTATAAAAATACAAATTTTTGCAAAACCAGCACTTGAAACATCATTTCTGAGTAAATAATAAAATATCCATTAAGCCCATTGCGCAAAAACAAGAAAATCCAATACATACATACATAAAAGTCAGTATAATACAAGGACGTATTACTTCATATTTTGGACAATGGTCCGAAGACATTATGAGAGGTACCGACTTATTCTTTATAAAATTTACTTTTATATTGTTATCATAACTTTTACAAGTTTCATAGAAATTTTTGCAATAAGCGATGGTCAAAACTGAAGAATTGCGAAAAAGTAGTGTTTTTTCAAGGCTTGACCCGTGATAACTCCAAACGGGATTATCTTTCTAATAGACATATGTACATTATTTTAAAGCATTAAATATCTTCTTTTCAAAACATTTTGAGTTTTTAAAATCGGTCGGGAAATAATCGACTTTTCAATAGTTAAGTGAACCAATTACGAAAATAACGGGGTTTTCAAATAAAAAAAATTGGAGGGTTCAGGGAGTATAAGAGCCCTTTTCTGATGTTGCACTCGACCATATCTAAAACCTCTACTAACTTTTTTCCCGGGTGTACTTCAAAAATTTTTTTTTGTCGCAGTGTTGAATCGCCATTTAATTTGTTGCCATCCCGGGAATCAAACGGCAGCTAGTTTTGCCTTATTTGCCAATACCAATAAATTATATATTTTTGAAATCTAGAAGTCAAGACAAATCGATTGGTACCAAATTTATTTTAATTGGACTTAAGGCTTTTTTGTTATTTAGCTAAGCCTTTTATTTTTGCCGGAAAAAATAAAAGTCACATTTTAACCGTTATTATTTGACCGAAAAAATAAAAGTCAAATTTTAACCGATATTTTTTTTCTAATATAATAAAAGTCATAAAATAACTTTTTTCTCGAAACTTTTATTAAATAAGTCATAACCGGTTGGGTCCCTGCATTTTTCTATTCGCTGCGTTTGGAATTTGATATAAATATTTTTTTTTTTGATTGATTTTTAAATGGGCTTAACTTACGTTTTGATATATTCTTAGGTGTAAAGTGATGTTTTTAAAACTAAATGTAAAATTTCGCTGCGACCTGTTTCAATTAGTTCTTCTTCTACTTTTCTCTTTATTTTCTGCATTTCACATACCGCTTGATCCTTTGGTTCTCTTGAAATTTCTTCTTCATCAATTGATCTCAATTCGTTTGTGTATATGACTCCCTTACATTGATTAAGGGAATTATGCTCTGTAAGGGCTACTAAAATCGTTTCAGAAAGTACAGTTAACTTAGAGAGTTTTTCTGTTTGCTTTTTATCTTCGGTTGTATCTGTGCCGTTACTAATTTTTTTGCACTGATCAACTGCTCCGCCGCAGGTATGATCTACCATTTTTTTAATAAGAAAAGGTGACACGGTTTTAATGTTTAATTTTGGTACTTATACGTTCCCTAATCATTAATTTCGGCTCAGGTATATCCAGTGGCTCCAAGCCAAAGTCAGACACCGTAGAAAAAAATGTTCCGTCCTAAAAATATTTGAACCAAACCAACTAAAAAAAGGTAAAATATTTTTTCAATTACTCATTTATTGCGCTTCCAAAATATAAAAACAAAACATATAAATTAATTCAGCATTATAAAATATTCTAGTAAAACATCAAATAAGAGTAAATTCAATCCACAAGCCAAACTAGGACAATCAACAAGTCTTTTGAAATATCGAAATATATTTTAAAAACTAATATTTTGTAATAACTAATATTTTTAATAACCATTTTGAGCCGGTAAGGCATTGTATTAACCAATAGTTCGCAAAAACGAAGTTCGATATTTTCCCATTCTTGTAATAAGATAGATTTCAAGTCATTTTTGCTGGAAACGGAATGCTGTTGAATTTTTGTGTTAAGATAGTCCCATAAATTTTCGATAGAATTAACATCAGGACTTTAGGGTGGCGTTTCCAGAACATGGTGGCATTTATATAGCAACCAAGAACGCACTTTGTAAGCCTTATGCTTTGGATCATTGACTTGGTAGAAATACCAATCATCACCGAGATCCAATTTTTCAAAAAATTTTGATAAGTTTTCTCTTAAAGTGTTAAGATAGTCATTTTGATTCATTATTCCTTCAATAAAATGCAAAGATCCTGGTCCAGAAGCCGAAAATGAACCCCAAACCATTACCGCTCCGCCACCATGTTTGACAGTTGGTTTCAGATTGCGCAGTTATAGTTCCTCATTTGGTTTCCTCCAAACATATGGTTTTTCATCGGAGGCAAAAACATTAAATATACTTTCGTCAGTAAACATAACATTTTCAGGTTCTTTTGCAAATTTTAATCTCCTAGAATTTGTGGTGTGCGTCTTAATGTTGTAACACAAATTGAGGTACCTACAGTTTTACGCCGACTCCGAACGGCGAATTTTTTCTATTGTTTTTTTTGTGCAACATCTTCTACCCGCTCCAAGCATGAGGGCGAGCGTTGTGCAGCTGATGATAATTATGTAGTTTTTATTTGTTGGAACAATAGTTTTGTTCTAAAGTCCCAATTTTGTCATTAAATGCAAATAAGCCATCCCCTCCCTTTTCCTGTCGCTTTTTCGTTTCATTCGATATTGGAGCGAAGAGCAACGAGCAACGAGCGCAAAGAAGTTTCACTTCAAAAATCCTTCGGAGAATCTTTCTCTCGTGCACTCCAAGGGTTTCCTGATGCGATGCTTATAGTGCCCATGCTTAAGCGCCATACAATATAACAGGCATGATGAGAAACTTATACGAGTCTGGTGTTATTTCGTCGAAAAAGGGGTTTACTGCTCATTTGCATACTCAGCCCAAAGTGGCACTTGTTTGCAAGAGAGATTCTTCGTTGGATTTCGACACTGACACTATTGTAGGTGTTAATGCGGGTCCCCAGACAAAATTCCTCCGCTTCTTTCTTTAACTCTCAATATCTACCCGAACAGATCGTGTTGCGCTCGATCGCAGCGTGACCTAGTAGGCAGCAGCTTTCCTTTCTATGGGGGCGCGGTATTTCTCGTTGCACCAATCGGTCTTAAAGGCTCGTTTAAAACCATTGACTTCTTCTGTGGCGGAACGTTAAGAGCGAGAAATGTGGTCCCATTGACCGCAGATGTCATTTCGTTGAACATTGTTTTCAGAGATCTGGATTGGACGTCGAGTAGTGAGCTTTCCTCATGTCATCGAGCACGCGCTTTTTGCTGCACTGCGGAGTCTGCGAATCTTGGCTGCGATAAGGTAATGCCGCGAGCCCATTTAAGCTTCGCGAATAAAGCGCATGCCTACCGTGGTCAATTTGGTTTCGTGTTTTCCATCAGGAGATAGGCATGTAGCTTGATGTATCGTTTTATGCTTTAAGCGGGTAATGCAGACTACCATGTTTCGGGTCCCGTTGAAGTCGATCAGCCTCAGTTCGTTAGCGGCTGTTGCGTCGTGTAGGAGGGCATACACCAGCCGGGCAGAGACACCTTCCCATTTAGGGGACCGGACATTTCAAGTGCATGCCCTTAAACAATTTTCCGTGGTAGTCTTTAGAATGGAGGGGTCTCATTAGAGTCTCGTTGAAATTTTCCACTGGAAGCGGTGGCGGGTACCAAGCCCAGCGCACATAGAGATTCTCGAGCATTTTTAGTTTTGGGCACATACATATATAGCGAGCCGCTTGCTCCAAGTCAGACACCCGCTCGCAGCCGCACCTACTGAGAAACAGACGCCTTAAAATCCTGGTGAGGCCATAAACCGAAAACGGCGAGGTGACGCCAGGTTCGCTTTCCCACTTTACCTAACCTCAAACGGACGTTCGGAAGCTACCCAGAGGATGTTTGGTGGTCATTCCAAAGCGAATAGCAATCATGGACTTTCCCCACTTGCGTGAACTTCTACGCACGGTTTGATCCTCTTATCTCCAAAGCTTGAGGAGTATAAGGACATGCGTTCAAAGTAAACGTTAGGGGGTTCGCTGATTTTTATAAGATCGCCCGATTGCTCGAAATCAAAATTCTTATACCGAAACATGCATTCTTCAGTAATTTTTGTATAAAAATGTTAAATGTGGATTCAATAATTTATAATAAAAACAACAAAGTATAATATTAGCTTCCCTAACAATCTAATTTTAAAAGACTCTGGTACAGTGTGGCGATTGGAGTGCAATTGAGGTAGGCTTGCATTCCGAAATCGCGTTTTCAAGCACTCCGGCATAGTTGCCCTATGCTCTTAAGGCCGGGGAAGGATGAAAAGAAGAAAATTAATATGGTGTAGCATTCTTAACAGCTCTTTAAGTCTGGAAAGAATCAAAAGAAGAAAATAAATATGCTGTAGCATACTTTGCAGCTTTTGCAAATATTTTTTTAGCGTGAGTTTTGTTGTTGTGACATTGCACGGGTTGGAAAACTATGCAATCCATGGACTATTTAAAAGCTTTGCAACCTCCATATTCTTATTACAACATATACAAATTCAAGAGAACAATGTATCATCATCTCGTGTGTTTCGAATGATGATTGCTCACCATGTAAGTTTTATTTCTTGGGTGAAAAAAAAAAACTCATTTCATAAGTGTTATTCTTGGAAAGAGACAGAAATCTCAACAAAGAAGTATCATTTTACTAGCAATTATAGAGCTTATGAAATAATTCTTACTTAAATGTGGTGGTGTTGTTGTTGTAGCGGTTGTAGCGGTTGTAGCGGTTGTGAAGAGCGGATTCACCCATGGTCATTGTCGTCAAACTCATCTAGGGGGAGGCTCAGGAAACGTGCTCTTTCGACAGGGGGTTAGTTGAGTGGGTTTGAGAGGGTATGTGAATAGGTGTTTGGTATAAGTTAAAGCTATTTGGGAGATCACCACATTTCCTCATCAGACTTCTTCCGACTATCTAACCCACGGCTAATTCGTACTCGTACTCCTTAATGACACTCCTTAACTACTTTTACTAAGTAAGCCGTGTGCACTGTTGTTGCTTTTTGATCTTTTTATTTTGCAAGCACACTGCGAGAGGACACTACGACTTACGATGCTGCCACAATGAAAGATGCTACGCAATACGCAATGACAAATTATTGTCAAAATACAAAAATTACAATTCAATCGATCGGAATGCGAGGAAAATCATAAATTTTTGTTGTCTTCACGTGCGACATGTCGCCTGCTTCTTCAAGTAAGCGAGAATTTTGCGCAGGTGGGGCCGCCGTAGCCGATTGTTTAGAGTCTGCGCGCTTTATTCGGTGGGTCTTGGGTTCGAATCCTGGCCGAGGCAAGTAACATCAAAAATTATAGAAAAGTTTTTTCTAATAGCGGTCGCCCCTCGGCAGGCAATAGCAATCCTCCTAGTGTGTTTACTGTTATTGTTTAGAAAAATTTTTACGGTTTGTATTAATTTTTTGGTCTATTTATTTATATTACCGCAAGCGAATGGACCATTGGCCTGTCTAATTTCTTTTAGTAACATCAAAAATTATAGAAAAGTTTTTTCTAATAGCGGTCGCCCCTCGGCAGGCAATGGCAAACCTTCGAGTGTACTTCTGCCATATAAAACTTCTCACAAAACACATTCGACGTTCGGAGTCGGCATAAAATATAGTCCCTCAACTGTGTTAAAACATCAAGACGCATACCAAATTCGGCCAAAATTGCTTAAGCGGTTATAGCGCCAATTTAGTAAGTACGTAAGAAAACAACCCGTAATCGAATCTTGGCAGAAAAAATTGAAATAAACAACTCTCAACTAAACGACAGTTAAAAATGAAATGAGTGTGTAAACGGTTGCAATTTCAAAAATTTCAAATTGAACTTGAGTGCCTCGGAAACAGTATAATTATTTCGTGTTTTGTGTCTTCTACTTTGACTCGGAACTACGATTTTAATAAACTATAGGTTTTTGAGAAAGTGAAGTCAATTAAAGCACATTTATATAGTAGTGAGTAGTAAAAATGTTTCAGTCACTGTTAGTTGACCATTATTATAGCTCTACTGCTACATTATTTTTTTTTTGCTTTTATGCTCGCAAAATCGCTAAAGTAAAAGTAAAAGATTATTCTTCATCTTATTTCAAGTCGTTAAGCTATATGATAATGTAATTGGAGAGTTTTGTAAATAATTCGATTAATTAAATCACAAATTGGTGGCTTATATGTAACATTTTTTCTTGGTGTCTTGAGAATGAATTCAAATAGATGTTCTTAACCCCTGAACTGGGATGCGATACCGATGAGGAAGAATATAATGATGTATATTGGAACGTTTTTCCGTTATATATGTGATTACCGCCCAAATCATCCCGTCTTTCTCTTATTATTCCTTCCAATTTCATCCATTAAAGCCTTAGTGCTGGTTTTTCTGCTGCTGTGGATGTGATGATACTGAAAATGGCACAACGCCGTAATTGGTTTATCTTCAAACCAAACTTTACAAAGGATGACAGAAAAACGTTTCATTATCCATCATCTTTTCGCCCTATCGGGAAAACAAAATATCAAAAGAAAACGAATGATATCATTGACTGAATATGAGTAGGTGCTTGATTATATAGAATTATCTCATGAAGAAAACTACAGTGAGAAATAATTCAATATTCAAAGACAAGTATATATTTAAGTGTATGAAAAAATAAACCTAAAAAGCAAAAACGAACAAGAAAACACCAAGAAACCTAAACCAAACGAAACGGAATTTTATCGAATTAGCGGCCTTCGTGACACATTCTTCTCTGTGATGCTGCAACCAACTAAGTTTATGATATCGAGGTTTACATTGCTCGAAACCCTTATTTTGCTACCGAGGTGAACCAGACCGAACGGGTTGTTTTGCAGATCACAAAAGGGCTGAGTGGAAGGAGGTGCGACGGCAGTGAAACTGCAACAACGACAGATGAGGATCTTTGGTACAATAAAGAAGAATCGAAAAGAACTGCCTGACATGAAAACAGAACATCTTAATCAAAGAAACCACATCTAAACTACTCCCACAATTCAACGAAATGTGGCGTGGACATCATGGACGACAAAATAAATCGGCCCTTTTCACTCTTTTGTGACATGGCCTACATCTTGGCGTTGAATGCATCTGTGATATTCTGCGATCTGAATGCACTTTGGAACTACATTACAGATAATTGTAGCAGACGTATATTTCAGATCGAACTTGATTATTCGCTTGTGGCAGCGCAGGTGGATCAGCGGAACACACACTGGGAAGAAAGTCTGCATTGATGGTGGTAAATTGTATTCCTGGAATTCGGCCCTCATCACAACAACTGCCAGAAAGACCGGTGCAGACAAGGTGCTTCATAAGCCCTAACTGCGGTATGCCAATATACTTTCTGTCGAACGCAACAAATGTAAATTGTAAGTTTTTTGGGAGCACCGTTTCGTTATATGCGAAAACTGTGAAACACATTTATCTACGTTGATATGTTGCCTCAAATTGACACATGAGCGGGTCTTTCATAACTATTTGTGAATGATGGATACTTGCTAAAACAATCTAGTATTAGTGACGTCAACAAACTTCAAGCCATAAATTCGAGGTGTTTTCGATATCCTAGTATAAACCGCTCTTCGAAAACACAGGTACGTTCCAATTCAAAAATGAATTATAGGAGATTGGGAATCGATAATCCGTGCATACGGTGTGTGCGAAATATTTAGCCAATATAGAGGTGCCGTACCAACCCCCAAAACCGCAGATGGAAATCCTGCAGCAAGACAGGTAATTTTCAGCAAGTTTGTTCGAAAACGTTCGTATATAAAAAATATGATTCCATTTGGAAAAGTTAACGTACAAGTAAGTGTCACGCACCGGGACAATTTTATAGTACTTACGTATTTACACGGTACGTGTCAGGACGATTTAAAACACTCTCATGTTCTCAGTGATAGAACAAATTCAGTTATTTTAATTATTAAGTAAAGTATTTATACAGACGGCTCGTGTGCACACCGCGTACGTGCTAGTAGCCAATTCCCCGAGAGCAGAAGCATTATATCGGTCGTTGCTTGTACAGCAGAGATGCATTTTTTTGGCGTGACATAAGGTACAATTACAACAGGTCAAATGAAGAAATGTATACATATTTTTCCTGATGAATTCGATGCCCTGGTAGTTTGGATTCGGGATTTAAAAACGAATCTCAAGCAGGTGGATGCGCTTAATCGACAAAGTTGTTGTTTTTTCAATAATTTTTCCTATTTAAAATTGTCTTGAGCTAACCATTATTTTTGATACAAATAAATAAGCCGAAAAATTAATATATCTATGTAATAGATGAGCACACCAACCATTGCAGTTTTTCTAACAATAATAACAATAATAGTAAAATAGAATTCTATATAACCAACAACAACCACGCATTTATGTAAAAGCGACAGACTGCCGTACTTGAAATTGTGCTACCAAAAATGGAAGATGAAAAAGCTAATTTAGTACTCGTGGTTAAGCCGCCGCCTTAAAGAGTACGCACCACGTGGCTTGCTCTAAAAAAATCTGATTGCCAACATCAAGTAGCCTTCAAGAAAGGTCATTGCACGCGACTTCTCTTCTTTACTTCAGTTAGTACGTCTCAATAGCGGTATCTACAAAAACACATTTTAATCCTAAGTCTAGACTTTCCTAAAGATTCTGATCATGACTCCTACGCACCACAATACAGCAAGTTGCCAAGTGGTAGTTGGGGTCAAATTTTGTGTTCATCAAACATTTTGGACAAACCGCAGAATAAGAGTCAAAGTTAGCACCATGCATTCAAATATCTCAGTTCATCATATCTCTTAATGCCATGAGTGGCGTATAACTAAAACATAAGTAAATATAACTTAAACATTGAAGAAAAGTCGTGTGTATAAGCACCCGTAGTAGAAATACAAAGTCCGAGGCAGAGAGAGAAGGGGTATCACGAAAGATAATACAAAAATTTGCATACAAATAATCTGTTTCATTGGTCATTGATATTACTAATATGAATAGCTTGTGTTTGAGTATGAAGATATATGTAGGTATGTACATGGGCACTTTATTAATAGAGCTTTTGACTACTACAATCGTTATATATATTACTCTATGCCACTGCAATTATTCCCAGCGATCCACTTTCAGGGTTTCGCATTATTTTGCGCATACATAAAACAATCCTCCTTTTGAAAAACACAAACTCTTGCTACAGTATGGCCTTACACCTTATTAAATGTAACAACAAACACCACAATAATTGGAACTTGGTGATGCTTTATTAGTATATAAACTAATGCAATGGGGTATGCAGTTACAGTTGAGCGACTATACTCAATCCCGACTCTTATGTCTACGTTCGTGCACTCTGAGCAACGTGTGCAACCCATATGCGAGATGCAGAGACCAACCCGTGTGGAACCTTGGGCAGAAAGATAGGGAGCTTTAGTGGGGCCACTCCGACATTCTATGTTTAAGGGCCCAATTAACTCAGCAGCGTCTGCTCACCAGCAGGTGCGGTTGCAAGCTGGTGTCTGTCTTGGAGCAAGCGGCTCGCTATAAATTTATCTCGAAAACAAAAAACTCCAGTATCGGATTAGATCCCCTTTTTTGATGACGACCTCGGTCAATGTATTAAGCACTATGAGTTGAGGGCATACACCTGGAATGTCGGAACCCTTGATGGGGAAGGTGCCGCTGCCCGGCTGGTCGATGCCCTCGTAAGAGCAAGGGCTGACATCATCGCCGTCCAATAATTGAAACGGACGGGGCAAGGTAAGAAAGTCATTGGATCTTGCGCCGTCTACTACAGCTACCATGGGAAGGAGCGCACGTTCGGTGTTGGATTTGTGGTGGGAGAGACACTACGTCGCCAAGTACTGGCAGTTACTCCGTTGGACGAGCGTTGCGCAACGATTCGCATCAAGGGGAGATTCTTCAACATCTCACTGATTTGTGTCGACGCCCTTACCGAAGAGAAGGACGATGGGATCAGAGATCACTTCTATGAGCACATAGAAAGCACCTACGAGCGCTGCCTCCAAACCGATATAAAAATCGTGCTTGGCGACTTCAATGCCAGGGTGGGTAAGGAAGGGATATTTTATGACACTGTAGGAAAATTCAGTCTCCATGACGCACTCCCACAAACGGATTGAGACTGATCGACTCTCCCTGAAGAAAATAAATCAGGCCACGTGGCTGCTTCCAGACCAAATCAGTCAAGATGCGCGTATTCCTGTGCGCAAAAATAACATGCGTTGAAATACAGAAGAAAAGCTGAACATCGGAAAGCTGCAAGCGTAGAAGATAGCTTCTAACTTTGCGACTGCGCGCATTTTACTTCCACAAAGAAACAGCTATTCGCCAACGAAACTCCGTCGGACTTATTGAGAATATCCTCTAAAAAACATTAGAAAAGTTATAGATTTCCTATTAACAACTGGACTGCGTAAATTAATTTAAACTTCTAACTATACTTATTTTATTTTTTGTCTTGTTTCCTATTTCTAAATGTAGTATTAATTAATGTATCGGTAGTAGCTAACTTTATCGAATTTTACTAGCACGTCTTTAGCAAAATAAGTCTATTAAAACAACGAGCCGTAAGTCCTGGCAGCTAGTGCTCTTTCTGTTTTTACTGTAAAATAATAATTGCATTGTTATTTTTCATTTAATAAATAAATAAATAAAAACTTTGCTACTCGACTCTTTCATCTGTTCACTAAAAGCACTACGCAATAAGCCGGAAATCGCGAGCATTGGGAGCAGATATGGGGACGGTACGGGAGTTGAGAAAGGAAAAGAGAAGTATTGTTCGCATAAAGAAGAGAGCTGAGATGCTAGCCGACAGGAAATTTCTGTTAGAACAAGAGCGACGACCTGGCAACTGATGTTCAAAGCACACTCAAATTGTTGAGGGAATATCTCTACACTTTGTTAAATGGTGCCATGAAAAACTTCGCCGGAGAAGATAAAGATGCCGAATCCCAAATATCTAATGACGCCATTAACATCCCGTCGATGAAGTTCGAACAGCAATAACCCGGCTTTGGAAAGACAAAACCGCTGAAGTTGATGTGTTATGAGCTATCTATGTATCTATTAACTGTGCTATTTAAGCATGGCGCCAAATGCTGGTAGGGTTCAGGCAGCAGCTTATTCCCAGAATATGGTCGGACGAATGCAAGCCCGCCGATTGGAATTTAAGTGTGCTCTGCCTAATTCACAAGAAGGGTGATCCTATAATATGCGCCAACTACCGCGGCATCAGCCTTATTAACATTTCATACAAGATTCTACCGAGTGTGCTGTGTGAAACACTGAATCCAATCGTCAACAAACTGATTGGACTTTATTAGTGTGGCTTTAGACCTGGTAAATACACCAAAGACCCGTGAGAAGAGAATCGATACATACCATCGCGAGAAGGAGTGCCTATATGTCGCAATGTCTAAATTTGGTATCCCAACATTACTAATACGACAGTAAAATGACGTTGAACAACACCACCAGCTCAGGTAGAATTGAATATACGTTTCCTAGCCCTTTGATACCAAACGAGGTTTCAGACAGGGTGACTTTCTGTCGTGAGACTTCTTTAACATTACGTTGGTAAGGATAGTTCAAGCTGCAGAATCAAACCGGACAGGCACCATCTTTTATAAGAGTGTGCAAGTACTGGCGTCTGCCGATGACATCGACATCAGTGGCCTCAACAACCGCGCTTTGTCCAAGCTGGATTAAGAAGCGAAGCGAATGGATCTGGAGGTGAACGAGGGCAAAACGAAGTATCTTCTGTTATCAAGTAAACAATCAGTGCATTCGAGTCTTGGCTTCCGCGTCATTATTTGCAGGAACAATTTCGACAAAGTAGAGGACTTTGCTCATTTTGGGACTAGCATTAATACAAAAAACTATGTCAGCCTCGAAATCCAACGAAGAATCTCTCTCGTCAGCAAGTACTACTTAGCGCTGAGTAAAACACTCTCTCGATGAACGAAAACCACGGTCTACAATCCCTTAGAGTGTTCGCGAGAAAGATGTTCTGAAAATTTTTGGACTTTTACGTCTTTGCGACGAAACTTGTTATAACGTAAATCGAAGCAAAGGCAATAATATGCGGCAGGAATATCGGAGAGGATCAGAAACTCCAACATACATATATGACAGAGAAACTTTTCAAATCGCTACCACATACAACAACACCCTACAACAAATTTACAGCAAAACCAACGAAAAAATTCAAAAGTTAGATAAATAGGACGTAGTGTAACGGATTCCATTTAATGGCGACGGGTCCCACATATACAAGACGGTATATGTGGGTACAACAAAATCGAAACTTAAAACATGGATTTCCGCACATAAATCAAATTTAATGTTGAGAAATAATAGCTTTGACAACAAAACAGTCTTATCATCACACTGTAACATTCTCCAAATTTTGACAACGTAGCTATTCTACAGTCATACCATAACAAATGCTACTTTCTGGAGATGCTGCATATAATTAGCGCCTTTGACGATACGAGAATTAATTCGAAAACTGACGCCGACAATTGTGCTCAGACCTATCGAAATTTAATAAGCAGAGCTAGACATCGCAACAACTCATGATGTAGGCGGCATACGTGTTTTGTGCAGTTCAGTAAGCAGTTTCGTCTACAAGTTTCGGACAACAACAATGCTATGTTTATTACACATACATACATACTTATGGTCATACGTTATACTTTTAGTGTTATATTGTTTCTTATACTGTTGTTGGTACGATTTTTGTTTACTATTACTGTTCTTTAATTTGTTTACATCGTTATGGCTTAGACTAACATACATATGTTTATGTGAAAAATTATTATTATATTATATAGAACAAGTCGTATTTAAACTATTCCTAAAAGCAAGAGATAGGTGTATCATTCAATATATGTAGATATATATCAATTAAGAGAAAATTTGTCAAAATTTAAAATTTGGAGTAACTAACCTTATTAACTTTAATTTTTATGAAGTTGCTAAAACAGAGGCTAGTGACAAAAATTAAATTTGGAGACAAAGAAATTAAGGCTGGGGCTAAGCTACCGAAAGGCTACAACGGCGGCACTGATACGAAACACTCCATTGCTGCCAAAATAGGGGAACTGAACTTGGGCTCTACGCTGGCAATATTTCTACCACTTCAGTCCCCCTATTAGCAGAGGCAATGGTGCGAAGTAACTGGCAAAAGCGGTGACATAGATAATAAGATACGAAACTCTTTGCTTCGTGAGAGTGCTGTCAAACTGTGGCATTTTGATAACATTTTCCATTTTCATTTTACTTTTTTACAGAGTCTATAAAGAGATATAAAGACGGATGTGAGAAAGGCTTTTCCCTTTTTTGGCTTGAGATACTGGCAGTAATTCTGATCTGTGTATGTATGTACATAAATTTTGTGTGCGTAAATATTTGTTAATTTTCGTTTCTCCTCATTCAGAACTAATTTAGGAACGCACTAGACTTAAAACAGTTCCAAACTGCTATCGGATATGTAACAAAATGATACAGAACTAGCGTCGAAATAACCTTGAAATAGTCCCGACATGATCCTTAAACGAACTCGAAATACCCCTGAAATGGTTTCGAACTGATTCCGAAGTGGACCCGAAATAGTCTCGAATTAGTCACAAAATAGTCCCGAACTGATCTGTAGTAGCAGCGGTTGTAAATATAAGTAGTATACATATATAGTATAAGTAGTAGTAGTAGTGGTGGTAGTAGTAGTAAAAGTAGTAATAGCAGACGAACTAGTAGCTTGTACCAGGCCGCTCAGGATCTGTACACAGGGGTGTTTCATATTAATTTATAAAATGGAACAAGTTCTTCAAAGAAAATCATTATTCTATGGGTGTGAAAAAACGTATTCCATAATTCATAAATGTAATAAGTTAAAGTTTCAAAACTTCGAAGGAATTATTCATTTAGCAACTTAATGTACCGGGACAAAGAAAAAGTTGTCCAATACTGCGTTTTCATCAACTTTTACATCTGGATCAATGTTAAAGCCTAGGCACACTATTGTAATTTAGCTCATTTTTAGTTTATGAGCTTATTACGATAAAACTTAGTAATTTCACCTTGTAAAATCTGTCAATAAATTAAGATGAAATTACGTATTTTATCATATATAAAGAACGAAATCACGAACAAATAGTGTTAGGTCTAAATTTTATCGATAAAAATCAAAAATTTATTCTCCCATATCCAATATGGACGACGCATTTTGAGCCATTTGCACTTCACTCAACTGTTCCTTGATTTTTATTGCCTCTATAAGTTGTATTTTATTATCGTAAATTTAAGAAAGGATATTATCACTCTAAAATTTAAATATATTAAAAATGTATACAATCTCTCACTTTTTTACCTTTTGCCAAATAACTAAGCAACCAACAATGTGGCTACATTGTTGCCAATACAAATTAGGACGAAAACAAGTTATTTACGTTGTAGTGTTTCTGGCATATTAAGTGCAGCAAATGCGTTTAGTCGATCCTCACTCATAGCAGACTGCAGATAATTTTTCAGTTGACGCAGTGTTGAAAACTAGCGTTCGTTCGTCGATGTCGGTACTGCTTGAGTAGCTATTGTAAAAATTAATAGAGTTGTATATATTTTTATCCCAAATTCGTCTTTAATTTTGCATGCAGCACTGACGACCAAATTGACACTATGAGCTGCCCAATACGAATACATAGCAAGTTTGTATATTTCCTCAGTGTATAATCTATCCCCGAAGATTAAAAAAAATATAGCCTGACATCTGGCAATCCTTTTCCAGTAAACTACGTAGCCGGAAGTTGAAATTTGCTCTACTCTCGAAATGTCCGCCAACGCATCTGCCACAATCGCCAATGCTTTTGTTTTAATATCAGTCATAGCAGATGATTATAATCTGTCCACGATAGCTGATGTACATTGCAAAATTCTTCAAGTGATTTATTTGCTCCAAATCACTCAACGCTCGATATCTTAGTAAGGTTCAAAAATTTCCATGAATGCGTTCTTCTAAAGTGATTCTTCCAGTATCACTACTTCCGCGAATTGTTAAGCCCGATCGACTGCAAAGTTTGGATTGTGGTCTCCATATGCTTTCTGCTGTTATTTAAAAACTCGACTCTTTGCTCCGATAATTGTGCATCAATAGATAACATAGGCTGCTTTTCAATTTTGGCTCCCATTTGCAATTTTAATACTGATGTTTTGATATATTCAAGTGTTGAATAGTTAGTGAAACATTCTATAGTTTTCTTCCGATTTGTGAAAGGTTTTGTCACAAGGTTGCCTTATGGTTGGACAGTATTTGCAGAAAGCGCCGTGTATCATCGAAGAGTAAGCTTACATTTTTACTTCAGTAGCCAAGATTGGTGGAACTTACAATTTCTAAGCACCGATTCCGGAAATCGATAAAGTTCTTTCGGAATCCAAATTTTGTCTTGAAGTTGCCTCGTAGAATTGAGGCTTTCAGTTATTGGTTTATTCACGAATAGTCCTAAATCGAACGGGTTCGTTGAGTTCGTACCAATCGCAGATGGTTTAAAATGCGAAAAAAATGCTTTTTGTGAAAATGCTTCAGGTTTAAGCGGATGCTGAGATAGAGTTTAAGATTGCAAAACTGTTACAGGTTGAAGTGAATGTGAAGACTTTCGCTGGTTCAGACCTTTGCCTTCGAGAATGCAAGGTAGAAAAGATGGCGGTGTTGTGGACGCTGAATGTGGGTGACTCAAAAAACCCAGCGCTTGCTTCGCATACAATACACACATACACATATCTATAGATAATTTATATATCTTATATATAAAAAGAAGTTACATTTTGATGATCACTGTATAACTCCGAAACCGCCAAGTCGATTTCGATAAAAGTTTTACGGTATATTAGAGCATAGAAAGTTTAAAATACTTCGTTTTACGTTAACTGTGATCCAAGTAGTGTTTATATAACAAAAACTGCCGGTGGGTGGCGCTGTGATCGAAATATTTCTAAAAATCGTAATAAAGGATCCATTTCGTTCATTTTTAATATCTAGCTCGCCTGTGCAGTGAAAAACATTTCTGCAAAAAATAGACGCGGTAGATGACGCTAGAGTCGGGATACTGCGAAAAATCGTAATTATGAACCGATTTAGTTCAGTATGTAGTTGAGTATGTAAGTTAACTGTGCCATATAAATGCTTTGTGGGGCTGGAGTGGAGATATACAAAAAATCGGATGAATCGATTTAGTCCATATCAGAAAGAAGGTTGGCTGTGGCAAAGACAAACATTTTTGTAAAAGTATACTCGGCAGGTGGGGCTCAAGTCGACGTATAGTTAAACATCTTTTTTATGGACCGATTGAACTGAAATGTGGAGCGTAGATTATTTAATGGATAAAAAGTATTTGGGTTTAAAATTTTACTCTAGAGATGGCATTGGTGTTGAGACATTTTAAAAGATCGTATTTGTTGGCCTACTAAGTTCGTAAACGAATCTACTTAAAAGAATAGCTTTTAAAAACTCTAGTTTTTTATTATTCCACCATTCCACCTTACAACTGATTCTATATACCGGTACAAAACTGACCTGCTGCTCTTAGTAATTTGTCACTAGATGCTTTCGATGAAGGAGCTGACAGATTTTTAGAGCCAATTTTTCAATAGAAAATATTGCTTCAAAAATATGAAAACATGTCAGAATTTTGTAGCAGCAGATGTTCATTGACATCATGTAAATCCGAAAGGCTTGTTTGACTTTTCCTAAAGAACACGGCCGAGGCCGAAGCTCGGTCATTCTGAAAGTTGTCAAAGTTTCTAAATGTTTAAACGAAAATATTTCCTAAGTAGTTACAGGAATTCTAGATATGAAAAGTGTATGCAAAACTTTAGGCTACACATTTTAGGATGATATAAGTTAACGAGTGCGTCACGGCCCCAGTAAGTCCTTCCTAAAATAAATAAAACAATACATAACGAGTTGCTGTCCAACTTGTAATGAATACAAAATAATTGTTAAAGCTACGGCTTACTGACTAACCGCCTTTATTAATTGCTGTCGCTGTGCTTCCCACAGATTCAGTTTTGAATACGCCAGCATATATTGATTTTGCGTATGAGTCAATTACCTATAAGGTATGCGCCTGTTTAGAGGATGTGCGGCGTCACCACATTGGCGCTGGTAAGAGCTTTCGCTTGGTGTTAACTAAACCCGCCCGTGAGGTTGGTTTTGTTTTAGAGAGTGATTGAGCCGGGGACAACTAATGGTTGTAGTAACTTTCCTCCAAATTGCGTAATATACTAGTGCAAGGATCGTCAGAGTAACGGCGTCGATGATCAAGGAAAAATTAAATGTTTCGCCCAGATTATACAGTTGTCAGATTTTTGTTACGCTAAGGTCGTGGATGTAGTCCAAATTTAACTTCAGACCATTACTCGTCACGTTTGTTAGTGCAGGTGGCAAGGCTTGTACCACTCTTGTAGATCTGCTGGATGGTTTTGTTGTTGAGTAGTACAACATATGTCCAACAACATATGTATGTACATTTTCATAGTTATTTCCGTCAACTTCCCCCCAAAAATTTGTGAGGAATATCGCCGTCTCATTCATCATTTCATATCATAGCTGAGCAGCGGCACCTTTCCCTTTAAGGGTTCATACATTCCAGGTACATACCCTCATATCATAGCCCTTAATTCATTGCCTGTTGTCGTCATCAAAAACGGGGAATCTTATCCCAGGCATACAATTTTTCGTACATTCTTTACGTGGTGAGTCCATGGGCGTTTGTTTTGTTTTAAGGACACATTTATATAGCGAGCCGCTGGCTCCAAGTCCAGCGCACCTATTGGTGAACAGACGCTGCAGATCCTGATTGGCTCTTAAACCAAAAACGGCGGAGTGACCCACCAGGTTCGCCTAAACAAAAATTAGACTTTGAAATTTGTTCCAGCTTAATTTGATAGATAGATCATTAAAAGTTGTTGGTCGTATTCATAAACAAAATTAAGGTGGTAAGCAATTAAAGTTAGTTATATATTTTCGAATTGGGGCGAATTCATAGTAAAAATTAATATGGTACTTAAAGTGAGTTGAAGCGCTTTCGGCAGATAACACATTGAAAATTATGCCAAAAAGCTGCAACTAAGTATCAGCTTAATTTTTACTTTGAAATTGCCCTTATGTTATAAAGCTGCTACCAACTACATATAAAGTTGACTATAACTACGCGCCAATCATTTTTTGCAGGCAACTTCTCTTTCGCCAAGTTATTGATTTTAAATGAATTACTAATTTTCTGTATTCAACTCGAACAATTCATATTTAAAAAACAAATATTTTATTGAAATGATAGGTTTCGAGTTAAATTTTAAGCACTCCATCGAGCAATTGCTTTAAATACACCCCTGGACAATGATAATGCCGAGCCAGAAAAGTGAACCAAAATTAACGCAAATGCTTAAAACGGTGTCTGTACACAGAAAAGTTTTTGAAAATAAAGAAACATTAATTATGTATATGAAATAATATATGAAACTAACTAAACGCTCTCATTTTGCCACTTGTTTTACGGGAATTAGCAAGTGATGCGAATTCACCTCTACAAACTTTATCAAGAAAGGCTAGCAGGGCTGCATTTGTATATAAACATTTCTCTTAGTGGCCGCGCTCCGAGCAATCCTATAACCAATTTTATTTTGCAAGAAATATGGGAAGAAACGAACTAAATATTTGTGATGAAACTTTATATAAATTATTCTTCGATGTCTAACGTGAAAAGAGGTGTATTATATTTTTACTTGCAGCCATGTATGGCGAAAAGGGTGTCATATGTTTAATTTCAGCCCTGAAAGGCTCAAGCCCATTTAAGGCTTTCACCTCACTGTTTCTACTAGTTATACTGCTATATATATGTTATGCTATTTTTTGTATTTCCAAGAGCAACCATGTATGGCGAGAACCTTGCCATACGTTTGATTTCACCCTAGAAATGCTCAACCCTATACAAGGCTTTCACCTCAATGTTTCTACTAGTTATACTGTGTTTTGGACGGTTACACCTTAAGATCACCGTATAATTTCGTATTGTCCCTCCACTTCTGGTTCGCATTAACATCAACGTAAAATGAAATTAAACAAAGTTGTTCGTTTGTAAAACAATCAAACAATTTCATTTTACAGCCCGCTAATTAATATTCAGTGCATTTCCCCCCTATTAAGTCGAGATCTAAAACTGCTGAGCCATAGAAATAAAGTTGATCAGCTGAATATATGTACTTATAATACATAAAAGCAAGAATATTATACCGTGGTTAATCATTTATTAAGACAGGACAGTACAGCTATTGTAATGGTGGAAAGCGTGTCCGAAATAACAAAGGTGCTAGAAAAACAGTTGAAATCTTGATACAAACATCGGACAGGTTAATTAATTTAAAAATGATTAATTAAAAAAGTGCCTTGAGGTTCGAGAGGAACATTAAGTTTAGAAATGTACTTGCAATCGAGCTTGGAGTAGTTCAGCCATAAATATTATGCCTCTCACCCCTTCAAAGAGTTGGAGGGTTTTTTAGTTTAAACCGATTAGTACAATGTGTAATACTTAACAGAGAGTTCCATCGAAAACCTCTTAGGAAAAAATACAATTCCGATCACGCTGTTAAGCACATGGTGGCGACGTCACACTTAATAGTGGTACGGTTGGAGATAGGGATAATTAGAAAAAAACGATTTTCTCACGGTTAGCCTGGCTGAGTGGTTGCGTGCTCACCTAGCAACTCCGTGTACCATGGTCCAAAGCCAGGTAACGTCTAGAAAGAAAGAAGTCTGATGAGGAGATGTGGTTATCTCCGAAATAGCAGCTATCACTTCTACCACTTTGAAAAATTGTTGTTTCTCATATTATTCCCAAATACAAAACCTGGCCTCAAGCTCTATAAATTATACAAAAGCTATTACTTTTGAAGGAAAATCGCCAATGAAAAGAAAAGTGGGTGATTGCGAAACAGGTCAACTAAAATCGTTCGAGAGGCTAAATGATCTTATTTTCAAAACACACTTAGTTTCCCTCCTAGAGTTCTCTGGAATAACTTAAAACAATTTGGAGCAAAATTCAATAAGAAATCCGAATGAATTATTATTTTTGAATTAAATACCTAAGGAGAGTGATGTTGTTAAGCCCAATGTATCTAGCTCACAGAATTTTGGCAGCAAAATTTAACTTTTCAAATGTTATCAAATCCGTAGTAATATAATGCATTCTTTCAAGAAAATGAAATGCTGTCAGTGAAAACAATATAAATTTAAGATTTGTAAAACTAGTCCATCCTTACATTAATTTTTCGTTAACTTCAATAAGATTTCCTGATGGTTTGGAAGTAGGAAACATTACACCTGTTGTGAAATGAGTAAATGCGTCCCATCCCTGTGACTTTCGACCAATCAGCATTATACCGTCTTTATCAAAGACCTTCGAAAGACTATTACTGGCTCAAATGATGAAGTACCTGATAGGTACAAAAAGCCCTTTTCAATAAGGACATCGAAGAGAACATAACTGTTCAGCTGCTGTGATTAAAATCATAGAGGATGTTCGATTATCCTTTGGTAAAGGCAACCTAACACTTCTCCTTCTTTTCCAAAGGGGTTGACCCTATTTGCCAAAGCATTCTCGTTCGCAAACCTCAGTTACATTTTGGATTTAACAATGACGCAGTCAAACTAATTGAAAGCTATTGGACAAACATGCAACAAACGGTTGTTTCTGGGGGTAACCACTCGATCTTAACCCCAATAGAATCGGGTGTACCGCAAGGCTCTATTCTGGGTTTTAGTCATATTAATGACATAGAAGAATGCTGCGAAAATGTTTCAATTCATCTTCATGCTGTCGACGCCAATGCATTCCTCTCTGCCTATCTAGAGTTAACAGAAGACTAAGTTTTCAAAGTGAATAGCGTACTTGTTTCTTTTTTATCTTCTGTTTTTCCGACAGCACTCCTTTCCTCTCCTATCGTTTTTCAATACCCAATGACGACACTGAGGAGGAAGTTTCCGTTTGAAGAAGTCCACAGAAGTGGGCCAGACCGATTGTTCTGCAAGCGGTAGTATCACGACTGAGCCTTCCTAGTGTTTTCGCCTAAGTATCCTCTGTATAGTTCCCGAACATTCGATAGAGGGTGAGCAAAAGTAAGAAGGCGAACCCCTCACGATTTCGGCGGTTTGAGATCCCACCAGGATCTGCTGCGTCTATTAACTGGTAGGTGCGGCCGCAAGCAGGGGTCTAATTTGGAGCAAGCGGCTCGCAATACAAATGTGTCCTTAAAACAAAACAAACGCTCAAGTATCTGTTTGTGCGTGGGCTTGGAACCAATCACGTGAAAACTAGCTTCCAGAGAAAAATTCGAATATACCTCGGATGAGACACCCTTTTTTATGCAGACCGCACGCATCGTATTAAATACTATGTATTGAGCGCATGTACCTGAAACTTCCAAACCCTTAATGGGGAAGGTGCCACTGCACAGCTAGTTGATGTCCCGACGAGAGTAGAGTCTAACATCCCCCCATCCAGGAAATAAAAAGAGCGGCAAAAGCTAAGAAACCCATTGGGCGAAGTCAAACGCTGTCATATAAAGGCGCTACAATAACACAAACCCATATACACATGCTAATTACAACGTTATATAAAAAAGAAACAGTAGACGCTGAAGATGGTGCAACGTCTAAACCGGTTTGTCTCCAAACCAAACAAGTGATGACAGAAAATCGTTTCATTTACATCAAATTTTCAACCTGTTTGAAAGACAGGAGATAAAAAAGAAGCTTTTTGGACCTTATAAGTGTGGCGTTAGATCTGACAAATCTACCATCGACCAGATATTCAAGAGACACCAAATATTGTGAAAAAGAAAAGGACCGACACACCCCATTTCCTTGTCGACTTTATGATGGAACGATGAGCTATATGAGCTTTATCGCGACATTGACATAGTACAGCGAATTAAAATTCACCCGCTGGTTGTAGTGGAAGAAAAAGTAGGCTTCTTCTACGTTGGAAAGTCCAGATGGAGAAGGGCGTGGCTCCACTTGGTGTATCCAGTTGGCGCCAATTAGCAAAATAAGGGACCCATTAGCTTGCTATAATCACCTCGACGGTTATCGCGTCAGTTATTGATTGATTGAAATCCCCCTCACAGATTCACTGAAACTATTAGGCATAGTGTATAATAAACAATTTATGTTTAGACTAGCTTTACCCGCGCGCGTCGCTACACATAAATGGCATAGACGGATTCCCTTTTCTTATCCAATCTGACATTAATTTTCATTTTGGTTGAAAACTAAAAAAAAATAAACACAGGGTGCCGTTGAAAAAGTAAAATTTTAGTCCAAAGCAAATGATTCTACACCATTTCCATATTTTTTTTTCATTTAATATTTTGATAAAATATACCCTATTTTGCAGCGCCATGAAAATCTATTTAGAGTTTCGGATGTTAGTGCGTTCAAACAGACAGACAAATAATGGCCCAAATGTATTATATTACATTCCCTGCAACACCTTCGGCCATTCTTTTAAAGAAATTTTCAATATACAGACACAACTTTAAGAAGATAGATGGAGATAGAAGATACAGTGCTTCGGTATGCAAAAAATAGTTATTGCCATTATCTTTCAACCCATATTTGTATATGTTGCATATATGTACATATGTACTTATACATATGTTGATCACATAGGAAAGTTACTTTCATTTATAGCATAATATTACATTCGAATTGTCAGTACCATGAGAAATTAGAAATGCTTATACTAGTTATGCTTTGGCAGATGATACACCACATAATACAAGTAAACACTTACATATGTAGATGTACATAAAACACCATTAAACAACTTCATCTCAGTAAAATAATTAGCTTATGAAGCTTCTTTGCATATAACATTTCATGTAGTAGCATCGGGAACAGGAATAGACTAATCTTCTTCACTCCCCCGTGAGAGGGCCAACTCGCACTAAGGTCCACGCCCAGAAGACGCATCGTCTGTCCCTGCGCTTTGTTTATGGGTATAATGGGAATTGTTAGGTAAAAGCGGTACTCGAGGCTTAAAACACGATCTCCTTGCTACTGGCCGTCAAAATTTCCGCTTCTCTGGCGTTACATTACACAATTTTGCTGCACTTAAATTGCACAAAAGAATAGTTGGTACGCCGGTTTTGAGAGTGATTCTATATGATCGTAGACCGAATGCATTAAAAGGGATTTATAAGCCCGACTGGATAATTGATAGAGTCATCATGCTGCAAACCCCTGTTGATACACATATACTCAACTTCTTATCCGTCAATACGAGTTAATATGAATAGCCGAGTTAGTTCTACCAACTTGATCGTTTCATGGTCTCAAAATAGCTCCCTCACAAAGCCAAGTGTTTTCTTAATAAGTTGTTTGGTTTTGATCATCATAAATGGCAGAAATAAGTTATCGCAATGAATGTACTGTACGACACACGAATAATTTTATTTCTAAATTTTAACAATATATCGGAAAGCATTTGGGTAATTCCGTTGCTTCCCATTCGTGCACTTTTCACTGTTAAGTGCATTTTCGTAGTGTGCATCCACAAATTGGAACTGTTCAAGCATACCCTTACAGGGGTTTTCAGTAGGAACGCTACAAAAGTTTTTTTAAATAAAACAAACACAATTTTCGACGGTTTACAAGCATAAATTAGCTGATACTGCTGCAATTTCACGTTCGATATTCGTACAAAGTTCATCAATCGTCGCTGGCTTGTTGGCATAGACCATAGGCTTGACGTAGCCCCACAGGAAATAGTCTAACGGCGTCAAATCGCACGACCGAGGCGGCCAATTGACTGGCCCATTTCGTGAGATAACACGTTCACCAAACTTGGTTTTCAATAAATCGATTGTGACATTCGCTGTGTGGCTTGTGGTACCCTCCTGTTGGAACCACATATTGTCCAAGCCCATATCATCCAATTCGGGACAAAAGTATTCGGTTGTCATTGAGCGGTAGCAATTCCCATTCACAGTAACACATAAACCGCACCAAACCGTAATTTTTTCGGGATGCAATATTGACTTATTGAGTACGTGTGGATTGTTGCCTGTCCAATAACGCATATTTTGCTTATTGACGAAGCCATTCAGCCAGAAATGACGACGACCATAAATTGGACGTAGTGCTCTTAAAGTTGAGGCCATTGACTCCGAATTTCGGTAGTAAATTTTAATAATTTCGACTAGTTGTTGGATCGTATATCTTTCCAAGATGAAATGGCAAAACTTACTGAAGAGAAATGTCAAAAGAGCGGGATAAAATATGGCGTCGTTTGCTGTCACTATCGGTCTACTTTTGTAGCGTCCCTATTGAAAATATCACCTGCTCTTTTATTCTACGACAAAATTGTTCTTATAGAACGCCGCGAACTTGTAATAATTCTGCAAACTGAATTTACTCTAAAGACACAACGAAATATAAAAACAGATCTTGTCATAAAAGCTTATGAGCTTTATTTAGGATTTGTTCTTGAAAATTTGCTGTCTAAATTGCACAACTGGTCAAGAACGTTGAGAGGTTGGCTTGAAGCTCGTAAAAACATATCAGCTTAATTAATGTGAGCATTTTCATTATGTCAAACTTCTTCTTATAAACCGAATCACATAGTCAAATACAAATAAATTAAATATGTACAATAGTTTATTTCTACCGTTAATACTTTGAGGTAAAATTTTTTGTAGACGGACAACTGACATTTATTTTTACTTCATGTGATGTCGTTAGAAAAAAATATTCAAAAGATAATTCTAAACCATTTCTAGTAAATAATCTTTTTTTGTGCATTTAACTATGGTAATATAATCAAATATACCCTATGTTATGCCTAAGATCACTAGCTATCCATCAGTTAAAGCCTCATGAAAATCCGTTCAGTAGTTTCTGAGATTATTGCGTTCAAACATGCAAACAGACAGACACAAATTTAAAAAAACTCCCAGATGTATTCTATTACATTTCTTACATCACCTTTGGTAACAACGTACAAGAGACATAACATAATAAAAACCCGTGAAGATCCCGAACGTCACAGCTCTGATAATGGCGTTAACATTGCGTCACGCCGCCTCGAAGAAGTTCGGATAGCAATAACGTGGTTAGTAATAACGCCGCTAGCGATTATTTAAGTGCGCCACAAGAAGTGTTATCCTCTAATATGCGCCAATTACAGCGGGATCTGCCTGCTTCGGTCGGACATATTTTGCGAAAGCCAACCGTTAATTAACTCTTTGGACATTGGTACGATTTTTCGTCATCTCTTGTCAAATTTCATGACGCAGAACGTCGTGCTGTGCGGTCGTGTTTTTTTTGCGCTCCAGTTATTTCTCCTGTAATTATTAACATAACTATTGCTACTTTTATTTTGACATCTTGCCTAGTGCAATGAGACAGTGACTCTTGTCGTTTCAAGTAAAAGTGAAGTGAATTATTATATATCACTATGCCATGTGTTTGCAATCAAAAAGTTGATCGCACGGAAGCCAAAGTGCAATGCAAAAATTGTAACGAATTATATCATTTCAACTGTGTTGGTATTCTGCCTGCCGATTTAGAATATCTTGCAAACTCTAACAACAAATATATTTGCAAAAAGTGCGCGGCTGGTCGCCGAAAGTCTCTTCGCTCCCCCCACCTCAGGCTAACCGGGGTGAAATCGCGAGTTCGAATAATATAACGTTTAATTTGCCTCAACTCATCTCATCAGCAACAACTGCCAAAAACAACGCTTACTTCTTGTTATGACTATGATAGTGATGCTAAACAACAGTTAGCCAACAAATCGTCTAATTCGCCTACTCACGACAATATTACGAGTTATTCTAGTTCATATCATCAACAGCAGTTGCTGAAAACAATGCTTACTCAGTATGACGATTATGATAGAGATGTTAAACAACAACTAGCCATTCTACCAACGATCCTCAGCGAGCTCAAAGTACTTAGTTCCGAGCAAGCTCTTAATTGACCAAACAACTCAACTGCACTCTGAATTATTAGCCTTGCGTAAACTTCATTCCGAAGACGTTCTCGTCGCTCTTGCTTCAGTCACTGCCGAGATTAACGAATTGCGCCAAAATGCTCTACACTGCAAGTGCGCATATACAAACAAGTCAACTGAACTGAGCATGACTGCTGCTTCTGCTTCTCCAGTGTTCGATGCTGTCTCTCTGGCTTCTGGCTCTCTTACATCCGCTTATGTTGATGTGAATGCTTCGCAGCCTAGTAGTGATTCTCTTGTTCACACTGTTTTTACACCTACTAGTGCAGTCGTCAATGCACTACCTGATAAGCCATGCTGTACTACCCCTCTTGCTCTCCAATTGGATACAAATAAAAAAGCAATACCATCACGCTCTACTTCTCCGGCTGTGAGTAATGTACTCGCCGTCGACACTCGCAATGCTTCTGGGCTGAGTTATGGGAATACATTAGGGTCTGCCAAAAGTCCTGCACCGGGAGTACCAATCGTTGACGTCCGTAACAACGCTGCTACAGAACACCATGCAAATAACAATAATCGCACTAAAGTCGCTAATCCTAATGCCAAATCTTTTCGCTGAGTATTTTTGCTCAAATTTTGTGTCTGAGATGGATCATGTCAGCAGTCCCGTTCGCAGTTGTGTCTCCGACTCTACCCTATCGTTTGAGTCGGTTACTTTATCGGCTGAAGACATTGAAAAAGGCATTTAGTCTTTAAAATTCTCCCAACAAATTGATGTGTGTTTTGAATAAGTCTCTGCCCAATGGCGAGTTTATTGATGATAGGAAAAATGCTTCTATAACCCCAATTTTCAAAAGTGGCTATAAGAATGACGTTAGCAATTATCGCCCGATTTCGAAATTGTACGCTGTCTCTAAAATCTTCGAGTGCGTTATTAAAGTGAAGTTGTCTTTCTCAGTCAGTACCTTAATTAGCCCAAACCTTGATTGGCCGGTCAACAGCATCTAATCTTGCAGTTTTTACTGGGTACTGCTTTGCAGCCTTTCAGGATAGGCATCAGGTAGATGCGATCTATACAGACTTCTCTTAAGCCTTTGATAGGGTTTCCCTTAAACTTTTAGTGGCTAAGTTATCGGAAATGGGTTTTCACTCCACTTTTCTGCAGTGGATTCGTTCTTATTTGACTAAAAGACAATGCGTAGTCGCCTTTGACAATGTTTCTTCTCAGCCCTTCGTTGCGATGTCAGGCGTCCCCCAGGGTAGTATACTGGGACCTTTACTATTCATTTTATTTATTAACGATATCAGTTCCTGCTTCCAAACATATAAATTTCTTTTATATGCTGACGATCTTAAAATTTACTCTACAGTCAGAAGCTTGCATGACACCTGCGCATTACAACTAGAGCTTGATAAGCTTTACTCGTGGTGCTCTCGAAATCGGCTTTTTCTGAATGTAAAAAAGTGTTTCCTTTCCACATTTACCAGAAATTATAACCCGTTCCAAACTAGGTATCAATCTTCGGGTTCACCCCTCGATCACGTTAATGAATTCAAAGATTTGGATGTATATTTTGATACCAAACTTAGGTTTACCACCCACGTTAATTATGCTGTCTCTAAATCGTACGCTATGTTAGCTTTTGTTCGACGTAACTGTTTAGCTTTCTCAAATCCATACACTCTCAAGTTATTATATACCACTTTAGTAAGATCCAGGTTAGATTATGCAGCCCTCATTTGGAGACCATATCACGCTACTCATATTAACCGTATAGAGCGAATCCAAAAAATATTTATTAAATTTGCATTACGTTCTTTAAACTTTACTGATCCTATACCTCCCTACGAATCCCGCTGTCACCTCTTATCCTTGAAAACTTTACAATCCAGATCTTCCTTTCTCTCTTGTAGTTTTGTAGTGAATCTGCTAAATGGTACAGTTGACTGCCCTGACCTATTGGGGAAATTAAACTTTTTCATTCCCGCTCGCAATCTCCGACACGTCCCCTTGTTTTACACTGAGCATCCTAAATTTTAGTACATCAAATTTGCTCCCGTGTCAAGAACATTGTCTGAATTAAATAATGTTCCGAACTTGGACCCGTCTTCATCGCCTGGAGCAGTCCGGAGCCTACTGCATAATTATTTTAACTAATTCCTAAGTAATTGTTCTCTATAGTCAGTAAGAAATAAATTGTTTCATTTGACTTAAAATAAATAAATAAAAAAAATAAATAAATTTGGTTTGAATACAAACCGCGTTCGGCGTTGTTCCATCTTCAGTGTCACTTTCGTTATGTTCAGATAGCGCCTACTATTCCGTATTTCTTGTACCATTGTATATGCGCGTAAGTACTATACAAATTTGGGTTATTTTGCGGTCGTATCTGTGGTGTGTTCTGACAGGCAGAAGTCAGAAATTTTGGTCTTGTGGGATATTGTGTGTTGGTTCTGTATGTGTACCTATTGTTCTACCTAAGATTTTGTTTTGTTTTTCGTAAACAAGTTTCAAGGGTTCAAATATTACGTCTAAATTTGTGTCCGCCCGTTCGTGAGTTATTCTTCTATAAAATGTTTTCGGTTTGTATATTTCCGTATTACCAAGTGCGTTTGAGCGGTCCCTTATCTGCTGCACTTGCAGAAAGTAAGGCATTGTAGTGGGTTTCTGTTTCGCCTCCATATGGATGGCCGAGGTTGGGTTGCCCATTCCCCATTCTCTTCGCTTGCCAGTATATTTTATTACAAACTTTTAAAGAAGCAGTTTTGGCGCAGCGTTGTTTTTACTATATTTGTGATTTTCGCATCCTTAATTTTTGTTTATGTTTTACAGTAGTGTTTTGTGCACTATGTCTACTGTTTCTGGTAGAGGTATCGATCAGTTCCGTTGGGCTCGTTAAACTATGCTCGTTTCGTAGCTGTATAATATCTTGGATAATCGTCTTTTATATATTTTGATAACCTATAAGCAAGCGCCTCATTGGGATATCCGGGTTACTGATTTTCACATGCTTAAAACCACAGACATGACCGCGAAATAACCCAAATTTGTATCAATCGTTCGCGGACTGGTTCTGGTACCTACGTGTAGAGCTGCTTTAATACGAACGTGTTAATAACAACGTCGTACAATACGAAACAGTGGGCACTAACTGAACAGAACGAAAAATGACATTGAATATGGCGCAACCGGTTTGTCTCCCCAACAAACAAAAGATGATGAAAAGTTGTTCCAGTATACATCATCTTTTCACCCTATCGGAAACACAGGAGAAAAATAAAGAAGCTTTTTGAACCTTATAATTGTGGCTTTTGACCCAAATAGCAAAACAAAGAAGACGATCGACACACATCATTTCTTTGTCAACTTTAAAAGAGCTTTGTATACCATGGCAATAAGTTGCCTATATACCGCGATATCTGAATTAGGTATCTTTGCAAAACTAATACGGCTATGTAAAACCTTCAGAGCCGCCAGGATTGGGAAGGACATCTCCAAGCCGTTTGATACTAAATGAGGTTTTATCGTGTGACTTTTTAACATAATGCTAGAAAAGATAATTTGAACGGTACTTGGAGCGGATCTTTATGTCTTTGCGACGACGAATACAGTAAACGATGGAACGATGATCTATGTGAGCTTTATCGCATAATACAGCGAATTAGAATTCCCCCACTGGTTGTAACAGAAGAAGAGGTAGGCTTCCTCTACGTTGGTGAATCCATTTGACGCCAATTAGCAAAACGAAGGAACTACTGGCATGCTGTATTGGAATTGGCCAAAATCGTATCGGCAGTTATCACGCCACTTATTGATTGATTGAAATCCCCCACACAGATACACCGAAAATATTACGCATATTGTTTGATAAACAATTTATGTTTAGATAACATTGCAAGTACGAAAGATTTTACTTATTTTTTAGAGTAAATGTAATAAAAGTCCTTTCGTCCAAACACAGTTTTGTGCATACTGGCTTCTCTTCTAACGTAAGTAAATCATGGACTAAGACAACAAACATCGATTGTGGACTCTCGATTTGTGGAAACTGTGAAAAAACTCACATGAAACTCCTAAATTGGCCTTACCATGCTGCTGCTAGAAGAAGTATTCCTGCTGGACGTACTTCTCGATATTTCGAACAGAGCTGCACACAACGTGATGCTGGTACTAAATATAACTACTCCGTTGCAGGAAAACGCTGATGTTCCAACAAATAAAGTCTGTCGTGCTTCATTCAAACAATACTTAAGGCGTATCTGCATTATCACGGTGGATATCACTAATACCCCAATCGAACGTCGTGTCAAAACCCATGTTTATGAACACATCCGCCTACCCGCCTTTCAAGGTTCTTATATCTTCCTTTATAACTGACCTTTAGAATCGTTGTGTTATGGTTACACCTGGTGTTATACATATATATAGACGATTTACTCCGACGGAGCAAAGTCTAACATCAATAATATAAGTACATTTGCTGTGATAAATAGAATTGACGATACCATTACCGTTGGTGATTTACCCACATACCGTTCAGTATTTACAGTTGAAGCATCTGCTTTGCTGCAAGTGGTGATGTACACCTCACGTATTGACAACAAGCACATTATATGCACTGATACTACCAGTCTGATAGTAAATATTCTGTAAGAGCTACTTTAAAATGATTGGTCGGCTCCCACCTCGCATCTTAAATTCGTGAATTTTTTCTTCAGCGTAGTTTCATTAAAATTATTGTGATTATGAGTTATAACCGTTACGGTCGCTGCTTTTAATTCATTTTTAGGGTTGGTATAAAATTATTTATTATCTAAAAACAAAGTCTACCACTACTTCATAATTGCCGATTACGGTTGATAGCTGAAGCTTTTTTGTTTTTTGCTAGAAATCAAACGGTAATGACATTTAGAGCTCTCACTATCGCCTTCGATTATTGAAATCCTTAATACATATGTATATGTACATAATGCTATATGTGTTTGCTGATCATCTTAATGCGCTTATTCAGAAGGTTATATGTACATATACATACATATATCAAGCCAGTCTTAAGAATGTCTCAAAAATTATATTTCAGGATATTGACCATGTAGTATGTACCAGTATGCAGAAGGAATTTCCGTGCTTGTGTTTTTATATACATGTAAAGATTTTTTTTTATTTTTTGGATGGCAATTCTGCTTAAAAATGTGTTTTGATAACTCTGAGTGTTTCTCATAACAGTTTAGTTGTGACCTAAGCGGCCGGCGTAACTGAGTGCATTGCATGTGCGCGCAGTATTCGGTATGTCCTTGGCCGGGCCAAGTAACATCAAAAATTATAAAAAAACCACTAGGTAATGGCAAACTTCCATGTCCATGAAAAAATCATTTGCCATTTGTTGTCGAAAATGTTGTTTTACATCACGCTCAAAAGCTTTATGGTAATATTATATCACCATCACTTTTATTGTATACCAAAGAATATAAAATATATTGTGGTCATTTATTAACTTAACAACAACTCTTTTCATTTTCTTTTATTCACCGGTGCGCTTAATCATATATCATATTTGTTGGATAAGTTCGTCGAAACATCGAGCTTATGATGTAAGCGCCAAATTATTATTATATTATTATTGTTATTAAGCTTTTCTAAATTTCTGGCAAATCAAACAGGTATTGCAATACTTAATTTTTTTCTTATTTAGCTAGATTTTAAAATTATAAGAGATGGGAACCCGCCCTCAGTTAAATTGAATCAACGGTTTTTAAAAGGTGACATCCATCTTCAAAAATGTTTTCCCATAAGCCCTTTCGTTTCAGATCAATACTGTTATACCTCAGTAAGCTTGGAAATGGCATTAAATTAATATTTTTAAACACGTGGCAACACTCGTTAAACACATTTTCATGATTAAGTTTTTTAAGCCTACTCTCTTTTAATCTCGGAATAATATAATTTAATTTACTCTTTTAAGTAAGTGTTAACTTGGTGCAACAAAGAACAGAAACATAAAAGCAAACGTCATTCATAGTGGTTTGTGTTTTCGTTGGTTGCGCAGGTTATTCTTCACAATAATATTGGTTTGGTGAAGATTTGTATAATAAAAGAAAAATACCTCATAAACTGTGCAAACAAAAAGTCGACGAGGGCACCTGCAAAGTTTTGGTTCATCGACATATGATGAACGATTACGCGAAGTTTAGAAAATATTTTCGCCTGAATCTGCAACTATTTTCCAACGTATTAAGTATTTTAAATCCGGCCCTGGAAGGTCTGCTTACAAATTGGGTACAGCAACCCATAAGCTCGCATCACAAACTTTGTATAACTCTACGGTACTTAGCGATGGGAGCAACCCTCATATCATTGGCATTTCGGTACGGAAATCATACACCAATCAGTCGGATATCGTATACTATAATAAAACTGTATAAAAGTCGAGGCTGTAGATTGAACACTTCTTCAATAAACAACCGAATCGTCACAGTTATTCTCCTTGTCATTTTCTGTACCAAGATGCGTAAAAGCTATTCATTTTCGTATGTACATTTCTGTATTTAAATGATCAAACAAATGATATAACAACCAATGGCTTAATTATAAATTATGTTATGCATGCACGTAAGTGTACAATTGAACCAAAGTGAGACAGAGTTCCAGAGAAACGTATATACAAATTAACGACTTATTAGTTACGAAGTCGAAAACAAATATTTTTTTGTGGTGAAGACGACCTTTATTGGTTGAGTGCAAATTAACAACTAACTAGCTTACAATTAAACATATTCTTAATATTGCCTAAATCTACTTGCGTCAGCACTTTTGTTAACTTCCGCTTATGAGGCGCATGGCGGATGTTGTTCCCAATTGTTTTGTTTCTGCTGACTCAATGTCTGGAATATTTCCTATTGGGAAATAGTTGGCATCACACAGTGGGGCAGAATGACCTAAAAGTTGGCATCAACTAAACGGCTTAAGCTAGGAAGTTGAAAATTGGTTCACTGATTTCTCTTACTAAAGTAAGTATGTGTACCAAATTTCAGAATATTGCGCTTACAACTGAAGTTATTAGACTTAATCAGATTTACCTGAACCGTTCATATAGTGGTTGGTGGCGACTGGTTTTTTTCTTTTATTTTATTTCAATAGTAAAAATTAAACTATAAATAGAGTTTAAGCAATACAAAAGAAATTATTTGATCAAAATAAACAAATTATTTGAATGTAACTTAGGAAGTGTTTGGTTGCTATTTCTACTTTCATCACTAGACAAATTTTCCTTTTGTTGACCGTCATCCTCGTAAATATCATCATATTCTTCATCGTTATTAGGAATAAGAGGACATATCAATAATTCCAATACTTCACTTGGTTACTTTTGGCTATTAGTTCTCTTAAATTTTCTCTTTGAACTTATTACCGGATCAGATCTTAGCATAAATGAATTGAATATGTCAATATTAGTTTCCACACGGCCACATTTTCTTGAATGGTGTTCGCGAGATCTTTTGAAATCCTTGTTGCAAGCCTCCTGTGCTTCTTCCGATAATTGGCCGATTGGTAGTAAAGCGTGAAAAATTATTTCAGGACCATGTATTAAAAACTTATGCATTGTTGGAGGCATAAGGTACCAAGGGTATTTATTCACAAAGTACCTAGCAGTGACATGGGAATACTTCCAGAACTTTTCAACATTTATTTCATGTCCGCTGGCTACAGTTATTAATATATTGTGCAATCTTTTAATCAACGCTAAATCCAATTTTGTAATTTCGGCCGAAACCTCTGCCTCCCTAAAGAATCGTCGCGCAGTGTTGCCATAATTAGAAATTCCAAACCCTGGCTTAGGAATATCAACAATCAAACAATATCATATCAATATTTTTTTCGAAGTCATTTCGAACTTGCCATTTTTCTACTGGCGGTTTATAAGACACTCAAAGCATCTTATCCATCCATGCAATGTTGATAGTCCAAAGCTTAAGTTATCTCATTGTATTTCTCGATTCACCGTTTCGTCAATATTGTTAAAATCTTTTGATGTTGCACTACAAATGTAGCACTTTTGAGTGAATGTCGTCTAGGTTATCGCATTACAAACTTTCCCATTAACCGTAGTAAAAATTAAAGCGTGCTCAACTTCAATAGATTTTCCATCACATATCGTTTTAGATTTTTTAATATTTCCAATCTCTTCAGTAACTCTGTTTTTCTCCGCTATTGAAACTTCAGAGGATTCCTTAATAAATTCAATTTTCAAAGGCCTGCAATAACGCGTCGAAGATGGAGCAGGATTTTGCCAAACAACTTTTTCACCCAACACAATACGAATAGGCCCAATACTAGTTATGAAAATAGCAGAATCAGAAGCTTCAATACCATGAAATACTTGCTTATATGAGCTATGGCCTGAGCTACCATCGAATCCCCACTTTGTGTACATACGCAATTTGTGTAAATCCTTTGCGGGAATGGAATCTATTATAGTCCACTGTGCAATAATCAGACGACACATTGTGTGGTCCAGTAAGGATTGTAAAGTTGAACAGACAAGCGTTTTAGTTGCCTTAATGTGTTCTTTGAAAGGATAACATTTCTTTTTTTCTTCCTATATTACTTTATAGGAAGGAAATTTCTCCCGAGCAGCCAATCTTATTATATTGTACTGATTCCTTGTCAACTTGGCATCTACCACCACATCCAAACCATCTTCACCTGACAAACAAGTACTTTCATAATGGCCTGATGAAGTTTTTGAACACATATTTGCGCTATCAACTGGCGTAGATTTCCTCAAATATTTTGTTTTCATTCGTTTAGTACGTTCTGAGCTTTCTTCAAAAGATCTTTCGACTTGATTTTTTATAAAACAAATTGAGCAATTCAGGCACGTTTTATTAATTTCATTAAAAACATCTATTTTTCGGTGCGATTTATTCCAAAGAAGTTTAAATTCAGACTTCAGGCGGTTCCATGTTTTATTCAATTCTTCGTTAGGCACTTGCTGAAAATTTTTTTGTTTTTCCAATTCATTTAAAAAAATAAATAAATTTTTCATCAGTTGTGATTTTTTCACAAGAAAATATTATTTCAATGAGTTCACTACGATTGACAAACATTGTTTTTGAACTAACACCTGAAATGAAAAGTTAAGTCAACCGCTAAAAGATTATAAAATTAAGATAGTATGGCAAGTTTCTATTTGACGTTTGACACAACTAAAATAATATAGATCAATACAGTTCACATTTGTACTTGTAGTTGACGTTTGACAAACATATAATCAAAACAAAGTAAAAAAAGCCTTTTATCTTCGAACGAAACTACATCAAAAGGTAGTACATAGGCACATACATAAATGCGAACAAATGCCAAAACGGAAAAAAATCCGCAAAATTGTTTTTTTCAATTAAGTACATAAATATACGTATTACAGGATAATTAAAAAGATTGCAGCCGATCATGCCGGGCTCACTAACTTTTCCAATTTTAAAAACTTAAACTGTAGGAAAATAAACTTGTTAAGGTAGATTTTCGAAAAAAATCGACTAAAATGTGAAAATCACAATTACGCACAAAGTGAATATAAATGAATCTTTATAAATACCCGATGTTGACGATTCCATAATTAAAGTTGTTAAATTATACTTAGCGACTGGAAAATATATATTCAAACTGTGAATAGAAAATGCAGAAAAATCAAACTGCACTTATTGCGAAAATAAGCTCTGTGTTTGTAAGGCTGTGAAAAGATAGGTTTATTGTTGCTAGTATATTCATAAATCCAAAGCAATAAACGAAAAGTGCTACCGGCTATTTTAAAAAAATTAGTTTTTTCAACATTTCCTAACTTAGGATTTCTCCTTCCCAGTTTGAAGGGAGATTTGGTTGCAGAATTCGCTAAAGGTATATTTTTGGTCGTCAATGCTAACTGTAGAATTGCGGTATTGTACTGCGTATGATCCAGTAAGATTTATCTTTTGGTTGTCGATCTCTATTGTGCCATTATATTGATTTAGTAGTATAATGCCAGGTGAGATATTTTCTACTGATGGGATGCGCTAATTCTTTATTATAGTACATTCTGCTGGTTTGCTTTAAAGTAGTCGAGGGACGCAAGTAGTGTTACTAATATCTTTTAAATTCCATATTACTTAATGTAAAATTATTATTTTCAAATACAGATTTTATTAATCTAAGTTCATCATTTGACAAAATATACGAATTTACGATAGTTTTTAGTTTATATTCTTGGTTTAAGTCTGTGTCAAGTTTAGTTCGTTAATGAGAATAGGGAGGATGGGATTTTCTTCAGTGATCTTTATCTTAATGATGCTGCTTAGTTCATTCAATGTTTTCTGGCATGCATCTAGGTCTACTTTATGTATTATTATGTATGTTCCCGTTTGAATTTTGGTTAGTCCTGTATTAAACGTCGCTAATTGAGGGTTGGTGCAGTATATTATTTGGAAGTCTGCGTACACCAGATGTACGAAAAATCTGTAAGAGGAAGAAAAAGAAAAAAAGGAGAGGTAATATAACTACGTTTTAATGTTGCTTTTGTGTACCGTTCGTCCTTTCTCCGTGATTACTATACTGGATTTATCTACTTTCACAACCTCTTTTTTATATCTAGCTGTGAGCTTAGATCCTAATCATTTGTTTATTCTAACATATATTATTTCTCCAGGAGAGTAGGCTTCCGTTGGCTTTCGTGTTTTATTGGGAAATTCTAAGTCTTTTTCTTGTCTTTTCTGAAGAGTCATGATATTTTCTCGTCGTGAAAGGAGCGATGGGTATGTTCGGTTTGAAGACAACGCATAATTTCAGATAGGGTAGAATGAAATCTTTCTACCTGTCCGTTAACCTTGCTCGCGTAGGGGGGTGTTTTAAAAATTCGAATACCAAGTTGATCTTCGACCATAAATTGTACTGAAGCTGAATTTAGAGATTTCTCGTTGTCTGTGACTATTGTTTTGGGTACACCGGAAGCGAAAAGTATTTGTCGCAATGGTTCTCAGATATCTTCTATTGCTTTTGATTCTATTATCCTAACTTGAGCATATTTCGAGAATTTATCTTCGTGTCCTACTGAGATCCAAAGTTGGTTTTTAAAAGCATTTATGGGTGCCTCTACAGCTCGTATTATTCACTTCAAAAGGTCTGGATAGTGTATCTGCTACCACATTGGATTTGCCGGGTTTGAATTTGGTTTCATAATTATATTCCTCGAGTATTGCTTTCCAGCGTTTTAACTTTGAATTGTTAGTTTTGTTGCTCAGAGCGTCCGTGAGAGGTTCATGATCCGTATGGATTACTACTTTTGCCGTGCCATACATATAATTTTTAAAATGTAGTGCCCAAATTATGGCAAACATTTAATTCTCGTTTACTGCATAATTCTCCTCGGTTTTGCTCAATGTCCTTCTCATGAATGTTATGGATTTACCAATTTGTTCCAAAACAGCGCCTATTGCGTACTTGGAGGCATCTGTAGTTATGTCAAATTCTTTCTTGTAGTCAAGGTATTGTAAAATTGCGTCCTTTGAAGTCAAAGCAGCCTTGATTTTATTAAATGCTACCTTAGCTTCGTCATTTAGATGTATGTGAGTTTTCTTTGAAACATTTTTTGACATCCTGCCTTCTTTGCCTCGAAGTAAGGATGTGAGTGGCTTTGCTAGCTTGGCATAATTCTTTATAAATCTTCTATAATATCCGGATAAGCCTAAGAAAGATCGCAAGTCTTTGAGAGTAAGAGGGTAAGGGAAATTTACTAGAGATTGTACTTTGGATGGGTTTGTAGAAAATCCATCGGAGGAAACTACAAATCCTAGGAACTCAACCTGGCTTTTGAAAAATTCGCATTTATCGATTTGTACTTTCTTGTTTGCTTTATTTAAGGTATGGAAAATTGTGCCTATGTGTTCGGAATGTGTTCTTCGTCTTTGCTAAATATTATTATGTCATCTATGTATATATACATAACATATTTTGCCTATGTGTTGTCGTAGAATATCATCTAGCGTCCGTTAGAAAATGGCAGGGGCGTTCTTCAAGCCAAAGGGAAGTCTAGTGAACTCATATTTTCCGTTGTTTACTGAAAAAGCTAGTTCTCCTAGTTTGGGCAGTACCTCATTCATCTCTTGTATCAGGTACCTGTCTGCAATTGTAACCGTATTCAGTTTTCTGTAATCGATTACCAGTCTGAATTTTTTTCACCTGATGCGTCGTCTTTCTTCGGGACGACCCATACTGGGGAATTGTATGGTGATCGTGATTGGCTGATGATGGAATAAAGTGGTGTATCTGAATTTGTACGTACATAAATCGGCTACTACTTTTGTTATATAAGTCAACTTTTCATTCGGGTCTGAAAATAAATTTCGGTGTTTCTGTACAAGTTGTATAATTTCAGTTCTTTCTGATTCGTTAATGTGTTCATCACGTATTTGTATTGAGTTAACATCCTGTGCTCTGTATTGTCGGAGTTGGATTTTACGTTTGTTTGCTACGACCATAAAAATATCCTTAGTGTGGATTATTGCTGAAAGTTGTTTCAGACTATCGTTTCCTAGTATGGCATGAAAAGTGGTGAGAGTTTGTAATAGGAACAATTTTAAATTGCATTCTTCGATATTGAAAAGATTGAGAAGTGTGTGGTGCGTAATTTTTATTTTACCACCTACGGAATTCGCATAAAAAGGGTTATCATTTTCTTTGGGATTATTTACCAATCTTGATTGAATATAGTTTTTGTTTGAACCAGTATCGACCAATATTTGTAAAATTTCGCCGCTCTTCGTTTTGCATCTGAAATATGGCAACGAAGAGCTGTTTAATCTAAAATATGTTCGTCTGTCAGGTCTAACGATTGTTCATTTTCATCGTCCTGTGTTGAATTATAGTAGTGGTTATATTCATTGTCCTGATAGTCGTAATTGTACTGATTATCTTGGTAGTTCTGTTCATTATATGGATCTGGAGTTGAATTTACGTGAAATTTCTTTGAACTTTTAGTTGACTTGGTTTGGGTGGTTTAGGAGGTCTTGGTGTGGTATGGGTTTGTTGGTTATATTGCTGGTTAAATTGATTTGGGTTCTGGTTTATAGATTGCTGGATATTAGATGGGTAATAATTTTGTTGTGTACGATGATAATTATATGGGTGGGGATTTGTCAAAGGTTGCGGTAGATAGGCTAGTTCAGGATGGAATTTTGCCTGTGAAACTTGTTGATTTTGTGGTTGGGAGTATCTTGGTTGGGCAAACTGTTGTCGTGAATTTTGTTGATTAAATTTCTCTTATCGAGAGGTTGACGACGCGTTAAAAGATTGATTATTTGCGTGGAAGGCTCAAAAATTCAGTTTTAGACAAAGGTGTAGGGCTTCAGGCAAGCTCTTTGGTTCTTTAATACCGAAAAGCCTAGACAGAACGCCAGAAAGTCCTCTGACAAAAGTATCGAGGGCTTTTGAACGATAATTTTCTGTGAACAACTGTACTGCTTCTTCTCCAACTTCCATGCAGCCTATTTTGTTTAATATGAGTGATTAAGGTACGTTTACGTTTTAGTAGAATCCATTCACTGTCAGTCTACCTTGTAAGAGACCCGTTATTTGATATATTATTTGATAGAATACCTAGAGTACTAATGAGTAGTTAAACAACGAGAGATTGCGGTCCAGTCCAATGGTGTATTGTAGGGCTCTAGTGAAATGTCTGCCTTTTCAATTATTTTGTTTCGTATTACATTTAAAATGCCGAAATAGCGTGGCGTGCCTTTTGAAGGTTCGTATATCCTCAAAATGCGTTCTACGCTTTTCTTCCAGGAGCTAAATTCTGAAGCGTTTCCAGAAAATTCTCGTAAAGAGCGTACTACATCTGGTATTTTATCCAACTCGCTCATATTAATTTGAAATTGTACGTCTATTGTCTGATCAGTTACTATGGGATTTGTTTGGTTATTAAGGACACTTTTAACTAAGTTGGGTCCATTCGTTGCTAGGGCTTGGGTAACCATAGTTCTAATTATGTTTGCCAGTTCTGGCGAAATTTGGTTAGCTGGAGCGGGAGGTCCTGTTGTAGCAGTGGGAGCAGTATTCCCTAGCACTGGTGCCCTAATTAGGTTGTTTGGAGAGGTCCTTATATAATTGTGTTATTTGTTTTGTTTTAAAGAGAATTTATATTATCCTTTCTAGGAAGGGGTTATTTATACTCTAGAGGGTCCAGTCAACTCCTGAGTTGGCTACAGAATCGCAGAGTAGTTTTATTTTGTTATTAAAATTTTTTTATATGGGCTGTACAAGTCTTATTTGATATGTTTACGTTATGAACGATTTTGTATTATTTTTAAATCTGCTTAACCCGAATCACCCTACGTAAATTTTTTGTGGAATTTTGAAAAGATTTTTTTTTTGCGGTATCCTTTTGGGTAAACTAAAAAAACTGTAGCATTAGATTTTATGTCCTGGATCCAGGGTCCTTGAAATGTCCTGTTGCCATATGGCAACGCTAGGTAAGCTAGGCCACTGGTTTACATATATGTAGAAAATCATTCCGCAACCCCCAAAAATCAAACTTCAAAACAAAAATTTTCAATTCACTTTATTATATATCATTAAAAAATCCAAAATAATGAATTCATTTTATTAAATATCATTGAGATGATACAAAATTTTATTGAAAAATCCTGGGTTTTCACATTTTTGTATGATATGCTTCGAAGTAAGGCAAACAAAGTCCAACATCGCATTTTTTGCAGGCTGTTCGCACGATGGACTTGCATACATCACCTGCACATCGCCTCTTATTTCCAATTGGAACCACAAGGTGATCAGTAAATGGCTACTTCTCTCTTAAAATCTTTAAATGACTTATTTTCATTAGCGGATCTATAAAGAAGCCAGCTGTTTTGCAAGCTTGCATCAATAAGCCAAGTAAAAATGGAATGCCACCATTTTTTTCCTCTAAAGCTTATGCGGTGGCCTGCAACATTTTGGTCAAATCGATCCACACCCGACATAAATTTGTTGTATTGAGTTACAACGCACGGACGTGGAACTGGTATTTTCCTACGCAATTCTCTACTGTAGCGAGATGCTGTGGATTTTGGTTCGCCACTAAAACATGTCGATGCAAGGCAGACTGCCGAGTTATCTACCCATTTAGTCAGATAAATTGACTCTTCTTTGATTTCCACGCTTTCGTAATATCCTCTTTGCTGTTTACGCAAATCCTTCTTATGTGGAATAGGACAACTTTTTGGAATTCGGTTTTCTCGAATTGTACCGGTAGCCTGGAAACCTCTTTTTTTTCAAATAAATCATCAATGATATTCCAGTGAAAAGATTGTCAAAGTAAAAGGATAACGGAAGTACTTGCACCTCTTCCGAAAATTCGTCAATCATACACAAGAGTGGAGCTGCGCAAGTGCCAAAGCGTTCTTCATATTTAGGATTCACCCTCGGATTCTTACCTTGGTATATTTCAAAATTGATCATATATCCTCTAGGAGTGCAAAGAGACCAAGCTTTGTATCCGAAACGAATTGGCTTTCCTTTTATGAACTGTTTACATCCATGGCGACCGAAATATGCAATCATACTTTCGTCATATGAGAGATTTTGTTCTGGGTGAAAGTTTTCAGTCATTTTGGCCTTTATATGGTCAGTCAGTGGGCGTAGTTTCCAAAGAGTGTCAAACCTATCAGAACTAGCAGACGGTTCGTGCAATGCGGACTCGAAGTGCAGCATATAGTTGATTTCCTCAAAGCGGTTCCTTCGCATAGCATTGAAGACCATAACGTTTTGAACGACATCATCGCAGCTCCACATGTCTCGAAAGGCTCCTGTAGAAGTGTAGCCAGTTACTATCAAAATTGCGATGAACACACGTAACTCTGAAAAATTAAGTGTTAAATATAAATATCATAAAATCAAAATAGAGATTACATCGTCATTACCATCTATAGTAAGTTCTTCGTATCGTTTCTGATGATGCGTAGCGTACAAATTCGAACATTTGCATATATGTATGTTCAAGCAAGTCATCGCTGAAAAATTTCTCAAAAAGTTGATGAGGTCTAAGATCCCGACAATCTTCGAAATTTGTTTCAGGGAATATGGGAAGGACTGGTAATGAATTAGCGGTTTGCCAAGTATATTTGCTGTCTTTGTTAGCTGGTGGAAGTGGTACTCCAGTATTTGATTGAATTGGGCGACAAATTTTCTTGGACGAGCTCGGCAAACAATCGTCTAAAGTATCGTCATAAGGTTCCTCGTAATCGACATCCTCTAGATTACAATCGTTAGTTTTCATTCGCGTACTATTTTCAAATACAATTTCACATCCGGCTTTAAGTTGTGCTGGGCATACATTGTCCGGAACTCCACCTTCATCCTCGCCATCATCTTCCCCACTTACATCCCCATCCTGATAAGGTGGCTCGATGTAGAGTGCCTGGATATTAGTAGGAACATCGTTTTCATCATCAGAACACAATTCCTCTAAAAAATCCAAAGCTTCTTGCAACGTTAGAGGTCTTTAAAAAGTTAAAATTAGAAAAAAAGCATTAGTAAGGTAATAAAACACAACCAACAAATTGAACGTATACCAGTGGCCTAACCTGCCTGGCGTTGCCATATGGACACATGCACAGAAAAATGCAAAAAAAAAACGCATTCAAATATAATTTTTTTAGAAAAAAATCATTGAGTTATTTTATATTCCAATCACTACACAAAAACACAACTATCATAGCCCGACCGCGCGAATCTTCGATATCTTAGATATACTTACTTTTTCATTTCACGTTTTTTCCCACTCCAGATTTTGTATACACTTTGCAATGCACTCACGACCACGAACCAAATATAACTGACGAGCAAATGAATGCTGCCGAAAGCGCGATCAATTACGCAACAGCCACGTGCTAACAGATAACGGTATCTGCATTCTTTGGAATTTTGTGGACATATTAAGCAAGACTATCGCGCGTTGCCATATGGCAACCCCAGGGTGATTTGGGTTAATATAAATGTCACTTTTACGAATTTCGTGAGAGGAAGAGAAAAAATATCTTTCCTTATTGTATAACAATTCACTTGATTCTTTTAAAAATTTTAACAATCTTTAAACAATTTTTTAGAAGGATATTAAATGCAAATACTTATATATTCACTCTTTTAAACTTTAGAATTATTTTAATATATTTTAGTTTCTACAATTTTCACGACCTTAACTATTTCTTACATTATAATCAGCTTCATAGCGGCTGGCAATGATGATTTGGTCTTTTTCCCCTCTGGATACTACTGGATCACCGTCCTGCTCCTTAGTTGCTTACCCTCCTTCCTCAAGCATGGGTAAGGAATTTAAATGCAGCTGCTTTCTCTTTAGCACTACTTATGGTGCCTTTTTGGGGTTTTAATTATTCGCTGGGATTGTTCCTTATTTAGCGCTACTTATGGTGCCTTTTTACCGAAACTTCCCGTACCGGATAACTATTTCGAGTTGCTTCTTGTTTAGAACTGCATATGGTGGTTTTTTACCGAAACTTCTCGTGCCGTATATTTTAGGCTCGGGCGGCAATTAACGACTTATTAGTTACGAAGTCGAGAAAAAATATTTTTTTGTGGTCAAGACGACCTTTATTGGTTGAGTGCAAATTAACAACTAACTAACTTACAATTAAACATATTCTTAATATTGCCTAAATCTACTTGCGTCAGCACTTTTGTTAACGTCCGCTTATGAGGCGCATGGCGGATGTTGTTCCCAATTGTTTTGTTTCTGCTGGCTCAATGTCTAGAATATTTCCTACTGGGAAATAGTTGGCGTCGACTGTTATTGGTTTATTGGCAACATTTCTGGTGTCAACTTACATATTAACAACAACGTCTGGTATACATTCGTGTACTATGCAACAACGAAGCGAGCTGGTTCAAAATCTAACTTATTAGCTATTTACATGACTATCTACATGTGAATATACGTACAGTCGCGCCAAGCTAAAGTCGGACATCGTAGAAAACAATATTCCTTCCTAAAAATATTTCAACCAAAGCAGTTAAAAAAAAGGTAAAATATTTTTTCAATTACTCATTTATTGCTCTTCCAAAATATGAAAACAAAACATATAAATTAATTCAGTATTATAAAATATTCTAGTAAAACATCAAATAAAAGTAAATTCAATGCACAAGCCAAACTCGGACAGTGAAAACAATCCTCTAAATAAATGCAAGTCTGTCGAAGAATTGCAACCAACTTCAAGTACAGACTAACTTCAAGTACAGACAGTGAAAACAATCCTCTAAATAAATGCAAGTCTGTCGAAGAATTGGAACCAACTTCAAGTACAGACTAACGGGAATTCCCCGGGTGGTTTTTTAATATATACATAGTTGGAATTACGGTTTGTGATTTAAAAATGTCTAGGCAAAGAGGCCAAACAAGTATTGCACTGAGAAAGTTGGTTATTAAGCACTCCAACGATGGAAAATCTGTGCGTGAAATTGCTGATATTGTCGACAGAAGTCATTCTTCTGTTCAGGATATAATTAAGCGTTTCAAAACCAACAAACAAGTGGAAAACAAGCCTAAAGCTGCCCACAACAAGATGTTTACCGACTCAGATAAGCGATATCTGTTGCGAAAAGTTAAAGATAATCCTTTTCTTAGTGCACCAAAGTTAGCTGTTATAGACCCGACAAAAGCCGTTGATCAGCGCAATCAGACCATCCGATTAAAATTTGCAAAAAACATGAAAATAGGGATTTTTCGTTCTGGACAAATGTTATGTTTACTGACGAAAGTATATTTAATGATTTTGGCTCCGATATAAAACCATATGTTTGGAGGAAACCAAGTGAGTAACTGCAACTGCGCAATCTGAGACCAACTGTCAAACATGGTGGCGGAGCGGTAATGGTTTGGGGTTCATTTTCGGCTTCTGGACCAGGATCTTTGCTTTTTATTGAAGGAATAATGAATCAGAATGACTATCTTAACATTTTAAGAGAACACTTATCAAAAAGTGTTGAAAAATTGGGTATCGGTGATGATTGGTATTTCTACCAAAACAATGATCCACAGCATAAGGCCTACAAAGTGCGTTCTTGGTTGCTTAATAAATGCCACCATGTTCTGGAAACGCCACCTCAAAGTCCTGATGTTAATCCTATCGAAAATTTATGGGAATATCTTAACACAAAAATTCAACAGCATTCCGTTTCAAGCAAAAATGACTTCAAATCTATTTTATTAAAGATCTTCATACAAAATATTAGTTTTTAAAATATATTTCGATATTTCAAAAAACTTGTTGATTGTCCTAGTTTGGCTTGTGCATTGAATTTAATCTTATTTGATGTTTTACTACAATATTTAATAATAATGATTAATTTGCTTAATTGATATGTTTTGTTTTTATAACTTGTTTTTAATTGCTTTGGTTCAAATATTTTTAGGAAGGAACATTTTATTCTACGGTGTTCGACTATGGCTTGGAGCCACTGTATGTTTTACATCTACTTGATTACAGTGTGTACTACATAAACAGAACCTGCATTAGTAAAGTGTCGCCTACAACACATACATATGCATAAGTATATTCTATTAATTAAGCCGATATGGCTTTTATGAGCTTCAAGCAAACCTCTCACCGTTCTTGAGCAACTGGATAATTTTGGCAGCCAATTTTGACTCTGGTCTTAGCACAAAACGGAATGCTACACATAAAATACTTCAATTAAATACATATCATATTGGTTATATGCAAAACCTACCGACATATTTGATATAGAATGTAAACAATTAAAAGAGAAGTTCTTAACTAACGGCGAAACTGAGCAAGCGCATTACTATCACAAAAATTACTTACGCCTCTCTGCTCATTCCTGTTAATATGTACTTGCTGAAATCCATTTCGTTTATACACTACTAATCATGTTTCGCAAAAATGGAAAAAAATTATTATTAAACAAATTCTGACCCAGTTCATTCACATTTTCATCAAAATTTCAAATATTTTAATCATATTTTAAAAAGTAATGAACATTGAATAGAGAAAAAGTTAATTGTCAAAACTATTCGAAATAATGTACATACATACATATGTATATCTATTATTCACTGGTGTATGTACTTATGTACAGTGTTGGACATATCGTATTGAACCAAACTACATATATTGCAGTTTGTCACTTATGTTTAATCATTTTTTATACCTTTCATGAAGATTAAATAGTATTATAACTTTGGTCGACGTTTGTAAGCATAAGAAAAAGAAGAGATAGACCCATACCCAAGTATACTAAAATGATCAGGACAACGAGCTGATTCGAGTTAGCCTGTTCGTCCGTCTGTTTGAATGCGAACTAGTCCCTCAGTTTTAGAGATATCTAAATGAAACCTGGTAGGCTGATGTATTTCTATAATTAATTAATAATTTGTCGGAATCGACCATATCGGATATTATATAGCTACTATACAACTGATTGTTCAGATATGAGGTTTTCTATTATAACTCCTATGCCAAAGCAGCTAAAATCATGAAATTTGGCAATCCTTTGCCTTATTATTAATGAAAAGAGAATTATTAAGATCGGATTACTATAACTTATAGTTATCAACTGATTATGCAGATATGAAGTTTTTCGTTATAACTCCTACAGTAAAGCAGCTAAGGACATATAATTTGGCTCGCTTTTCTCTTATGATTAAAAAAAAAAAGTATATAATGCGAAAATCATCAGAATCGGAGTTCTATACAGCTGTTGTTCAGATATGAATGCTTATGATATGCCAATACTGTACATATCTGTAATGCTAGATAAGAGCACATAAATAAATATACAAATAAAAAGTTGATATACATATGTACATGAATAACAATTACTTTTCTACATAATTTTGTCAGACAACAATTTGATCAACTGATGATTTTATGGCATAGCTGGAAGTGCATGTTGTTGTTGTTGTTGCAACAGCATAAAACATTCCCCATAAAATTTTGGGGAATGCTGATGAAGTGACAGTCCTTGGCCGGTTATAAATCCAGGTCGTTCCGGTATCGTAGAACCGACTGTCGTGGGAACGGCTGGAAGAGCATCGTAAGCTTTGGCGCGCCATAGATATTCTTTTGAATCGTTTTGGGCTTAATCCTGTTTACCAACCAATCCAGCAGCTTCAGTGTGTATACATACATGAGTACATTCATATGTATATACATATGTCAATCCGAGTCTCCTTACACATACTGACAGCAATGTCTAATACAGAATGTAGCAGTGTAATAAAAAGTTATTTCCGATAAAGGAAAGCTCAGACGCATTAATTTACACCTTTGTTCAGTAAAAATGTTCACCCTGACCTATTCGATACCAGTGTTACTGCGTTGCTATCAGTCAAGTCAGTGTCCTTTTGATTCAAACTTGATGGGGATATTGCTTTTTATTTTCTTCACCGATGCTATTGCATCGAAAAATTGTTTAATATCATCATTATATTTATCTGGTATGAAGTGGGAATGTTTTGGTCGTTTATTACATATGCATTTTTTTGACTTTGGTGTTAACGCAGATGTTAATTGCGAATCAAATGAACAATCGAAATCTTCACTATCAATATTTATAGAAGTTTCTGATGCGCTTTGCGTTTCTTGACGTAGTGATGAAAGGTGATTTGACAATGATGAAATGGAGCTAAAATAAAAATATTAGCTTAACTTAAACGAAAAAATATCTTTAAAATAAACCTCACCATCTCTTCACAACCGAAGTTTGAAGTAAAACGCAAGCGAATCATCTCTTTGTGATGTTGGTGCTGCTACCCGGTTGTTCTTTTTTCCTGATTTCGAAGAGGTTTCCGGTTGAAGCCAGCCATTTTCTAGACATAGCTACACAGTGGAAGAGCTCTCCCTTACGTCGATAGCACTTTTTTTATATACCAGGCTAAACAGGTTCTGTCGATAATGATGGATTGTTGATCGTTGTGAGTATAATGTTCACTAACATACCATTTTGCTCACCTCGCTAATCCGTTGCTGCAGAAAGTGATAAGAGCGATTGAACTCTTAAGTTTTTTGCGAAACGTGCTACTGTTCTCCTGGTGGAGAAGTACTAAAACCAGACAGCGAAAGTTTTAAGAAGTGCAGGGCCCCTTTCGTTTTTTTTTTTTGCTTCGCCTCTCAGTTAGCCAGGCGTTGAAGTCTTCCGCCATAATCATTGGATGCTTGCCAGTCGCCGTGTTCCTGACACCGTCCAAGAGATCCTGAAACTCTGCTTTCGTCCCACTTGGTGGTGCATAACAGCTGCTGATATTAATGCTTCTAATTTTTGCCCATACAAAGCCGATATTTACATCTGAGGAGTACATTTTTTGGATGGGGTGAGTCCCACAGGCCCAAATCAATGTGTGCTACCCTAGATCCGTTTAGATGATAATGGGACTTTATATGAAATATTGTGCCTTCTGTATTGATAGCAAAATTTTAACTGTCTATCTCACTTTACTTCCTATTATTTTGATGCGTTTTGTTTGCTACTGATAACGATGTTTTGTATGCTACTGATCAAAAAGTTTTGAAGTTAGTTGTTTAGTTTGGTGCTGATAAAGATGTTTTGATGTTAGTTGTTTTGTTGTTATTGGTGCTTGACTGGGATAAGGAATACGTTCCTTAACTCGCACGAGTATGCCGAACACCGCGAACAATATTTATGCACGAAGATCAAACGGTACCAGCAGTAATAACTCGCGTCGTGTAATCTCAATAAAAATTACAACAAATATAATCTCATTTAAGTAACTATTTGAAGCAGGTGGCAACTCTCTCCAAAAATACTTTAAAAATAAAGCTTTCTGAAAACTTTCGCCTGGGACCCACATGTCAATATATGATGTAACATATTATAATTTCTATTAATAGTTTAAAGTTTTAAAAATCCTTTGGAGAGGGTTTAAAATATCAATTAGAATTATAACAAGTGAAATCAAATATTGAAATATGGGTCTTATATGTTTTAGGAAAGCTACAAATCTAAATGCCATCATCGTTTGATAACGTTGTGCATTTCTAACAACAAATTGGGTTTCCCTAAACTCGAACGGCATACTGTGGAGTTTCCAATGACAAATAAGTTTCTGTAGCCATCCGCAATCGGCAATTATGCAGTAGGTGTAACTTTTGTAAGATAATAAAAAATCAAAAATTAATTGAAAAGTTTTAACAATCAACCACAATCACCTAGTCTGAGACAAGGGTAAGTTTTTTAAAAAATAAAAAATAAAATCCAGAACAAAAACTAACTGAAAGTTATTGTGAAATTATTTAATTCCTTTTCTGTTAAAATCGAATTCATATCATTATCCGAATGCTATTCGAACCCGCCTGCCAATTTATAATATAACGTTTTACGTTGTATATGCTTTAGTTTTTATACATAAGCGCACTTTCGCCCAGGGTAATATAACTTTGTTCACCTAACAGTTGTTTGCAACAGCATAAAGCAACCGAGATAGATATAGACATATATATGTAAAACTGACTAAGACATATAGTCCGTCCGGGCATCGTGTAAATCGTAAATATTGAGATATCTCAACGAAGCTTGATATACAATGCACTGGACCCACGCTAGGTTCGTATTGTAAATAGGCGTAATCGAAGAACGCCCACATAAGGGTGTTTTGTAAAAACCAAACTAATGCCATTATTATAAGCGTGTATATAGGCGAAACTATCTTACCAATCTCAACCAAATTTAGTTCATACATTGAATTTTAAGCCAGCAAGCAAATCTTTCTAAAATTTTTAAAACCGGGCAAAAACACCGAAAAAAACGATATTTTAGTAACTATTAACCCTTCGACGAGTGATGGATCCGTTGCCTTTGGTGGCATTGCATGAAAAATATTTTTTTGTTTTGTTTTACTAACAAATATATAAAAAAATTTAGAAGTTTTTTTTGTTTTGCATATTATAATTAATCTTTTCTATAATAAAGCTGTAAAAAAGTGGTGTCTATACATTGACCACTAACCTAACCTAAAATAGAGATGATGCAGGGAATGTAATAGAATACATCTGGACCATTTTTAAAATGTTTGGCTGTCTGTTCGAACGCAGTAATTTCCGAAACTACTGAACGGATTTTCATGGGAGTTTAACTAGTGTGTAGCCAGCGATCTTAGGCATAATATCTATAGAGTATATTTGATTAAAATGTTATAAAAAATTCCTTATTTACATATTGAATGCACAATATTATTATGATTATTATTATTTAGATACTGGTATTAATATCAGTACTAAAAGTTTTTGATCATTGGCTGCCAAGGCCATCAGCTCTGAATGCACAATAAAAAACAACAATTTAATGGAAACGGTTAAGAGCTATTTTATTTTGAATATTATTTTGTTTTAATTCTTTAAGAGTCAATGTTGTCCATTCCTCTTGCGTTGTAGGATTTGCCAAATTCCACGCAGCTGTAACTTCCCTGCGCTTTCGATTTGATTCGCGTACTATGATTTACGCTATGTCTTCGATGATCAGCGAACGGAATATAGTAAAATAATCATGTACAGTTCCTGTTTTCCTTCTTGTGAAGTCGACCACGTTATGAACACGTTGATATGCGTTGAAAAATAATTGCAAGAATTTTGAAAAATTAAAGCGTACCGAAGCACCATATCTTCTATCTCCATAGTATATCCTCTTAAAGTTGTGTCTGTATATTGAATATTTCCTTAAGAGAATGGTCAAAGGTGTTGCAGGGAATGTAATATAATATATTTGGACCATTATTTGTCTGTCTGTTTGAACGTGCTAATAACCGAAACTATTGAATGGATTTTCACGGCGCTTCAACATAAAGAATATTAAATGAAAAAAATAAACAATTTTAATAATAAGAGGCGTCATTTTTTCTTTTCGTTCCAGAAAAATTACGCCCAACACCGCGCCCGGAGTAGGTCCGTGCAACGCACAGGGAAACTTTTAACCCCTGAAAGTAATGCGGTAAAAATCATGGAATACGGCTCTGCCCACTATATTACGCAAAATCGGTTGAAGAGAGATTACGGTTGTCGTAATTAACCGGTATTGCTTGAATTTTCTCTCACCATTCCACCGTAGGGGTGCTTATAGCAGCGCAGACTGATGCCACCGATGCCGGGAAAACATCACACGTCGCTGCATTTAGAAGCTGAGAACGACAAAGGCCAACACGACCAGCCAGAACTTCATACTTCAGAGGAAGGCGAAATCTCTGACGGCACGCTGCCAATCCATGTCAACGTGCCGACGAAGTCATGGACCGAACAAGTGGAAGAAGCGTAACGGGTAGAAAGCGCTGTCAACGCTCAAAAGGCCCCCGGAACTGTAAGCAAGGGCTCGAAAACTCGTTAGCTCCGACAGCTCCTCTACCACGAAAGGCGTTGGTGCGGCTTTGACACAAGTCTTCTCCGACCGCTCAGGTAGCGCGGCTCGGTAACACGTCCTACCTGACCGCCTGCTCAGCGGACTGATCAGCGTTCGCACGGCTCGGAAACTCATCCTTTCCGACCGGCGCTTCCACACAAAAAAGACTCGTCCTTAGAGGATAACAAAAGCTCGCGGTGTTCCACCTTTCTAAATAGAACACGCTTGCCTATTATTTAAGTAGTTTTATTATCGTTTCAGAAAGTTCTGTTTACATAACCGATTCGTTCTATTATCCAATCGCTACTGCCCTCATCTCGCTCGAACATCCTCCGGCCTTAAGACTCGATACCTCTCGAGGCTCAACAGGTTCTACTGGTAGGATACATAGTGTCCGTACAGGTCGACCGATAGCCTTGCGACCAGTTCAAAGGGTTGCATAGCGGACTAATCTGTCGCTGCCCGGATGTAATGTAGTCACTCGTCCCATTTTCCATAAAGTCGGTTACCTTCATATTTGGCCTAGCTTTCCGCCATTTGGGACTATGTTAAAACTCATGAAGATAGTCATCGCTACCTATTTTCCATAATTTTTGAGATAGCCAATAGTTTAGATTCTCCGGCCGTTCACAGGAATTCGCTCACCTATCTCCCAGCTCAGCACTTACAAAATTGATCCCATTATCGCTGCAGAGACGCAGACAGTACCCATAGCGTGAAGTGAAACGAATAAATGCCTTAAAGAAGGCATAAAGCTGATACGAATACTGCTATTTAACTCTTTCTATCAGGTTGCCTGCTCAACGATCTCGGGTCTATTTCACTAAACTACAAATTCACAATTATAAGTGGATTTGCATGTGAAATTGTGAACTTGTGAATCATTGTGTTTCATAAAAAAACAATTACAAGTTTGTAGCTACAAGTCGCAAGTCTACAAATGATACTTTTACAAGTGATTTTGTTTCACTAAACAAAATTTGCACTTGCACACTTGTAGAATTGTAGAAAAAAAACCTTATGGTCGACGGAGACCCTAAGAAAAAATTGTACAAGTTACAAGTGAATGATAAATTGATTTAGAATTTGATTTATAACAGTTTTTTCTTAAAAACTAGTTCAAATGAGCACAAAATCAAACATATTTAATATTTTATGACACACATTAATCGAATCGCATTGTTGGTTTATTACAAATTATCGATAAGCGGCAAAACCACTAATCATATGTTATAAATAAATGAACACGTGTGCAAGTGAAACTTATATTATATTAAGAAGCTCATATTTTTTTTGTGTGTACAAAATGAACTTATTATACGATTTAAGTAATGAAAGCGATAATGAAATCACATCAAAAAGGAGAAGACTATTTAGGCCACGTCTGGAATACGAATTCCTGGAATCCACGTTGGAGTATAATGAGCGTTTTAGGCTAAAACGTGAAAAATTTGTTTTGTTTGGTAAATTTGTTGTGTCCAATACTGGAGAGGAAGACAAGTAGAAGCCATTATCTAACGGTGCAACAGCAGCTGCTGATCACGTTACGCTATCTAGCAACAGGAACCACATACCATGGGAGTACTCACGACTCTCACGTCTTGCGGAATAGTTGTTTGTTCCGCAGAATGGAAAACGGTTGGCGTCCAATTCAGAATGGAATCATTCTAGGCGATTCAGCATATCCGCTGAAAGATTGGCTGATTCCTCCACTATCTAATAATAGAAGATTCCTCAATGCCCATAAACCAACCAGAAGAGTTGTGGAAAATACAATTGGTATTTTAAAGGAATAATTTCCCATTTTAAATTATTTGCGGGTGAGCCCAGAAATGACCAGCAATGTTTTAAGTTATGCGGTCACACTCTGCAATTTTTCACGCACTGAAGAAGATGAAAACTTCACAATTACTAACCCTATTGACTCCGATAATGTAGAAGAAGGCAGTCAAACCATAACAGACATTAGAGGCCAAGCTAGTCTACAAACTATTTTAAATTATTTTAATTAACTTACAAATAAGAAAAATATTTATAAAAAAATTATAAAGAACAAAAAGTTGTGACTAAAAAAATAAACTACGACGCATAAATTTCTGCTCCAAAATTTGAATCTGAAGAGCTTTATTTTTCAAGTGAAAATTTTTATTCTGCAGCTTCAAGTTTTCGATCGCCATTCCACCTTTTCATCCATCTTCAACTTTTTATTTTCTGCGTCCCCATGGGCGGAAGAACCATTTTCCATACATCGCTCTAAATTAAAAAAAAAAGATAGGACAAATTTTAAATATTATTTAATGGTACTCACTTCTTTTTCGGGAGCTCTCAGGCATATGCACTGGCTTTTCTTCCTTCTTGGTAGCAGTCACTTCCGTAATTACCACCGGTGAGTTGCTGTCATTGCTTTCATCTAATGTGATGCCAATCAAATCTAGCAATGACATATCCTCACCGTCAATATCTTGGACCGAATACCATCGCAGGTTGGTTACTCCTTCCCAAGCACTTCTAAGATCAGGGTATCCAACTCGGATAATTTACAGCCCCTGCCTCCAGCCGCCCTTGTCTTTCTGGGGTTGTCCCTTTTAGCCTTAATTTAAAAAATTGCTATATAAATTTTTAACACTTTTTTAAAGTAAACTCACCAGTGGCGCTCGTTTGATGTTTGCCCAAAAAACATCACGTATTTACGTATTAGGCGTTGCACTTGAAACCAGTCCAAGTGCAACACACTTAATACGCATGTTCTCCCACTCTTCCATTTTCAAAACTTTGGTAAGATTATCGCTAAACTTACCAAAGAGAATGTCTTTGGCAGCTAAGATCTCCCGCACCACACTAATTTTGTTATGTTCATTTGCCATTTTTACAAATAAACAATTTTTAACTTTTTTATAAACACAACAAGTGGGCAAACAACATTAAACACACACAACATATGTTTTGATTGATTAGGGATGTGATAACAATCAAAACAAATTATCGATATACATATATTTATACATATGTTTAATTTATCAAAATAACTTTATAAAAATATTTTATTTTATTTAAAAAATTAACTTTAAATTATGCAAATGTTTTATATTGCGTTTTTATAAGCAATTGTAGAATTTTGAATAACTAGATATAACAATTGTTAAATTGACATCACAAGTATACAAGAACTTGTAATTGTAGAAATTGTAGTTTACAAGTGCAAAAAACTACAAGCGATGACCAAATACATAGTTCTGTCTTAATGACGCTATGTAGCAATTTCAGAGGAGTTGATCGAGTTACTATCCGCACCAGCTTTCTTTCCCTGGCAATGCTGCTGGCATGCAGGTAGGTTTGCTTCTTGTAAGCGCCTGCTCGCACCCAGTATAACAGGTTAACGAAACGATGCCAAGATTGTAAATACATTTCGGTAATCGAGAGCCCTCAGCTGAACCTTTGCCTTAACAGAATATTCCAACTTGCGGATATCAAACTCAAAGCAATACCATTGCTCTTGCATGAGCCAGAAAGGGATTGAGTAAAGCTCAAAATGTAGTCTACGTCTGTTTGCTTGTAAGGTTCAACAATTTTTGGTGCTTATAAGTAACCAAGGCGTTATTTTTATTAAACGATTGATCGGCGAGTATTGATACAATAATGATTTCTCTTTCAACAATAATGCGCCGCCGTTGAGAAAAAAGTGATCATAACCATTTAGCTTTCTCCCTGACTGTAGTCTATTTCTCCTACCAAGGTTTACTGGGCGTCATTCGTTGTTCACCTCTGTTTCAACTTTTCCATGTTACCCTTCTGCCAGCTTCGGCCACTTGGCTTCAGGTAGCCGACGAGAATCGGGGCCACGATACCATAGATGGGAAGCAAATAATTTATTCATCGACATCTCTCTAGAGATAGGGTCTATGGTATTCACGTCGGTGGGCACATATTTCTCGCAAATTTTCTTGCTTTTATTTATTTGTCGTACTCGATTCGCCACAAATTGTTTAAGGCTACCACTCTCTCGCTGCAACCAGTAAAATACTACCATAGAGTCCGACCAAAATTACTCTAACTGCTTTTGATCCTATGATAAGTTTCACATATAGATAGCACGCGATGCATTAAATCCCTGAGTGACGTTTCCGCGCACAATTTGAGTCCGAGGGCGCCACTTTATATTTGGTTAGCAACAGATTTGGTAGATGCATCGGAAAAGCCATGTAAAGCCACATCCATTCGACTTGCATAGCCTATCCAGCGCGGTACACGTAGATCACTAAACTATTGATTTTGAAGGAAAATTCTCTGGCTATTGCATCTGTTTCGTTCCCAATGTTGAGGTGCTATATTACGCCCGATCATTTGAATATTATTCATCGAAATTCCGGTATCGGTAAACAGGATGCATTGAACACTACCCGCAAGTTTTCCATTCTTGCATGGTGAAAAATATAATAGGGTTTTTCTTCTGATGATCTCGTTGTCAGTCTTAACTACTATATACTCGTTTATAAAGGTTCTGGTTGACTGATTCTGATTCAAAACACAGCAATGGGTACGCTCACTCTGGCAATAGTCTTCCACTTAATCTAAATACATACTTTGCCATATTGACCGCAAAACACCTGAATTTGTCGGGATCCCGCCCAAAGGTAGCAAGCCTAAGCAAGTATTTTGGGCCACCAATGCAAAAGATATTCGCACCGTATTTTCCTGCATCAGTTGAGCCGTTCTGGTTGGTCGAACGCTGCAGTACTAAACGCTTGGATATACGGATCGGTAAGCTTTGCCTCTGTAAGCGTCTTAAGGGTAACCATATATTATTCAAGACCTGTGGGACTATCAGGCATATGATAAAAATCCAAAGCTCATCATTGTAAGGCAACATCGAATCCATTATCACGAAATTGATTTGTTGCAAACATTAGTATCTGACCGAATAGCAGAATAACCGTCAATTCTTCATTTATGTGTGACTATATCTTCACTAATCGGGTTTATTTGTACGCCAGTGCCCTGCAGCTAATTAACTGGAATGGTAATCGATCTTGTACTTAAGCAGAAGCATAATATAAGATAAGCAACAAGAAGAAAATTAATTTCTACTACTCCTCGCTCGGATCCGCTACCTCTGTTGTTAGCATCGACACTAGAGGGGATTGCTGTGTGTTCGTTGATAGCATCGCACAAACAGGGTTGGGCATAGTGCACTAAAAAATAAGTGCAATAAGGTTTAACTAGCACTATTTCTTCAGTGGTAGTTAAACAGCAAAATCCATTATCACTGAAAATTTAGTGATAGTGAAAAGAAAATGCACTATCACCAAACCTTTAGTGATAGTGAAAAACAAATTGTACTACCACTAAATATTTAGTGATAGTGAAAACCATTAGTGATAATTAACATTTTTCACCGTAATTTTGAAATGTTGGTATTAAAAGCAAATAAAAAATGAATTATGTTTTCCTAATTTTGGTGCGGCATAATTAGAAGTCTCTACTCAAATATATGGTTTATTTTGAATACATTTCCTCATACTGCATACATAGTCTTATTTTTATTCTTCAAGAAATAGTGTTATGTTACTGCAAAATGTTAATTATCACTAAAGGTTTTCACTATCAATTCGTTTTTCACTATCATTAAAGGTTGATAAAGGATTAGTGATAGTGCATTTTATTTTCACTATCACTAAATTTTCAGTGATAATGGGTTTTGCTGTTTAACTACCACAGAATAGACAGTGGTATAGCAATTTAGTGGTAGTGCAAAAGTGCCCAACCCTGCGGACAAATAATGCTACTATGAGGTTACTTATTACACCCAAGACAACGACTTGAATAAAAGTATCGAGCAATGTGCCCTTTCGCAAACAATTTCGACGCGATTCCAGCTAAAAATTCGCTTCAGTTTCCTCTCACAACTCATCAAGATTGTCATATCAAGAACATCCCTGAAAAGCATCTGAACAGGTAAGCCAGGATATAATATAATCTATATTTACCTGCATTTCCTATCCCCTACAATGGTTCCGAAATCTGTCATTTCTGAATTCTCTGCAACTGGTGGGGAGAAATTAAGATAAAAAATCGATGCCCCTCAAAGAAACCCCGAAATATATAACTTATATTAACTTTATTCAATAAATCACATACAAAATATTCGCATAACATTTCGCAGTGCCTGACAATCATAGTTCAATCGTATCAGCAAGTCACCAATAACTGAACATCGCTTAACAAACTTAAAAATAACACTAATTGTTGTTATTTTTGGCCTTATATTATGAAAATAACACGCTGATATATCTCTCCATGAAGGTGCTTCAAGTCGCCGAAACGTGGCGAATCAAGTCTCAGTTAATCAAAAATTATCTTTCTTATTATAAGATCTCGTCGATATGTTACGCATCAAGTCGCAGTTGGATTGTTACATAAGTCGCAGTTGCACCTTTTAAGTCGTGCTTATTATCACGCATCGAGTCACTTATTGGAATAACTTTAAGTCGCTGTTGCGCCTACGTTCGCAGTTACTTGCATATACTCATCGCGGATTAAGTCGCTTTCCAATTAAGCCTACTACAATCTAATTTCGATCAACATGCGCACCGTTCGCCTTCATTGCTTTTCCTTTGCATTCGCTGTATTTCTACGCTGCATTTCCTCCCCTTTCCACCGCCCAGTAAAACTATAGCACGCTGGATTGTACTTGCTACTGGGTTACTCTGCTCTACCTCCTTCGACACCTTTGCTCCCTTTAATCTTGACAGACTTTCCAAATGTAAATTCTAAAATAAATAACGCTATAAGCTTTTTTTCCTTTTATATGTTTACTATGTATCAAGATAACCATACGCAGTCTAAAATTAAATAATCAGCTTCAGTTCACCGCCAGATTTTTCTCTTGTTCGCACGACGAGTCAAATAAAATAACTGCCGAAATCTTTTAGCGAGAAAGCTTCTGCACATATAAGACAGTGCTGTCCATCCCATAGCTCAATTGAGCTTACTCGCCATCGTTCAGTCGTTAGCGAACCAGCAACGAATAAACACCAAGCTTGTCCGCGACGCTTAGTGTATGCAATCGTGTATGCAATACAATGCCCGGTAAGAACTTCTTTATGCTAGATCTTTAAAAGATGACAATTTTATTTTGGATTTAGCATTTTTGGCTGATGTCTCCTTTTTTTTGAACAAACTCAATTTAAAGCTTCAAGGAAAAGAAACAGGAATAAACGATGCTGTGAAAAATGTGCATCAATTCCAAACAGAGCTATTTTTGCCTTTAAGGGAACTTCAATCTGGCGATTATACTCATTTTCCGAAAACTTCGGTTATTATTACGAAACATGAGGGTGTTAAGCCGAGTGATCATATTGCACTTCTCGAACAATTGCTTATAAATTTTGAAGACAGATTTCAGGACTTTGTTTATTTTCAACCATTTCTTGACATCTTTGAAAACCCCTTCAAATGCGATATAAGTAAGTATGAACTTGCAATTCAGTCCGAGCTAATCATCTTGCAAAGCGAAAACGTTCCACCACACGGAGATAATATTGAATTCTGGAAAAATTTAGAAGAATCATCATATCCAATATTGAAAAGAATATCTTATCAGTGCCTTTCACTTTTTCCCACAACATATTTTTGTGAGAAAATTTTTTCGGACTTAAAGTTCATTTGCTCCAAGCAGCGCCACAGTTTAACATCAAGTCATTTATCGAATGTACTTTTATTAAGAAGCTGCCACGAAAGTATTCATATTGACGCAATGTGCCTAAAAAATTGAATTGTTCAGTTGACCTACAAAGCATTTATATTACCAGTCATAATGTTTTCCCATCAGTCCACACACTTATAAAAATTAATTTGCATCAAATAATTAATATCGCTGGTACAAGAATTTTACCAAATACATAATCTGTAAAATACCGCCCTTATTTAACAATGTGTAGGCTTAACATAGAACACACTTGAGTTTTTTATTTCTACTCTAATCCAATATGCTTTTATTTTGGTTTAAATTTCCTACTGGGCTGCTCCCATTCTCTCGTTGTCACTCATACATTCACATTTTTCATTCTGGACAGCACCGATATAAGATAAAGTCATCATAGGAACATAATGGTAAAACATATATCGTGCATGACATTCTCCCTTTTCATTCGCACACTCAGGAATCCAATCACAAGTATAGAAAGAAACAAAACTGAATCGCCCGTATGTACCTACTTATGTATATGCATACACAAATCACTCGCATGATACACTAATAAGAACACATGGAATGTCGAAACAATCGCTGAAATTCAAATCGAACTGTTCCATAAACAAAAACCCGCAGTAGAGCAAACAAACGCAACGATATGCACATATTCAATGTACATACATACATACATTGTTTCCAATTCTGACCGCCACTACCCCGCGTTAAACTGGTTGAACATCGAACATAGAATATTCTATGTAATTCGTATGCAATCTTGTCAGAGAACGTATATTTACAGAGAAGTAGCATCCCACTTCATTCCTGCTGTCGTTCCGCGTTTTTGGGAAAAGGTCTATTTGAATGCTAGGAACACTGTGTGGGGGGACCGCGTGAATAATCAAAATGGTCTTCAACTTGATCGTTGGATGAATTTCTCTGATTATAATTTCATAAGAATTTGTTCCAGTTCTCCAACATTTCCGAATTCATTAGCTTATTTGGATCACTTTCTGATTACCTCTCATTTGGTTAATATTTTTGCTAATAATTTTACCATTTCAACAGATGCTTCTTTTTCAGACCATTACTCGTTAAATTTATCTTTGTCGCTATCTAATACATGCATAATTTCTGGTCAAGTCAATCATACTTCTGAAGTTACTAACTGGAAAAATTTTCGAGAAGAGCTAGATATTAAGCTAAAGCTTAATTTATCTCCAGCTAATAGAAATCTAACAAACTCTGAAATTGATATGTATGTAGAGTCTTTAACAAATGTCATTAGGTTATGCAAATCTAGCTGCTCTAAAGAAACAAAATTTTCTGGATTTTCGCCTTTCTACAATGAAGTATTAAGGGTTTTGTTTAAGATCAAATATTTTCTACAAAGAAAGCTCAAAGGAGCGTTTCATCGAACATATAATAGACGTTCAACTGACTATCTTGCAATATCAAAACAAATCACGGTAGTGAAATCTTCAATTAGTTCAAATTTACATGCGGCTAAGGCTGATACTTTCAAAAAATTTGTCGAAAAGCTTCCCCGAAATTCTCTTGTGTTTAAACAAATTTATAGGTACCTGAATGTCAATACAAATAACTTCTGCAAGGAGTTAGTATACGGTAATAGAACTATCTATGATGCCAAAGATATAGCCTCTTGCTTTAAGTCTCATTTTTCTCAAATATATGCGGAAAAAATGGGATCGCAATCAGTAATATCGCAGATAAATGAGTGCCTGTATTCCGAATTTCCCCTGCTCAGTGGTTCAATACTGTCTTTTTCCAATGATAACTCTGCTCTTGACTGCCCAAATAATAAAGACCTATTTACGTGCCCTCGGAACTTAGCTTGTATTATCAAAGGCTTGAACTCAAAGAAGTCTGCTGGATCAGATGAGGTTTCTAATCTTATGATTAAAAATTGTCCACCTGTTGTAGTAGAATATTTATCTGTTATATATAATAATTGTATTAATAATGGTCATTTTCCTCATAGCTGGAAAATTGCCAAAATATTACCAATTAAAAAGAAAAGTGCGGCATCAATTGCAAGGGATTTTAGACCAATATCTTTATTGTCAAATATTGGAAAATTATTTGAAAAAATTATTTATGATAAGTTAGAGACGGTGTTGACGGAGAACTGTATTTCAAATTATCAATTTGGGTTTAAAAGGGGTCATTCAACAGTGCATGCCCTTGCAAAATTTTCCAATGATATTACAATGAATCTAAGAAAAAAAAGATGTACTGTAGCAATCTCACTTGATATAGAGAAAGCATTCGATTCAGTTTTCCACAAAGGGTTGATTTACAAATTATTTAAGCTTAACTTACCACCCAGATTGGTCAAGCTTATAAGTAATTTCCTTGATAATAGAAGCTTTTTTGTACAAATACATCATGCTGTGTCTGAAATTGGTTCAATTGCTAGTGGAGTCCCGCAGGGCTCTATTCTGGCTCCGTTATTATTTAATTTGTACCTATTCGATTTCCCTCATTTAAATACACGATCTCAGAGTCTTCTTTATGCGGATGATGCATTGATATATGCCCATGGTGACTCACCGACTTTGGCTTTGAGCAATGCACAGCGACACCTTGCCAGAATTCTTGATTTCTATAAAATGTGGAGCATTAAGGTCAATGTAGATAAGACTTAGCTAATTTGCATAAGGAACTCTTATGCGAATGGGCACAGGAATACAGTGAAGGAGTCGAGAGGACTTGTGCTAAATGTTGATGGCCACCCAATAAAGTGTCGAGCTGAAATGAAATACCTAGGTGTTAAATTTAATTATTTATTTAAATTCAATGATCATTTGAAGATCTCAATAGGAAAAGCAGCAAATCGCTTGCGCTTATTGTCCTCGATTCTGCATAGTTCGTATTTAAGTAAGAGAACGAAATTGCTTATCTATAAGGTTGCCATTAGGTCTGCTATTGTCTATGCTTCACCAATCTGGTTTAGCATTTCGCAATCAATTACAAATAAGATTGAGGTACTTGAGCGTAAGGCAATTAGACTCTGTGTAAATAAAAATTTTCTATCGTTCAATAAAAGATACTCAAACAAAGTTATATATGCTGATGCGCAGATACTGCCATTTAAACAGTATCTATTACACTTAATATATAGATTTATTATTAAATTAGACTGCCATCCAAATGTACTGATAAGGCAGGTCTTTCAATCGCAACAGTCATTTAGCTGGTCCTGTTCCAGATATCTGTCTGCGATTGGATTACTAAAAGAGGATATTGTTACTGACTTAAAGTCACCAAATTGTTTCAATTCATATTTTTATATTAAAAGGTTGTCTGGCACCCATAGGGGCTAGTTAAATATTGTTTATTTATATTTTTGTTTCATTGTTTTGTATTAGTTTATCTTTTGCTCGTAGTTTTAAGTTTATTTATTTAATTCTAAGATTCCCAATGAATACGTATCGCCGGGAGCAAGCGGTAAATTATCCATTAAAAAAAAAAAAAAAATTACTTTGTGTAATCTTCGACCCCAAAATAGTGCCAGAATAAAACTTAAAGTTCTGGAATAAACTAAGTTAAGTTGAAATTGTACAAAAATGTAAAAATTATAATAAGGCTCAATAAATTGAAATTGAAATTGAATTGGAAAAGGTCTATTTCTCGTCCAGCTCACCACTCAATAATTTTTCACCTACAAGGGGTAAAATTTAACATCGGTTGAGCGAAAACAACAATTTTAGAGAAAATTTTATTTTATTCTACTAATATTTTCCATATATAACTTTCAGTAAATATTTTAAGCAGTTAAACAAAATCTTCCAAAAACACTAAAGAAATTGCATTTATTGTTTATCATATGTATGCACATGCATGCATTTATTTAACAATGCATATTTAATCGAATTACTTCCATGCAAAAGAGCGCGTACAAGCATATGTGTAGATATGTAAATAGAATAGAAATAATTATAAATGTGCATATGTTTGTTCACATGCGCGCACATTCAACCGAACTCTAAGGCACTCTGCACACGAGCCGTATTGCTTAAGACGCGTATTAGATTCGTCATGCAGTAACGCTTTCTCTACGCCTCAGGTTCTGCAAACGAAGCGACTGCCAAGCGTATGTACACAAAGAAAAAACATGTCAAGCGATGAAGAAATAATTTTGCTAAATTTTCTCCGACGGAAGAAAAAGAAAATTAAAAGAAAATATGGGGTACATCCCTATATTTTTAATAATTTTAATAAGCGACTATTTGTAGCTGCTGAAGAACTGAGAGAAGACGACTCGAAATTTCAAAAGTTTTATAGAATGTCGAAAGATACCTTTAAAGACCAAGTTTCCCTTGTTAAACCTGCTATTCAAAAGCAAAACACCAATATGCGCAAATGTGTTGGCCCGGAAGAAAGAATCATCATTACATTAAGGTAAATAAATATATTCCACTTTTCATTAATTTCACATATGCACGTATTTGATATTTAACATTTCTTATACTATATTCATTCCTTTTGAAAGAAAAATTGTTGTCCGCAACTAAAACCTTCACGGTCATTCTCGGAGTTGCTGTCGGTTGTGTATATTACCGTTGTTGGAGTTTGTGGATCAAGGGGCGAAGAAGCTGGCGTACCAACTGTACTACATGATGGTAGAACAAACCAATTCGCAGCTTCCTGTTCATGCTCAGAAATCAATTCCTCTAGAAAGAGCAATGTGCGTACTTTAAATGTTCTGAGGCGCGCATTTGAAAGACTCATTACGTCCGGCAGCAAACTCTGGAGAAACATTTTGCGGGAATCATCGGCTGTCTTCCTTTCGTTTTTTTCTTTTAAATAGTTCAGTATCGCAACGTCAACTTCGTCCTTTTCTTCTGGGCATTTCTTTTTCTTTTTTTCCACACTGGACGGAGTATCTTGCATACGTTTGGATGAATGCGGCATTACATCACAATTAAGATCAAGATATTCACTAGACTCCACTTCTTCGTGATGATGTATATCAGAATCTGGTAATATAAAGTTACCAGTGTTCTCTAAATGCTGTACAGGTTTCACATATGGTAGTACAAAGCCCATTATATCGTGCAAGTAGTATGGTTTCTTCACTTTCGCTGAAGAGCCACTTGGCGAGGGTTTCAAACTTCCAACAAATCCATTTCGCATATTTTTCCACTTCTCCTTACAATCAGCCGCTGCAAAGAAATTCAAAAACATAAATTGGTTGCGGTCTATAACTTTTAACTTTGCTTTCAGGTACTTGGCTACTGGATGTACGTTTACCGCTCTGGCTTTATATTTTCAAAGAGGTGAACGTACCATCGGATTAATTGTGGAAGAAACTACCAACGCTATATGGTATTCGTTGAAGGAGTCATACATGCCGCTACCGAACGAGGATGGATGGAAAAATAAAAGGTTGTCTGGCACCCATAGGGGCTAGTTAAATATTGTTTATTTATATTTTTGTTTCATTGTTTTGTATTAGTTTATCTTTTGCTCGTAGTTTTAAGTTTATTTATTTAATTCTAAGATTCCCAATGAATACGTATCGCCGGGAGCAAGCGGTAAATTATCCATTAAAAAAAAAAAAAAATTACTTTTTGTAATCTTCGACCCCAAAATAGTGCCAGAATAAAACTTAAAGTTCTGGAATAAACTAAGTTAAGTTGAAATTGTACAAAAATGTAAAAATTATAACAAGGATCAATAAATTGAAATTGAAATTGAATTGGAAAAGGTCTATTTCTCGTCCAGCTCACCACTCAATAATTTTTCACCTACAAGGGGTAAAATTTAACATCGGTTGAGCGAAAACAACAATTTTAGAGAAAATTAATGTACGTTCTCTGTTATCAGCTACATTGTGTGGTTGCAGATGTTTTTTGGCGAAAATTTTCCTATTGTTTTGATAAGGAATTTTCGCAAATCTATTTCCAACATTTAAAAAGAATATTAAAAATATGTATTCTTCTATAATTTCAATTTTAGTGTTTTATTTTATTCTACTAATATTTTCCATATATAGCTTTCAGTAAATATTTTAAGCAGTTAAACAAAATCTTCCAAAAACACTAAAGAAATTGCATTTATTGTTTATCATATGTATGCACATGCATGCAAAGAAATTCAAAAACATAAATTGGTTGCGGTCTATAACTTTTAACTTTGCTTTCAGGTACTTGGCTACTGGATGTACGTTTACCGCTCTGGCTTTATATTTTCAAAGAGGTGAACGTACCATCGGATTAATTGTGGAAGAAACTACCAACGCTATATGGTATTCGTTGAAGGAGTCATACATGCCGCTACCGAACGAGGATGGATGGAAAAATATCGCTAAACGATTTTCCAATTTGTGGCAGTTGCCCAACTGCTTGGGAGCTATAGACGGAAAGCATGTTCGAATAGAAAAATTTCCAAACTCTGGCTCAGCCAATTTTAATTATAAAAATTATCATTCCGTAATTTTACTGGGTTGCTGCGATGCTGACGGCTTCTTTACAGCAATAGAATGTGGTTTTGCTGGACGTAATAGTGACGGAGGCGTTTTTCGTATTTCGACATTCGGTCGTTGGCTGGAAAGCAGCAATAATATACCCCCTTCAAGTCAACTTCCGCATGATGAAAGAAACAATAAATTTCCATATTATTTTGTGGCAGATAGCGCTTTTCCTTTAAGGAAAAATGTTATGCGGCCTTACCCTGAAAGGAATATTGATAACAAAATGCGAGTATTCAATTATAGACTCAGTCGTGGTAGAAAGAATATAGAGTGCACGTTTGGAATGATGACCAAAAAATTTGAAGTTTTCTTAACGCCAATACGATGTCGCAAATATGAAACTATTATTTCAATAATTCAAAGTGCTTGCGTTTTGCACAACTTTATTAGAAAAAAAGATGGTTTATTATTTGCCACGCATTCACTCGGAAATGAAGACATCCAACAAAACCAGCAAAAACCGCGAATTCCAACAGGATTGGAAATTTTAAATTTTAATGAAAATTCATCTGCTCAAGAGCTTCGAAAATATTTAACTAATTACTTTTTATTACCAAATGTTTCTTTGCCTTGGCAGTGGAACTATTGTTTATAAAATAATAAACTACTTTCCTACAGGAATTCACAAAGATATTTTATTTATACATACCTGACCATTTCATTTGCTGGGCTATAGCCGCCCAGGCTTTGTCTGTTAAATCCTTCCTTGAGTACTCCTGCATCGTATTGTTATATATGCAGGGATAACTCTCTATTAATTACACAAATTTAACAGCTTCCTCCGACATATTTTCACAAATCTCAATCGCGCACAAATAAAAATGCGAACAGCGTACGCCAAGCGAACAGCACTGTTGTACGCTAGGTGATTTGAAGCTCGCCTGCTTTGACGAATTCTCGTAGCTGACGCCTCGTGTGCAGGTGTTCGTTTAAACACAAGTGTTCGCCAGCAAAGCGTATGACATTCGTACTTCGAATCTAATACGCGTCTAAAGCAATACGGCTCGTGTGCAGAGTGCCTAAGTCTGCGCGCAAAGTTTGACAAAATATCTTATCTCCAGTTGGACTTCAATTTTTACCATGTCAAAAATAACAATGTTCTAATGAAATATTTATACAAATAGTTAAACAAAGCAATAGTTCAACAGGCTATCGTGGTAAAAATTATAATAAGGCTCAATAAATTGAAATTGAAATTGAATTGGAAAAGGTCTATTTCTCGTCCAGCTCACCACTCAATAATTTTTCACCTACAAGGGGTAAAATTTAACATCGGTTGAGCGAAAACAACAATTTTAGAGAAAATTAATGTACGTTCTCTGTTATCAGCTACATTGTGTGGTTGCAGATGTTTTTTGGCGAAAATTTTCCTATTGTTTTGATAAGGAATTTTCGCAAATCTATTTCCAACATTTAAAAAGAATATTAAAAATATGTATTCTTCTATAATTTCAATTTTAGTGTTTTATTTTATTCTACTAATATTTTCCATATATAACTTTCAGTAAATATTTTAAGCAGTTAAACAAAATCTTCCAAAAACACTAAAGAAATTGCATTTATTGTTTATCATATGTATGCACATGCATGCATTTATTTAACAATGCATATTTAATCGAATTACTTCCATGCAAAAGAGCGCGTACAAGCATATGTGTAGATATGTAAATAGAATAGAAATAATTATAAATGTGCATATGTTTGTTCACATGCGCGCACATTCAACCGAACTCTAAGGCACTCTGCACACGAGCCGTATTGCTTAAGACGCGTATTAGATTCGTCATGCAGTAACGCTTTCTCTACGCCTCAGGTTCTGCAAACGAAGCGACTGCCAAGCGTATGTACACAAAGAAAAAACATGTCAAGCGATGAAGAAATAATTTTGCTAAATTTTCTCCGACGGAAGAAAAAGAAAATTAAAAGAAAATGTTGGGTACATCCCTATATTTTTAATAATTTTAATAAGCGACTATTTGTAGCTGCTGAAGAACTGAGAGAAGACGACTCGAAATTTCAAAAGTTTTAAAGAATGTCGAAAGATACCTTTAAAGACCAAGTTTCCCTTGTTAAACCTGCTATTCAAAAGCAAAACACCAATATGCGCAAATGTGTTGGCCCGGAAGAAAGAATCATCATTACATTAAGGTAAATAAATATATTCCACTTTTCATTAATTTCACATATGCACGTATTTGATATTTAACATTTCTTATATTATATTCATTCCTTTTGAAAGAAAAATTGTTGTCCGCAACTAAAACCTTCACGGTCATTCTCGGAGTTGCTGTCGGTTGTGTATATTACCGTTGTTGGAGTTTGTGGATCAAGGGGCGAAGAGCTGGCGTACCAACTGTACTACATGATGGTAGAACAAACCGATTCGCAGCTTCCTGTTCATGCTCAGAAATCAATTCCTCTAGAAAGAGCAATGTGCGTACTTTAAATGTTCTGAGGCGCGCATTTGAAAGACTCATTACGTCCGGCAGCAAACTCTGGAGAAACATTTTGCGGGAATCATCGGCTGTCTTCCTTTCGTTTTTTTTCTTTTAAATAGTTCAGTATCGCAACGTCAACTTCGTCCTTTTCTTCTGGGCATTTCTTCTTCTTTTTCTTTTTTTCCACACTGGACGGAGTATCTTGCATACGTTTGGATGAATGCGGCATTACATCACAATTAAGATCAAGATATTCACTAGACTCCACTTCTTCGTGATGATGTATATCAGAATCTGGTAATATAAAGTTACCAGTGTTCTCTAAATGCTGTACAGGTTTCACATATGGTAGTACAAAGCCCATTATATCGTGCAAGTAGTATGGTTTCTTCACTTTCGCTGAAGAGCCACTTGGCGAGGGTTTCAAACTTCCAACAAATCCGTTTCGCATATTTTTCCACTTCTCCTTACAATCAGCCGCTGCAAAGAAATTCAAAAACATAAATTGGTTGCGGTCTATAACTTTTAACTTTGCTTTCAGGTACTTGGCTACTGGATGTACGTTTACCGCTCTGGCTTTATATTTTCAAAGAGGTGAACGTACCATCGGATTAATTGTGGAAGAAACTACCAACGCTATATGGTATTCGTTGAAGGAGTCATACATGCCGCTACCGAACGAGGATGGATGGAAAAATAAAAGGTTGTCTGGCACCCATAGGGGCTAGTTAAATATTGTTTATTTATATTTTTGTTTCATTGTTTTGTATTAGTTTATCTTTTGCTCGTAGTTTTAAGTTTATTTATTTAATTCTAAGATTCCCAATGAATACGTATCGCCGGGAGCAAGCGGTAAATTATCCATTAAAAAAAAAAAAAAATTACTTTTTGTAATCTTCGACCCCAAAATAGTGCCAGAATAAAACTTAAAGTTCTGGAATAAACTAAGTTAAGTTGAAATTGTACAAAAATGTAAAAATTATAACAAGGATCAATAAATTGAAATTGAAATTGAATTGGAAAAGGTCTATTTCTCGTCCAGCTCACCACTCAATAATTTTTCACCTACAAGGGGTAAAATTTAACATCGGTTGAGCGAAAACAACAATTTTAGAGAAAATTAATGTACGTTCTCTGTTATCAGCTACATTGTGTGGTTGCAGATGTTTTTTGGCGAAAATTTTCCTATTGTTTTGATAAGGAATTTTCGCAAATCTATTTCCAACATTTAAAAAGAATATTAAAAATATGTATTCTTCTATAATTTCAATTTTAGTGTTTTATTTTATTCTACTAATATTTTCCATATATAGCTTTCAGTAAATATTTTAAGCAGTTAAACAAAATCTTCCAAAAACACTAAAGAAATTGCATTTATTGTTTATCATATGTATGCACATGCATGCAAAGAAATTCAAAAACATAAATTGGTTGCGGTCTATAACTTTTAACTTTGCTTTCAGGTACTTGGCTACTGGATGTACGTTTACCGCTCTGGCTTTATATTTTCAAAGAGGTGAACGTACCATCGGATTAATTGTGGAAGAAACTACCAACGCTATATGGTATTCGTTGAAGGAGTCATACATGCCGCTACCGAACGAGGATGGATGGAAAAATATCGCTAAACGATTTTCCAATTTGTGGCAGTTGCCCAACTGCTTGGGAGCTATAGACGGAAAGCATGTTCGAATAGAAAAATTTCCAAACTCTGGCTCAGCCAATTTTAATTATAAAAATTATCATTCCGTAATTTTACTGGGTTGCTGCGATGCTGACGGCTTCTTTACAGCAATAGAATGTGGTTTTGCTGGACGTAATAGTGACGGAGGCGTTTTTCGTATTTCGACATTCGGTCGTTGGCTGGAAAGCAGCAATAATATACCCCCTTCAAGTCAACTTCCGCATGATGAAAGAAACAATAAATTTCCATATTATTTTGTGGCAGATAGCGCTTTTCCTTTAAGGAAAAATGTTATGCGGCCTTACCCTGAAAGGAATATTGATAACAAAATGCGAGTATTCAATTATAGACTCAGTCGTGGTAGAAAGAATATAGAGTGCACGTTTGGAATGATGACCAAAAAATTTGAAGTTTTCTTAACGCCAATACGATGTCGCAAATATGAAACTATTATTTCAATAATTCAAAGTGCTTGCGTTTTGCACAACTTTATTAGAAAAAAAGATGGTTTATTATTTGCCACGCATTCACTCGGAAATGAAGACATCCAACAAAACCAGCAAAAACCGCGAATTCCAACAGGATTGGAAATTTTAAATTTTAATGAAAATTCATCTGCTCAAGAGCTTCGAAAATATTTAACTAATTACTTTTTATTACCAAATGTTTCTTTGCCTTGGCAGTGGAACTATTGTTTATAAAATAATAAACTACTTTCCTACAGGAATTCACAAAGATATTTTATTTATACATACCTGACCATTTCATTTGCTGGGCTATAGCCGCCCAGGCTTTGTCTGTTAAATCCTTCCTTGAGTACTCCTGCATCGTATTGTTATATATGCAGGGATAACTCTCTATTAATTACACAAATTTAACAGCTTCCTCCGACATATTTTCACAAATCTCAATCGCGCACAAATAAAAATGCGAACAGCGTACGCCAAGCGAACAGCACTGTTGTACGCTAGGTGATTTGAAGCTCGCCTGCTTTGACGAATTCTCGTAGCTGACGCCTCGTGTGCAGGTGTTCGTTTAAACACAAGTGTTCGCCAGCAAAGCGTATGACATTCGTACTTCGAATCTAATACGCGTCTAAAGCAATACGGCTCGTGTGCAGAGTGCCTAAGTCTGCGCGCAAAGTTTGACAAAATATCTTATCTCCAGTTGGACTTCAATTTTTACCATGTCAAAAATAACAATGTTCTAATGAAATATTTATACAAATAGTTAAACAAAGCAATAGTTCAACAGGCTATCGTGGTAAAAGATTAATTTAAATATTAAATTTGTACGTCAAAGAAAGAAATTTATTGATTTGAAAATAAAAACTCGAAAGCCAAATAAGTTCTTTTGTCAAAACTCCACAGAAATAGTTGCTTCTGCCCGTAATTCACACGAAAAAGCGCGTCGCAAAGCCGCCATCATTAATCAGGGTTTAGTTGAATTAATTTGTATTTGAGATAGGTAGAAGAAAAAAGTGGAGTATAATACAAATATTGATATACTAGATCGAATAGAGGAATATCTGAAATAAAATACTTACATATAGATACATACATAAGATGACGTTAAGTTATATGCCACAGAATTAAATTTACAGCTAAAATTCTGGTACTTTATACCCCTCAGGACAAAAGTGGTACGGTTTATTTGCAATTTCGGGTTGAAAGTCTTCTGTATAGGTCATTGACCGAGATTGTTGGTTCAGGAAGAAGCAAAAGTAGTATAATTAATTAAAGGTCTCACAAAATACAATTAATTATAGCAATGTTTGCGTTTAATTAGACAATTGTAGAAAAATTTGTTAAAATGTAGTAGATTTTCCACTCCTAAATATATTATTCTGCTACTTGTGCTACATTTGTAATTAGACGTAAGCCCTTACATAAATGCGACCAAAATTTAGACTACATATTGACATACATATATGTAATGTACATATGTATGCAAGTAGGCGTAGCGGTAAGGCGTTTGGTTGCGCCGATTTGGATTAATTAGGGCTTTAAATGACATATATAACAGGATTTCGTGCAAAACACGTTTATAATGATAAGGGGTCGTGCACATATTACGTAACGCAATTTTTGATCATTTCAGACCCCTCACCATGTCACACTTTCAGAAAAATTGTTTTTATTAATCGTAAAATAAAATACAATGTTAATTGATATATGTATGTTATATATTAGGCAAAGGGAAATCACATGTCACACTTCGTCACGAATAGCAAACCCCCGCCGCCCCCCCTATCGCGTTACGTAATATGTGCACGACCCCTAAGCAAACATAATAGATTAATAATAGATGAATTTCTTCATGAAATATTTTACGGGCACAAGCGGGCCAAAATAATACCTACATTCCCATTTGAAGTTGTGAGCATTTGGACCAAAATTACAAAAATCTTCAATTTATGATTTTTAGATTTTTGTCTTCGTCGCGAAAAATGTGATTGATGAGGGGCGCATGTGTTTGTGGGTAGATGAAATGCTCGCATTTATGAATGAACGGAAATTTGTTTTCAATAATATGCGCGTGCGTTTATGAATGAATTTTTTATTGCTGTACTGCAGTTGCGCTGCGGTTGAAAACAGACACGCTGGCGCACTGTGGTGCCGCGGCGGCAAAAAATCGATATTTTTATGTGCTCCGATTTGAGCAATTTCTCGATATTTTGTTATGAAGTATCTAAATATCATGTTTCCAAAATATTAGCCCGATATATTGATTACTTTTCTGTACAGAGCCACTCAAAGTCGAGCTATGCGAACATGATTGGAATATGATAGTTGTGTATGTTATATTTAAAAGCTTGATGCAGGTAAAGTAAGCTACGCATGTTACTTTTTAAGATTTTTTGTATAAGTAGAGTTATCATAGATGAGATTTTCGAAAAAAAAAAATTAAAAAAAATTTTTTTTTTAAAAAATTGGTAATCAATAGATTTTAGGTGTAAAAAAATTAACATTCATCAATTTTATTGGACTGCAACTATCGATCGCAGGCGATCGCACCCTTAAACTCTAAACCAAATTAAAGCTTGAAGTCTCAGCTAAATAATAGAAAAGAAAAAAAGCCAACATGTTGCCTCTTTTTAAAAATATGAACTAAAAACTATAAAATGAGCGTCTAAAATTGCACGTATGCGTAGTACTCATTGCATGCATATTTTATTTTTTGTTCAGCGCTTGTTTTTTTGTTTTGCTTAGCTTGTTCTTGTTTTGGTTTTGTTTTGATTAGGTGTGAGCTGTGTTGTGACTTGTAAGTTAGTAGCTTAATATATTACAGTAATAATATTACTTTCTTATAAAAAAAGTAGTGTAACTTATTACTTCTAAAAATGCTGTAATAAGTAGCGTAATTTTATTACTTTTTTAAATGGCTAAATCAATTTTTGTAAATCAAAAATAGTTTTGGTTGCATAATTGTAAGCTGGCAATCCTTAAACTTAGTTTTACAAAGACGCGGTGAGACTAATTTGCTCGATATTTCATTAAAGTTTCATAGCGATAAGTTAATAAAGTATCTATTTTACCAATTCATGAACTCTACATATACATACATTTCACTGCAGCACGTTTAAAATGGCAACTTTGAGGGAATTGAAAAAAGCTGTGTATTTTAATTAAGTAAATTAGTAGTAATACAATAAAATGTAATATATTACTTTATGAAAAAAGTAATCAGTAATAACTAACTTACTACTTTTTCAGAAAGTACTGTGTAATAAGTAACTTATTACATTTGAAAGTAATATGTCGCAACACTGGGTGTGAGTAGGTCGGCAAGCTTATCAGCTGACCTGTTATCTCTATTGCACCTGGCTCTCTTTTTATATTTATTATGCGTACTTATTTACCTTCTATTTACAAGTGCATGCAGTTTAAGTATTTTCAAGTGCAAAATAAATTTTAAAATATGAATAATTTACAATTATCATTTCGCGAAATCGTGCAAATTTTATTTGATTGTCGTAACGATATTGATGTTGTTGTTGATGTTATTTCAACAAATCATAGCCATATTTCCCATGAAAAGTTAGAAAAATTTGGAAGTTTTTTAAAGAAAACATTTGTGCCTAGAATTAAATCAAAATTGAATAAATCGTGTAACATTAGAGCAAGGTTTTTTGAGAAGAATGAAGCTTGGTTGTCGGGTAGCATGTATTCTTTTGGTGAACATCATGTGGATATTGAGGAACCGAGTTGTTCCAGTAATGTCAAGCGTGGTCGTCCTCTCATGATATTTGAGGACTGTCAACAAAGGTCAAAGCGAAGTAAAGTCCAACAATTATGTGCCAATACCTCTGCGGAGCTGATAACGTCAGCTGCTAAACAACTAGATAAAGGCGATAACGCGTTGACAAAGCTTACACCAGAAAAAGCACTAAGCATTATTCTTCATGCAAAATTAACAAAATTTCAGTATGAACTAGTGAGGAATGCAACGAAGGAACTTAATATTGACATTTTCCCATCATATAAAAAGGTTCTATTAGTAAAAAGCGTTTTAATTTGTGTACATACTAATAATTCAATGAATGGTCGTAGAGTGTTTTATGTTCTATAAAATATGTATGTATGTACATAACTGGTGAAGTTTAATTATTGATTGTGCGAGGATAGCAAGTATGAATATCAGCAAAAATTCACAGATGAAAATATAACAGATAAGAGTATGTTTTTTAACACATTATTATTACATTTGAATTACAATTACCCTTTTAATAAGCTGGAAATGTAATTATTTAGTAGGCACTTACTAATATTCACAATTACTTATCACTTTTTAACAGGTATATTTTTAACTTCACTTGTGCCATTAAATTTGACTAAACGAGGTGACTCATCATTGGTGTGTTGGGTAAATTCAAGACCTTCTTCGACCAGACTTTGCCGTCCTATTAAATTTCAATTCGTGAAGGAAACGGCGATTGTCATCAATGAGGAAGTCAAGAGAGTGGAAGATGAAATTTTTAATTTAGTCAACACAGTGGTGGAATTTCAAGACAAAATTTTCAGTATTAGCCATACACTTCTTTTGACCATGATTGATGGTAAAGTTGCGAGTACATTAACTCAGACTTCATCCATGGCTGTATGCTTCATTTGCAATGCTAAACCTACGGAAATGAATGATTTGGATATTTTAAAAACCAAAACTGAGTCAGAAGAGGCACTTAAGTTCGGAATTTCCCCACTGCATGCCCGTATTAAATTTATGGAATGCATTCTACACATTGCATATAACAAAAATTTTAAAGCTTGGCGAACAAATACAAAAACAAGACCAGAAAAAGAAGAAGCGAAAAGGAACATTCAGAGAAATTTAAAATCGGTTTTAGGAATAAATGTTGACGTGGTGAAGCAAGGTGTAGGTAGTACAAACGATAGCAATACATCTAGACGATTTTTTGAAAATCCGCGAAGAACTGCAGAAATTGTAGGCGTTGATGAAGACCTAATTCATCGTTTTAAAATTATATTGGCTACAATAAATTGTAACGAGCCAATCGATATAAAGAAATTTCGTAGCTATTGTATGGACACTGCAGAATTATATGTTTCTTTGTACAGCTGGTACTATATGCCAATTTCGGTACACAAGGTGCTAGTCCATGGATATCAAATAATAGCAGCAGCGATTCTCCCTATAGGAATGCTATCGGAAGAAGCCCAAGAAGCTAGAAACAAAGATTACAAGCAATACCGCTTGCATCACACTCGAAAATGCGATAGGGTTTCTACAAATGTAGACGTAATGAATCATTTGTTAGCGTCTTCAGATCCTTACATGAATAAATTGTGTTCACAGCCTAAAAAAAAACATTTAGAAATGCATGAAGATGTAAAAAGTTTGTTATGTGATTGAAATTTGAATAAAATTGATTTTAAATTTAGATTTTCTGTTTGGTGTGGAGGTGTCTTACTTCGAGTAGTTGCATAAAAAAGTCCTTTTTAATTCGTTTTTGATTTATATAACTATGAACATAGACGTAATAAATGATTTCTATGAAGTTGCATGGGATGTTGGCGTGTTTGTGGGCGGATTTAGTTCATATTTTATATTTGTGAAGAATAGGTAAATAAAGATTTTTTGCAATTTTCAACATCCTAACTGTAAATTAGCGCAATTTATGATACTTTTAAAATTTTAGTTGTATGGGAGGAATGCGTGGTTGTAGGCGGATTTTTTTCATATTTGCACCAAAGCTTTTATGTGTCGAAAAACACAAATTCACCGAATTTCGTTGATCTAAGACAACTCCTTCTATTTTTTGCCGCGGCTTGTATGAAGCGGCACCACTGTGTGGCGGAGGGATGAAACAAATGCTGCATATATCTACATACATACATAACAATAAATAAATATATGATGATGATAGATATAATGCATATAAATGCATGTGCACTTGTTGACATTTTTTAGTACATATGTACGTACATACATACATGTGCATGAATATATAAATATATATACATACATACATACATACGTATATTTGGATATTTATATACATATGCATGTACTACATATTATCCATATACATATTTACATATGTATACTTAGTATGATAACGATTGTTACGCTTATAATATAAGTACATAGATATATTATATTGACATATGTATGTACATATGTATATAACACTGGTCAACAACATTTTTGTACATGGGTCGTGCGTATATTTTTTTTATTGCTTTTGCACCCAGAAATAAGAATATGAACATAAAAATGTTTTTGATTTGGTTTTGTTCGAAAAAAATGAGAAAAACGAAAAACATGAAAATTCATCAAAATTTGACATAGATTTGATTAATTCTAGTATAGTAAAAATCAATTTAAGATTTATTCTTATAAATTTAGTTTTAGAATACAGTTTAAATGTTTAAAAATGATTTTTCCTGCTTTTCCTGCCATATTCGGTAATATTTTCTCTTATTAACGTCCAAATATAGTCCCCCATCATGCTTTCCGTATACTGGCCTTGGTAGCGTTTCTCAAACTCCATTATATCTTGATGGAATCGCTCCCCGTGTTCTTCTGAATAAGCTCCCATATTATCTTTGAATTTATCCAGATGTGAATGTAACATGTGCATCTTTAGCGACATTCTACATCCGATGGCGGAAAAATTCGTAATCATGCCAGTTATCAGCTCATCATAATTTTCATCCCTATGATTTCCAAGAAAGCCATGAACTACGGCCTTAAAACAGTTCCACGCTAGTTTCTCCTCATTGCTAAGTAGGTCCGGGAAAATATCGCAGTTCATAATTTTTTTTATTTGAGGGCCAACAAAGACTCCAGCTTTAATTTTCGCCTCTGACAGCTTTGGAAAAAAAGTCTGCAAATATTTTCAAGCTTTAGACTCAATATTAAGAGCCTTCACAAATTGTTTAATAAGGCCCAATTTAATATACAATGGCGACATCAATATGTTTTTAGGATCGACAATTGCTTCATGTTTAATATTAAATCTTCCCACTCCATACTCAGTACGTTCAGGCCAATGTTTTTGGCGATAGTGGGCGGCATCATTTCTGCTATCCCATAGGCAAAGATAACAGGAGTGTTTGGTATATCCACCTTGCATTCCAGTAAAAAAAACAAACCATCTTGAAGTCTCCAATAACTTCCCACTTGTATTCCGTATATTTGATTGCAGTTAATACCATTTTAATACTGTCATAATTTTCTTTGAGACGTATGGAATGTGCCAGTGGAATAGATGGAAATTTGTTCCCATTGTGTAGTAGAACTGCTTTTAGACTTTTTGTTGAGCTGTCGATAAAGAGGCGCCATTCATTTGTATTACAAGGAATACCAATTGCTTCAAATAAACCTTTCACGTCATAGCAAAAACAGAGTCCATCTTCCTTACTGTAGAAACAAGAAATTCCTTCATGACGCTTTCTTTGCCGAGATATTCGAACATCAGAAGTAAGTAAATTTCGTTGTTTAAGCCGCGATGCTAATAACTCTGCTTTGTCTTTTGATAGATTTAAGTCTCTTATTAAGTCATTGAGATCTTCAGAGTTGATGAGATGTGGTCTTCCTGGTTCAATTTGAGGAACAAATTCGGAATGTACGGATGCAGATGAGCTCGGTGTTTCAAACCTGCCTTGAGGGAATAGTTGCTTTTCCAACACAGGTGGATCAGGTACAGGATTTTGTTCCGAATGTGGTACTGGAGCGGATGTCGATGGTAGTTCCGGATATATTGTTTTCCTTAAACGTTTCCCTTTCAGTGGTTTCACTACACAAAAATAGCAATCAGTGTCATGATTACTCGGTTCCCTCCAAATCCTCGGCACTGCGAACTTCATGGCTCTTTTCTCACCCTGGTACCAAACTATAATAAAACGTAAAGCCTTTCAAAACAATTTCAGTTATTATGCAATTATATATAGATATATGTATATATATATGAAACAGTTAGTACAATAAAAAAGAGAAAATAAACTTACGCTCCAGAATGCTTCTAAATCAAACTTTTTTTGTCTTCTTTTAACCCATTCGCCCCATATATAGCAAAACGAATTAGCCGCTCGTTTACAACTTCTCGAAGACATCATTCCTCTGTGATATGCAAAAACATAATGTCGCCCACAACGAGTGACCCAAGAAACTACAGCTTCTTAAAAAAAACACTATCAGGTAGCTGGCATGCTTTATTGCTAGGCCTGCCAATCCGTCAGTAAAAGTTTCGATGAGTTTCTTAATATGTACTTAACGAATTGCCAAATCTACCTAAAATCATGTGTATCTGGGACCTTTTATCTCCTTTTTACTGTTTCTCAGCCACATTTTTTTGGTTTTTTTTTTAAGATGAGTATGTTGTGCTTTAAGTAGATCTTTTTTCGATGCATCGCTGCATCAGGTAGCTACCCGCCGCCCTCTATCGACCGGAATAGCGCGAAAGGACCTACATTAGCGTGGTGCAAAAATGCAAAATTTTCAAATCGCTATAACTTCTACAAAACCAAATATTTTTGATTCGTAATTGCATTTTTTTTTATAGAATTGAACATTGAATCCGAATATATAGGGCAACACCCATGTACAAATTTTTTTTTTGGTGATCTGTGTAATGCATGCATAAAACCAAAATTAGCTCACTCTTATCATGCACATACTTAAGTAAAGCCAAATTTCACGTCAAATTAAATATTTAGATGTTTATATCAATTCGTTAATATTTTAGCAAAATCTAAAATTCGAGCCAAAACAATTAACATTTATCAGAAATTATATTCTGTTAAACAAATTTTGCCTTCGCTCAGCTCTGTTAACTTCCGACTGTCGGATTTCCCCAGCCGCCATTGCAATGGTGAACTAAGCCGAAAAATATTGATGGATTTTGACAATTCACACCGTCATCCTAACTTAGGCCTTCTCTGTCTAATATAAGTTCTCTGCTCCGCGCATAGCCGAACGAAGTAGTAACGAAGAGCAGTTGCTTTACTACTCACACAACTACACATCTTCCCGCTACGACACTGATTTTACATTCGGTTGTAGCAATGCTGCACTTAGTGTAAATTTTTTTAAAACTTTACACTTAAATATTTCAGAAATGAATAGGCTAATTTTTAATTTATAGCTATCATTGTAGTGTTAACTGCAAGCATTAATTTAAAAAAAGTTGCATCCCAATCCGTTCAGTAGTGCCCGAGATTAGCTCTTTCCAAAATTTTAGACTTTGTTTTATAATATGTATAGATATTTAAACATGAAAAAATAAATCCTGCTTCAATGATAAACAACTGCTGATTAGTAAGTACAAAATGTAAACAACGTCGAGGAACATGTAAAAATTGGCATCATTCTTCTTCAGTATGTAGTATTTACAAAAGGCTAGTCTGAAAACTCAACAAAAATTATATTTATGTGTATGCCGTTTGAATTTTATATTTCAAAGTCAAATGAAATTAAAAGCCGCACTAGGAATGTTTGAGGAAGCTTTACCTAAGTACCGTTTATACATATGTACTACATATGTACATACATACATAAGTATAGAGTTGTTAGGAAATCCTGTGAGAAATAGTACCCAAACATCTATATACATATGTATTTTCCGTCCTTATAACCATTTAAAAGTTGAGGAGCCTGCAGCTTTTGAGAAAGGCACACCAAATATATACGCGATAAATATAGTAGAAATGAATCCTTATTCAGTTCAATGGCAGTATTCGTATCGACACAAAACTTTCAACAAATTAGAATCATCCTAATTACACACGTATGTGGTTAAAATAATAGTTGCATCTGAAGAAGAAACTCGAACAGTTTATTTTTTATGTGATTCCTGAACAGAAATGAAACTTTCCACCAAAAACCAATTAAAATGAAAACATATGACAATATTGGAATAATATTGGCACTTTTCACTTTTTATGTATGTATTGGATGTTATATATTTCCCGTCGTCTATATTTAATTATAACTTTTTCTGTCGTACATTCTTTTGTTTTATTATTTTTCCTTCCCAGTAGCTAGATAACCAGTTATTGTTATTTAGAAAATTTAGAATTTGGAAATTCGAATAAAGAACAGAACTTAGAATATGTAAATACGAACTTTTAGTTTAAAAAAGTTAGAATTTGGAAATTCAAATAAAGAACAGAACTTAGAATACATAAAAACGAACTTAAGTTCGGACTTCATTCGCAAATTAATCGGTCTAATAAAGAGTTAGTAATGATATACTATTTGTTTATTTTAGTCAGTCATTTGGCTAAACCAATATTTTTTTAAATTAAATTATCAAACTAGGATGTTAGATTAAAAGCTTGATTATGTCATTACATAAATGAAACGAACTATCAATATGTGAATTTAAGCAATGACAATAATAGCAATGACAATGTTGAGATGCAGAAAAATGTTAGAAGAATAAATTAACTCTATTAATAATGGTGGTATAAAAAAACTTAATGCTTATAAATATGGAATGAGACAATAATTGTAAGTAAAAATATTAAGAAAATTCAACTGTCGATTTTAAATTTGGACAATAGTGACATAAACTTACGATATTTTTTACATACATGCAATTATGAGAGATGTCCGAAAAATTATAAATGTTTTAATATTTATGTATGTAATTGTACGTACATCATACTTATACATCAAATACATATGCATAACCAATGCGCAATACCATACCAAAACTAAACAGTTTCAACAAATTACGACGAATTTTTTTTTAAGTGCTTGTCCGATGTAGCAACTTTTCACTGCGCGATTTTCGAGTGGTCTATTAACGTTCGCTTAAAAAGGACAAAAAAATATACATAGTATGTACATACATACATACATATATAGATTCTCTCATGCCAAGCAGAATATCATTTTAGGGTGCATAGATCCTACAATATTTCCAGTGCTTATGAGTACAAGTGTTGAAATAGTAAAACTCAGAAATTTATTTTTACCAAACAAAAGTCGAAAGCAATGGTAAACATTATTTTCTTGTATTTACTTCATTTAAAAACTTAAATTTACTATATGCTCGATGTAAGAATGTGAATAAATATTTGTTGCGTTGATATTTTCTTAACAAGACAAAAATCCATACCAGAGAGCTAGATTTAGTGGGGTCGAGTCGGCACGTTCATCATATGTTCAATTTGATCAGGGCAGCCAACTCATGGGGAATTTGCCGGTTCGCGGTATGGAATCGATATATGGATCGTTTTTCTGGGGATTTTCAGTTTAACTGGAAAATCAGGAATGAAATTTGTTTGTGATAACATTTTGGTGTTAACTATTTTTTTTCTTTTTTGCTTCGCCAAATTGCGTTAATGAATTCCGTATGATAAGGAAAGCTCAAACTGATATAGTAGGCACTAATAACCTTTGCGTTTACTGTATGTATTATGTATGTACATATGTGCAATGAAAAATAATGACAATACGAATGTTTCCCCTATTGTGTAAGTTAATAGTTGCGTTTATTTATTTGATTTATGCAAGTAAACACAGCAGTCGGTAGCTACTTATGTTTGGGATTGTTCGAGAAGCCGCCATGCTCGAGATGCAGCATTATATTTTCGTGTTTGTTTAGTTGCTTTTGCGCTATTGCTGACATTTATTGGGATGATTTGATTATGGCATAGCATACAAACTCGAGTGCTACTCGCGTATGAGCCATTTCACGATATTTCTATAATAAAATTTGTTTTTTCGATTACATATAATATAATTTGAAAAATTAAAAAAAGCCTCACAGAAATTATTTGCCGCCCGGAGTCGACATTGAACTGTAGGTCCCTCGATTTGTGTTACAACATCAGGATGCACACCAAAAATTGTAGGGAAGTTCGCCCAAACATCAAGTTAAAGTGTAAGCGCCAAATTATTATTATTATTGATGAGGTTTTTGACAAGATTTTGAATCCTCCGCTTTAGCCTGCGAATGTTAAGATTCACCCCTTCAAATTTTTTCGCGTAGAAGGTCAACTGTATAAGCAGCTATAGCCACGAATAAAACCAAGGCACTATTTAATGGACTGCAGATTTATTTCCAAAAATTTGGCTGGAATTCATACCAAACCCAGTGGCATACGTACTACTAGCGCTCGTCTACTACATTACGACATCATTACTTTTGCTGAGACTTGATTCAATCATAATTTTTACAATGCTGAATACTTCGACCATGAGGTTTTTCGTAATGATCGTGACATTCAGAGAACGGGCGGCTCACTGGGTGGAGGTATCTTGATTGAATTGTGCGTTTGTCTAAAAGGTTTATCTAGATTTGGTCACCTGTACTTGTTAGCAGTGTACATCTCGTCAAGTAGTAATTTCGATCTCTATAAAGCGCATACAGACAATATTAAGTCGTTAGTTCAAAACAATTTTTAATTTTCAAATGCGATTCAGTTGTTTAAATAAGTTTCTTTATAATAACTATACGCTTAACATCGAGTTGAATATAAAGCCTAGGCCTAGCCCTTTTGGCATTATGTTAAGTCAAAAGAGTCATCCTCTTAGTTTCATCGGCAGCAAGTCTGGGTGAATAATTTGCGCGTACATCAACGGATATTACTAACTTGTTTGCAGAATTTTTCATACGAAATTTCATACAAAATGATGTTGATTGTGGTGCTACTGCGCTTAACAACCTATTGCCGATCAATAGCGGAAATGTTAGCTTCCTTCAGATGATATCATTGAAAGGACTCTAAGGTTAAAGCTCTCTACTCAAACTGAAGCTGATGGACCCTCGGTTGTTTTTCTTAATAGTTGGTCAGCGATTGCCACTCCATGGAAAGCGCATTTCGATAAATCTTTGTTTTCTTGGCATTTCATTCATGACTGGATGCTCACATCAATTTCTCTGTGTTTTAAAAGTGGTAAGAAAAAATATGTCTGTAATTATAGGCCCATTTCGTACCTCTCGACTGTACTTTTGATGACAAAGAATGAGATTTATAAATTTTTATATTTTAAGGTCCAATTTTCCCGATTTTTTTTTTAAATATATAAAGTATATAATGTTGCGTATGTCTAGTGGCTGGAGTAGCAAAAGGCCCCGAACCTTGAATGTGTTGGCGGAGTGTCTGGTTAGCTCATACATTTCTGTACTCATTCGGGGTTGCGCCACTTTGTCTGAACCAAAATATTTGCACATATTTTCATATGATCATAAGGTTTACAATGTAATACATTAAATCTGTAAGGATACAAGTTCTATACAAAAACCCAAGTTTACCCCTTAATTCCCGTGTTGATGTCATCAATCCGTAAAGTATACTCTCTCTCTGGGAGTAACCCTAACATATAAGGTTTAGGTTAGATTAGAGCGGTTGCAACCATGCAAGTTAACTGATGCACACGCAGGCTGACAAAGCCCGTTGTGCGGCCAGTGGTAGAGATAGTATTCAATGCTCTCGAACTCCTCTTCGTCCCTCCAACTTCGGCACAAATCGCAAGCTCGGCATCCCCACCTCTTCCCGTGTGCGCCTACATGGCAGTGCTCGGTTATTAACCCAACCATTAATCTGAGAGAAGGTTAGTCGAGGCGAATCAGCGCTTTGGATCGCTTTACATCAACCTTTGACCAAACTTGTCTGGTAATAAGACAGGTGGGTTCAATGACCCACCTGATATTCACCTCCTCGATGAGTTTTGTCTTAGACATAAATGCTTCTAGAGCAGCATTTATCATAGGTAATTCCGTCCCTTTCCTTTCCTGCTCGTTGGCCATGCAATTGGCGGGACACCGAGCAGTCTTCATTATGATACTTATCTCTGCCTGAGTAGCTACAGTGGTCCAGTAAGCGAAAGCTGAGGTCCAGCGCTAATTACTGGATTGAATTCTGCTACCCTCTCTTTCGTGGAGTTTGGAACCATCTGCAAAGGCAGCCGTCGGCTCTGGGTCTAGTTCTATTGTATTTTCCGATTCATTCCTCTCTGTGATTCTTATGGAGATTTTGTAGCTGAAGAGGGTAGCGCTCCCGTAACTAGCATTGAAGCCATGCGCTTTACTCTCTGCATCTCGGCTTTTGACAAGGTTTTTCTTAGTGCTGGCCACCGGACGTTAACCCCGAAGAAAAGAATAAGTCTTATCACTGCCGTGTACATCCAGTGTACTATGTGTGGTTTTATTTGGCGGAGGGATGAAAGAAATGCTGTATATATGTATCTACATAACAATAAATAAATACATATATGATGATGATAGATATAATGCATATGAATGCATGTGCACTTGTTGACATTTTTTAGTACATACATATGAACGTACATACATGTGCATGAACATATAAATATATATACATACATACATACATACGTATATTTGAATATTTATATATGTATGTACTACATATTATCCATATACATATTTACATATGTATACTTAGTATGATAACGATTATTACGCTTATAATACATATGTACATATATAATGCATGCATAAAACCAAAATTGGCTCACTCTTATCATGCACATATTTAAGTAAAGCCAAATTTCACGTCAAATTAAATATTTAGATGCTTATATCAATTCGTTAATATATTGGCAAAATCTAAAATTTGAGCCAAAACAATTAAAATTTATCATAAATCATAGTCTGTTAAACAAAATTTGCCTTCGCTCAGCTCTATTAACTCGCCACTCTCACGATTTCCCCTGTCGGCCATTAGAGTGGTGAGCTGGACGAGAAATATTGATGCATTTTGACAATTCACACCGTCATCCTAACTTAATACTTCTCTGTCTAATATACGTTCTCTGATCTTGTGGAATTAGAATGACCAGCAGAAGAGCAAACTTTTTGTTCACCACCACACAAACATCCAATTACCAAATACATACATTTTCTACGCAATTAGTGTCTCAAGCAACAATCTTCGGATTGGTATTATCCAGCACTATCCAACAATTCTCTGGTAGCCATTCCAAAATAGAAGAAAACAAAAAAAAACAAATACAAAAATTTAAACGAATTCAATTGTTCAATAACCCATCGCTCGAGGACAGCCCAGCTTCCAAACATGCGGTCTGTGCCTTTCAGGCCAATTGATATTGCTATTAAGATAATTATACTAAGCATAGTTTCTGAAGTTTTAATAGTTACGAAAACCTTTTATTTATATTTCAGGCAAACGCTGTGACGACTATCGCGTTTTAATTTTCTGTTTTGCCATTGCAAGGGGGCCGGAATGTTTAGGCCAACGGCCTAATTATCTAATACGTTCAATTTCCTTCTGGGCACCTTTGTTCTACCGCTGCTGCAAATTGGCAGCACTTAACTGCCGGCCCCCATCAGTCCTTCCAACAAACGGTCTTTTTCGTTAAACCAGCTTTAGCAAATAAAACCACAGGTTCGGAGGGCAAACTAACAACGATCGATCTTTCCTTCCATTTATGGGCTTGAAGGGATCGGACTTAGCTGACCCAGCGTTCGGCCAAAGTTATAACGTAAACAAAAATCTCATATTGTATATCCAAATACTCTGCGAAATAAATTCTAGTTATTGTAACGATTGTTCTACTCGTAATACAATACCCAACTGACCACGAGACCACATACTTGCGTCAGCTTGTGTTCATCTACCGATCAATACAAAACTTAAACTTGTGAAGACCCTGAGGAACGCCTCAGATATCATATTTGGAAGTGGTATATAGTAATCTTGATTACGAATCTAAAAAAAAAATATATAGCTCTAAACAATGCTGCTAGATTCATATATTTTAAAAGAAAATGTGATCACATTTATATACATATACTAAGAACATATTTGGACTTAGCTTTAGAAATTACATCAATGTTCGCAATATTTATAATAAGATATCGTAAGCCTGGCTATCTTTTTCAAAAATTGAGCTTTGTTCAGTCATCTCGCACATAAACATTGTTGAGTTTCTTACCAGTGTAAATTAAATCTATTAAATCTGCTAGATGCTTCAAAACAGTAGTCACAAATCTTTTTGTGTAGAAACCTTTACATGTCTTTCACTTTGTCTCAGCTTTTCAAATTATCATTTTCTTTTCTTAATTTTGTATTTGTTCATTAGCCTTAAATTTAGTATATTACTTATTTATTATTTTTTGTTTAAGTTTAACTTAAGTTTCATTTTTGTAATTTAATTGCTAAACATGTATATATACATGTCTTACTGTACTTCTGAAATAAATAAAATATAAATATAATCATTCCTGTAGAAAACATGTACCTTAACCGTATAGTTATTGTTCCGAGCGAAGGCGTCGCTTGATGTGATTTTAGACAACGATTCATAAGAATTATCCTTTGCTACAATTTATGCTGGACAAAAACGCACTTTTACAGAAACATTCAACGAAATTGTACGATCTGAGATCTGCAGACTACGGTCACTGTAAAAAATATTATAAATGACAGCGTTGTGCAAAGCCTGATTCAACATGATGATGACTACAAAGTTCATAAATGTGTGAGATCTTCCCCCGCACGTTTTTATAACATTAGCAGCCGTTGAGTCTCAATGGAGCGAACTTTTAGTAATCTTATCAAAAACAGTAGATTTTAAAGATATTTCAGAGGATGATACAAATAATTTGTCAACTCAGAAACGTTATCGTCTTAAACGATCAGATGCTGTGACTTGTGCTAGCTATCGGCAAGTGCTTAAGATTTTCAAAGTAAACGGAGGCATGTTTGATGAACATTTTGTCAAAAACTTCTAGTGGAGGGCTGAAAACCAACAAAGAGACTCATCGCACTTTCATGAGATGTTTTGGCTTAATAATGCCCCTAAGATAGATCTTCAGGATCCTCTTACTTTTCCAGGTGCTAACGAATTTATAGACAAATACATTTCTATAGATGGATCAGTTAGCCATTCACAAAAATTTTTGGTATATAAAACACATAATCATAGACGGTTTTGTACAAGATAAGTAAGGGGCAGAACGTCGTTTTTTTGAAGATCGACTAATAAACGCATAGAACGCAATAGTCTTAGAACTCCATAAAGTCAATATGGATATGCAATTTATATTGGATGATTATACTTGCTGTTCTTATATAATTAATTAGCTGACCCCGCAGGCGTTGCGTACAATTGTATCTTTTAAATTTAAATTCTAATAACCGCCTCTCAAATAATGTATGAAGCTGCCGATCTTTATTTTGTTTGGTCCGAAGAAGATTATTTCGAAAATTGACCACCAGTGTGATAGCTGCCTAATGCCAAAAATGTATTGTTAGCAATAAAAAGACTCATTCGTATTTATTTGTATGAATTTTATTCATGAACTGAATACTCAAAATGGTTTAAAATAAACAAAATTAAATATCGAAATCAAAAGTGTTTTCATAACATTGAGCATTCACGGAGTCAATCTGGAACTGACTGCCAAATGTTACAGTGGAGAAATTTCAAATTGCAGAAAATCTGTAGTCAATTGTCCATTGGAATTGATACTTTATGTTAGAATGCTTGCTCGATGTGTTGCGGTCGGGTCAATTTTGAATTGTATATCCTCTCATTGAAGCACTCTGTGATAAGCGATATTTTTCGGTTTGTTGCTCGATTAGTTGTGGTCGGGTCAATTTTGAATTGTATATCCTCTCTTTGAAGCACTCTGTGATATACGATATTTTTCGTTTTGTTGTCAGGTGCGAAAACGATCAAAGCGGATGGTTTTCCGACGCGGGAACATGCGACATGGTTGTGCATCTCTTAACTCATCTCAAGATGGGGATTCTCTGAATGGACACGAACTCTTTGTAAAATGTCTTCTGACATTTCATCCTTTTACTTGTCCCACAATTCACGTGGATTCGATGGAATACATGTAGAAATAATGATCTCAAAAAATGTGCGTATCTGGTTTAGAGTTGCGAAACAGTTGCTTCAGCGATTGTCGTGTCCCAATGCGTATCGTTTCCAAGCAAATTGAGCTCCTGAGATGCTGCACAAAATGTTGGCAACACTACACCATTGACAGTTTGAAGATTCAAATGATGCCGGCCCACGAACATTCACCAGCAATAATCACAAATAAAAGCAGTCATCATTCTTCAGTAGAACGCACATCCGGATGATCAGGAACTATATCGCCTTGCTTTGGACGTTCAAATTTCTTCGATGAAGCATTCTAAGTGTAAGAACGCTGTATCTCTGAGTAAATTACCGTGCGTACAAACGAATCACACTGACAAATCGAGAAGAAACTGTCGCTGGTGGGTTTTGAGCACATTGCGGCATTTCGCGCAGTGAAATAAACTTGTGTAACAGTCGGATAGCGTTCGTGAATAGGAAATGAGAATATACACTAATCGCGTGATTTCATCATTGGGATCAGGGGCTTAAAGACCAAAAGCAGTCATGTCACTGCCTTTCGTGACATATTTGCAGATATACTTGATGGACTTCACTGAATTGCAATACTTTGGAAAGAAGTGACGAATATGGAACAACCCCAGAGTTGTCGACGAGCAAATCATTTCCTTTAATTTTGACTGCGATTGTTCTACCGCCATCATCAGATAGCCGACACCGATACAATGGATAACCATCGTTGCCAGTGATGGCCTTATCAGTCAAATTTCGTGGATAATGCTTGGAACACTTGCCGTCGCCCATACAAGGTGATTATGGATTAATGACCCCACGCGGTCCATGAATCATGTTTGTTATTACGACATCTTGCAGGTCTGGCTCGGTTTCAGGATCAGGAATCTGGGCACATATGATGTCATCAATTTGGTTAGTTTGCATTCTTTCGACTAACCAAATGAGAACGTCTGCATGCTTTAACATCTTTTTTGCATGGTTAATAATATAGTCCATCAGCGACCGGATATTTTGCCTGAATACACGGGCACTTGATGTTTGGCCAGGAAGCAGCAGTTGAACAACTTCTATCCACTTTGGATTGCACGTGAAGGTGATGAACAGGTCTGGACGGCCGTAATGACGTACACAGGTCTTTGTACCTTGCGCATATTCATACGTATGACGTGGGCTGCGAACGAACGTCGTCGGTAAAATGGTTAACCGACCAATATCAGCTGCATTTCCTTTGATGCAAATCACATCGTGTAAATGAATATACTCCTCTGTACGTAGTTTGATTTAAACGAATAAAAAGGAGGCGCTCCGCTTCTATTTTCGCATACATATCGACGCAAAATTGCTAAAACAATCGGCGAAATCGAAGCAGATAGTTGTCGACATTTTGGCGAATCATCAAACCGCATGCGTAAAAATTCATTGCGCTGACCATCTTGGTGGTTTCCTCACCTAAAATGATATCAGTGACATTAGTGTCATATTGAAATTAAAGTTATTATGATATAGATACTCAGCGGTCAATGGATTTATCATCTTGGGGCTGATATAACATCCACCGTCTCCTTGCCAAAACATTAGTGGGTATTGCAACGCATCGTACGAAAGATGTGTTTCGGATATTCGTTGCAATTGAACAGAGCCCCGACGTGTCAGCACAATATCGCGGGATTCCAAATTTTCGCCAACAATCACAACTGCAACCTCATCTATTAGTGGAGCGTTAAATTGGCGTTCGTGCGCTCTAGCAGGTCGTTTATCCGCTCTGATCAGGACTTTATCGTCATCACTTGGTATGCGATCCAAAGTAGTTTTGAATAAGCGAACCAATGCATGGTGTCCATGAAGTACCTGCTGCAGATCTCGAATTCCTCTTCTCATTGCTGTATTCATTGTTTGGCGTTGATCAAGTTGATTTTCTACATTGCCCATGAAGTGAATATGGAGGAATTTACGAAACTCGTCTTCAAGCGGTAGCAATGATCCAATTTGATGGTGCATTTGGCCTTGGATCTGTAGAGTCGATGACGAAATTAGAATCAATTAAATTAAATTTCTTTTATCTTGTATTACCTTGAATGTCGGATTAAATCCGCGTTCAGCAATAATATCTGCTCCAAATGAAGTAATTGGAAAGCATCCGTTATATTTCTGAGTGTTCGATATGACGTGTTTCTGGTGTTTCACCACGAAGCAAAGAATGTAATGGCTCTGGTAGCAAGGGCAACGGTGGTAATTTAATTTTGCCACTGAGACAGTACAATCTAGGCGTTTCTCCAGCGAACTTCAATGCGCCGCAATGGTTACACACAACCTTCATTAGTCCAATTTGAACGGAAGGATGCGAGCTGTAGTAAATTATGCAATCGTAATGAAACGCTACTCGATTCAAATCAACACTTGAAGCTCTTCTTCTTACGCGTCGATTTCGATTTCCACGTTGTTGAGTTGTTTTATTTGCTCGACGATTTCTCATTGTTACTGAGTCATTTCATTTGCCGCCTGTCTTTCTTATTGTGTTTGTGATGCACGAAGTCGGACCATAATAACACGGCGCTGTTCTCGTGCGATTTCTGGTTTATCCGTATTCAATTGATGGGCAATATTCCGAACTCTACTTGCAATATGGGCTCGATGCGAAAGATTTGATCTTCTAGCTCATGGTATTGGGAATAGCACTGATAAATGAATGCCACAAAAGCACTTAAGACTGTACAAATATAAGTAGCATTTCCAATTTAAACGCACTTATTACTGTCCCCTTTAAAACCTTTATTCACTAATAGTAACACAGCTGAATCCTTCTAATATCAGAGAAAAAGTAATATGTAAGTTATGAGTCCGCTCCTGGTGGGCAAGTAATAACACGGATGTGTGTGTTGCTTATTGACCTTTTATTAAATACGGGAGTGGCTGGACAACTCCACTTGTGCAACGTCTAGGGCGAACTAACTGAACAAAACATTTTTGACTTAACTCTACCCTAAGCAAAGGCCCGCTCGCTGTCACTGCAACGTTGGCCTTGAGTAGGAACAACGGTCACTCGTCGCTAGCCACACGTTGGCTGGTATACACCGACACACGCACACATGTAGTACTCATCGGCTGATGCGCACCGACACACGCACGCACATGACTTACATACGTGTGAGATATAGTTGTTGATGTGCAGTGAATTGCACATATTCATAGGTGTCGGATGTCTTACTTGTTGACAAAGTCGGTGGACGTGGGTAGCTCAGCGCGCATTCCAAACCAGGGCTCAAGTCACGTTATGCTAGGTCAGCAGACGTCTGTGTCCAACTCAGTGGTTAGGGGCGTCCGCGGTCCTTTTAAAATCGGCCAGTGCCCTTCGAAGGATCGCCAGGTTTCATTTATTTCGTCTATGACGCCAAAAGCCAACGGCGAAAACTAACACAGCGCATAAACTGAAGCCGAGTACCATGGTCACACCGGGCCGTGCTCTCAAATCGCTTCTCATCTCTTCGATATAGTGGAGGTGCGTCTCGCTCAGTCGATGTAGAAATGGTAGGCTTAGACGTGCTCTATGTTCTGTGATATTTATGGTTGGCATGGACGCAATCTCTGCTGAGCGCTGTACCACACTGTTTTGGTTTATGTACATGGAACGTCAGCAAGTATGTTCCAGTTATTGTTCTTGCAGCACCGCCGTCTATGCTAACTCTCGCTAGGCAATCGTTGATAACTAAAATTCCGTCGTCCACCAACTCTATCGCCCCCAGTTGGCTGGGTTCCGTGCTACAGTGGGCCACTCCTCCTGCATGTAACTCTTGGGCGCATGTAGAGCTTAGTGCCTCCTTGCAAAGCCTCGATGCTGTCACCTTCTTGCACTTGGTGACAGCGATCACCCTGGTTACGCATTCTGACCTTGCTGCAGACTCTTTTTGGAATAGGGTATTTAATAATGAAGTGTATTACATTGTCATTTTGTAAGACCTTAATGCTAGACATTTCAATTAGTTCACTTATACTAGTCCCTGTAATTTTCTCAGCCAAAATTGTCCTTAAATCTACGTTATCTAAAATGATTGTGTTTATTATGTTATTCTTAGCCAAGGTAAGTAATAGCATCACATTTTGGATTTCGTTTATCATAATTCTGTTCCTTGCCAATAGTACCTCATATAGATGGGCCGTGTCGATGTGTTCCCTCTTGGTATTTTCTAAAATCTTGTTTACTGTTTCTGTTAGGTTATTGATCTGATTTTGTGTCTGGGTGTTTATAATTACCTGTCTGTTATTTGATTGTATTAACTGTATTTCTGTAAACTTCGTCCGCTCTAAGTCTTCGTGATCAGGGGTTCCTGCAATTACTTTCAATGCTGTGCCTAAAAAATTAAGACTCCTTGCGTTTCTGTGGTGAACCCTGACTACGGTCAAAAATGTCTCCAAATGCCTCATATCAATCTCGATCATTTTGCGCATATGTGATTGAGCGAACATTGTCATCATTTCCTGGGTCTCGTTCATCATTCCTCGGTACAGCTCCAAATCTATGGTGTGCTTCAAGGATCCGTAATCATTCCACAAAATTACGTCTCCGTCTTTAATAGGGATGTATTTCGAGTGGGAATAGTAGGTTAGTTTCGCACTTACGGTCGCTAGTATGGAAATTATCCCAAGGATATACCTAGGGGGTACCCAAAAAGCAAATATTAATTTAGTAATTGCATAGGCAAAGTGAGCGCTGATAGAAAATATAACACAAATTCTTTCATGAGGACAGCTTCATCCGATTGCTACCTCAAGTTGTCCTTGTGGACCACCCTCCTCCTAATGAGGACCGTGGACCCTAGGTCTGCTTCTATATTTTCCTCTGTATACAAAGGCGTAATCTTGTTGCCAAGTCTCCTATTTGATTTTACTAATACCTGTTCCCCTACTTCAATTACTCTATTCTGTCTTTCCGGGTTATTCCTTTCTAATTCTAATTACACCTGCTGCGCTTTTTCTATTCTGCTTTTAATGACTTTCCTGAACTCATCGGGGGCCGTCTGAACTACATCGATGGGGTTTTCATTGGTAACCGTGTGAATGGTTCGATTATATTCTATCGTCGCCCGCTAAATCAGGTCGACCATGTCATTGATATTTTTCTCGAGCTTTAAGCATCTGACAATTTCTGAGAGGATGCTGTGAAAGCGCTCTACTTACCCGTTAGATGTGCGGTGAAGCGGCGGGCATTGACTATGTCTACGCCAAACTGGTTTCGCATTAATGACGTGATCGTTGTCGCAATATATTATTTTCGTCTTTGAAAATATGTTCATCAATTGTAGGATGCGGGGCTTTACATCATTTATCGTCCTAGATGGTAGGGGTTGGTCCACCGCCAATTTGGAAAATTTGTCGATACACGTGAGGAAATGTTTTTTGTCTGTTGAGAATATGTGGAGCATTTCCCCTGCATATGACGGTACTGGGGTTACCCCAATTTCTTGTTTTTTGGGTGGCGATCGTATTTGGCCTTGGTGCAGATTTTACAATTTGTCACCACCTCATTAGCTAGTTTAGTCATTTTTAGGAAATAATACTCGGTCAATATTTGCTTCACATTCTCTTGGGCGGCTCTGTGTGCGCGGTTATGTTCGGCGACTACAATTTCCTTTTGGTCTCCTTTATCGAAAATGTTCGGAACTATTTTCTTACAGTGCCAAAACTTTGTTGTCGAGAAGGATTTTACTAACTCGTGCTGGATGGCTGCCAAAATAGGGAGTTCACAATGTATTGCGTTTACCGCCTTTAGTTTTACAGCTGATTTCCCCTCCTCAATCAGGTTATTGTTGTTAACAAAATGGATTATATGGCGCGTCTTTTTTGATACGAGAACAAAGTGTCGTTTTAGAGGGAATTGAGCCTCCTCCAAGTCAATTTAGTTCCCATAACAGTTAATGGGGTTCTCGCTAGATTGAATTGTGTATGTTAATGATGCCTCACTGTGGGTTGTGGCGACGTCAGATTGTGGTTCGTTCTGCAGTGCATTCACCTTTTGTCTGGATAATGCGTCGGCTACCAGGTTTGTAGTAAATTTTGGCATTGTGCTCAACAATAAAGGCTTTCCACCGTTTTATTTTTGCCTCGTTTGTTTCGTAATGCCTCTCGCAATCCTTCAGGTTACTTGAAATCATCGTAATTGGCCTGCCACCTTGTGACAGCACCGCCCCAATACCATCTGCGGAGGCGTCCGTCGTTAAGTCGAACGGTTTTCTAAAATTGGGTTATCTCAGAGTAACGTCCTCTGTGGCCAAGATGTTTTTTAGTCTTTCGAAAGCATCTCGTTGATTTTCATCAAACTCGACAGGCACTTTCCTCGACATGTGTTTGGTCACCAAGCCGTTGTTCCCCTTCAGCATATCCGTGAGAGGTTAGGCTATTGCTGCGATGTCCTTAATGAAGCGCCGATAGTAACTGGCTAGCCTCAGAAAGGACCTGAGGGCAAACAAATTTTTTGGCTCTATGTAGTATTGGATAGACTTCACTTTCTCTGGGTCTGTTTGAGTTCCACTTTGGGCTATAATGAACTCAAGGAACTCTACGCTTTCATTGAAAAATTTTGTTTTCTCCCTAGAGACCTTCATAGTTTTTTTTAGAACCCAGTCTATGTGATTGACGTGATCCGACTCATTTTCGGATAAGATGATAACGTCATCAACGTAGACGTAGCATGTCTTGCCAACCTGTCCGCGCAAAACATCGTCTACCGCCCGTTGGAAGATGCTTCCTGCATTCTTTAAGCCGAAGGGCAGCCGGCAAAATTCGTACTTTCCCCCATTCACAGAGAAGGAAGTTTTTTCGCGGTCTTGTTCCGCAAGATAAATCTGATGGAAACCTGATTTAAAGTCAAGCGTTGTGAAGTACTTGGCTTTTCCCAGGTTTGCTAATATTAAGTCAATATTTGGCATCGGATACCAGTCCGGGACTGTTCTTCCGTTTAGTTTCCTAAAGTCAATTACCATCCGTTTTTCCCTATTACTCGACTCATCTAGCCCCTTTTTGTCGACAACCCAAACGGGGTTATTATACGGGGATTTTGATGGGCGGATTATGCCATTTTTCAACAATTTTTTTACCTCGTTGTTCACGAAGTCAAACACACCAATTGGATGTGGGTAAAATTTTGAATAAATTGGGTTATCGTCTTCAGTGCGTATTGCTGCTACGACTGATGTGTTAAACGGAAGTATTTCGCCGGCGTCGGTGAAAGCCTTCCTTCTTTTCTTTATTATATTTACGAACTGGTGTTTAATTGAGCTTGGTACTGCAATGCCTTCAGCCTTAGTGACATTATTACATTATTTTATTCGCCTTTAAGTTCAGGGACGCGACTACCTCTGTTAATAGATCAAAGCCTATAATCCCGTCGAACATTGACAAGGTTTCTAATAGGAAGAACGGTGACGTTTTGGCCGCCCCAGTGTCGATTAAAAATTTTAGATTTTCCCCTAACAATGTCCGCTCGACAAACGGTAACCGGGCCGTTGCCTAAAAAATTCACACAGTCACTTTCGTACCCAGGTTCATTTTCATCATCTACTTCTGCTACGGCTTGGGCCGCTGCTTTATGGTAGCCCGGTTTAGTTGGTTCACTACCCTGCTGGGTTATATTGTTCACTCTTTGGCGTTGCCGACCTGATACTCGTTCTGAAGAGTTCGGTCCTTTGTTTCCGCGGTTATTTAGATTTGGAGTTCTTTGTGACTCCCTTGACTGTCTAAACTTTGATGAGGAAGGATCTACCTCCATTGGTTCGACCCTATCTTGGCCCCCCGTCTCTTTTGGTTTCCCTTGCCCTCGGGTAAAATATGGATTTTTGTTCGCTACTCCATTCTCCACTATCTTTTGTTCACTTGTCCTATTCTGATGTCGGTTTAGCGACCGCTGCGGATCGGGCCTGTAAACTTTTTCTTCCACAGATCTGGCGTAGTTCGCTGCGAACGTATAACGTTCGTGATTGGCCTCGACCTCCTGAGCTAACGCTAAGGCTGACGGTAAGTCTTGCGATTTGGCCGCGAACAACAAATCTGTTAAATTACTCCTCAGGCCGGAAATGAACACACGTAGTGCGTCGTTCCGGTATTTGGTGTTCATGCAAGCTGCCATGTTTCTGTCGTACGTCATTGTTCGTTCCGTCGATTTGTTCGTTAACAATGTCACTTTTTTCTCTACCTCGTCGTAGTATTGAAGCATAGTCAAGTTCACTTGCCTGTGGCAGCCTAATTCTTGCTCGATAAGATGGATCGGCCTCTTATCTGCATACGTGAAGTCTAGTCTACTTATTATCGCCCGAAAGTTTAACACAGTGTTAAACGAAGACAACACCGCATCGGTCGACCCTTGAACTTTATTCGTTATAATCGATACAGCCAGGTAGTGTCGCGAACTATCATCGAAAGCTTCAAAAATTTTGTAAGCAGCGTGTGCTGCCTGCCGCCATGACACATAATTCGCCTGGGCACCACTGAATTCCGGTAACGATTTTACTGCATCTAAACTTTCGTTGCACACTGTGCCGTTAAGGCCGATTTCTTGGAAGACCTCTACTTCAGGGATGGAAATGTTAGTTTTTTTTGGCTGTCTAGTCATTTCCTCTAATTTCTTGCCCATCTCCTGCTTATGACTAGTGAGCATGCTGTTCCATGCTGCTTCTCTACCAATTATTTGGATTTCCCTTTGCGCCAGTGCATTGCTCACTGCTGCGCTTACTATCTCCTGAATTTCTGCAACCTGCATGTTTGCTTCTACGCTTGGTTCGTCGTTAACTCCTAGCTTTTCGAAAAAGTTCAACAAGTCGTCGTCTATTTCTGACATCAACATCCTACCCTGTTGTGGGAGTTTGTATTTCTACTCACAGTTTCAAATTGGCTAGGATCCGAACTACTAGGAGCACTGTTAAACGCGATTTATTGTCACTGCCAGCTTTCGGCGTATATGATTTTACCCAGCCGCAGCGCAGCAGTAACAAGAAAACAGAATACCAATTTTCTTTGCAAACTGAAATCAACACTGAGTGGTCGTTTGTATTCAAAATTTTGCACTTATTTGCATTAAATTTCCGGCACAATTTTCTGCACTTAAAAAATTGTTGGCTAAACAACTCACTTACATGTCCGTTGCTGGCTGTTTACTTCTAATCAATCTAGTGCTGCTCCCTCGCCGCTGTCAATTATTTTGTGGTGTTGTTGGGCCTAAAGCTTTTACTGATGCCGCTGTATTTCTTGTAAGCCCCTTGTTGGGCGCCAGTTATGAGTCCGCTTCTGGTGGGGAAGTAATAACACGGATGTGTGTGTTGCTTATTGACCTTTTATTAAATACGGGAGTGGCTGGACAACTCCACTTGTGCAACGTCTAGGGCGAACTAATTGAACAAAACATTTTTGACTTAACTCTACCCTAAGCAAAGGCCCGCTCGCTGCCACTGCAACGTTGGCCTTGAGTTGGAACCTCATATTCCACAACGGTCACTCGTCGCTAGCCCCACGTCGGCTGATGCGCACCGACACACGCACGCACATGACTTACGTGTGAGATATAGTTGTTGATGTGCAGTGAATTCCACACATAAGTGTCGGATGTCTTACTTGTTGACAAAGTCGGTGGACGTGGGTAGCTCAGCGCGAATTCCAAAGCAGGGCTCAAGTCACGTTATGCTAGGTCAGCAGACGTCTGTGTCCAACTCAGTGGTTGGTGGCAGTTGGACACAGTTAAGTTGCCAGGTCTGCAGACGTTCGTGTCCAACCCAGTGGTTGGTGGCAGTTGGACACAGTTAACTTTTACTTAGAACAATGCTTATAAAGGGGTTTTCAATAGGAACGCTACAAAAGTTTTTTTAAATAAAACAAACACGGTTTGGGATATGAATTAAATTCTTTATTCCTGTGAAAGTACATTCGATGCCATTATGTATGGAACTCGATTTCTTTTGCATGGGCACCACGGGCACGCTTGCAGAAGTCCAGACGCTGAACCCAATTCTCGACGGTTTTCAAGCATAAATCGGACGATACTGCTGCGATTTCACGTTCAATATTCGTACAAAGTTCATCAATCGTCGCTGGCTTGTTGGTATAGAACAAAGACTTGACGTAGCCCCACAGGAAATAGTCTAACGGCGTCAAATCGCACGACCCAGGCGGCCAATTGACTGGGCCATTTCGTGAGATAACACGTTCACCAAACTTGGTTTTCAATAAATCGATTGTGACATTCGCTGTGTGGCTTGTGGCGCCGTCGAGTGGGAACCACATATTGTCCAAGTCCATATCATCCAATTCGGGCCAAAAATATTCGGTTATCATTGAGCGGTAGCGATTCCCATTCACAGTAACGTGCCGGTCTTGATCATCACGGAAGAAGTACGGCCCAATGACGCCAAGCATACCTACCTATGCATCTAAGTACTTATATGTTCAAGGATATATTTTAAGGTCTGCAATTAGTCGTAAGAAAAAATTGTCACAAGGAGATGTCGCTGTAAGGTACTCGCTGACAGGACTCGTTACTTGCTTTGCTTTTGCACAATCCTGTTGGCTGAACCCGTTGCCAGATGTGGGGCTATAAAAGCGATCGGCGACCAGCAAAAGGCCTTATTTTTCTAACAGCGACGTCTCAGGTGAGTGCCAATTTTCTCGTAGGTATGTACATTGTGTCAGGGTTTTTTAGAGCAATAAAACGGTGATTTATATACAGAACAGGGGTTCTTTTTAATTTACAGTTGAGTGAAAAAGAAATAGGTAATTATCTGTCTAAAAGGAGCGGCACCCATTTCTAGATCTCCGTTTCCAGAATTTACGAGGAATACAGGACCCTAATTCACCCGGCCCTTAACATCGTCGTATAACCATCGATCCGGATACTTAAGGCAATAATTATTCTTTTTAAATTTTTTTATTTATTTTATATCAATCAACTCTCGCCAAGTCCCACTTGCAAGTTTTAAAAGCAAAGCTTATTGACGAGCAAAAGCACTAGAAGCAGCGCTTTTGACATTTTCAAGCCAAATACGCGACTCCCTGGGGCTAGCGAAGCACCCAAGGCTAGCAGAAAACCACAAAAGGAAGGTGTCCTCCCAGCGGGAGCAGCAAAAGCATCAAAAACGAAAACCTGGTAAGTATCATAATTGATAACCCCAAAATCCATTTCAGCGGAGGCGCTCAGCATTTTTCCAGTTGCAGAACGGGATGAGCTAGCAGACCCCTAGCTAGCGGTGATATAGTGCTATAGAAGCAGGCCCTCCGGTGGACACCAAGAGGCAGTGAAAGTCCCTGCATAGCAGGGGAGTGTTTAAAAAGTGAAAATCCCTGGTGAGCGCCAGCAAAAGGTGCCACGAAATAAAAGGCGCTGTGTTAAAGTGAAAATCCCTACAAGTAGAGTAGCCGGAAAAAAGTGCCACGAAAATAAACAGGCACTAAAAATATATTAAAAAGCCGAAAAGGCAGTGAAAGTCCCTGAATAACAGGGCAAAAAAGTGATTTGTGTGAAAGTCCCTAAAGGGGCCACGAGGGCAAACAATTAAGACGCGCAAAAAAAAAGTAAGTAAGATAAGTAAGGTAAGAGAGATGCGGAATTTGGACTTGTTATACAACCACACAATTTTCCAACTAACGGCCATTTAGTGCATAAATTAGTGCGTAAACAATATGCAACTAACGCGTAATTGCTTACATACTCTCCTAAATACAGTACTTTTACATTAACATGAATATAGTTATACAAACATTTTTTTCCGAATATAAGCCGCAGCATTTGAGCAAATGTTTTCCTTGTAAATAAGTCTATTCAAGTGATTGTCAAAATTTACGCAGCTGTCATTAACACCTCACTTGTCTGACTGTGCGTGTTTGTGTCAGAGTGTATACTCGTAATCGAATTTCCATCATATCGCATTGCACGTATAGGAACTTCAGGAAGAGTTATTGCAGTCTGCTCTCCGCTGTTGAACAGCGAACAACAGTCACTCGATTCTAAGATATTTCATGTTGCTCCTGTCAACAAAAAGCCGTGAGACCAATAATCCGTAAATTTGTATTGTAAGTAAACCAAAAACACATTTGAACTGATTAAGTAAAATATATTTGGCGTAGAACGACGGAATGAGGCTTACGGTCAAAACACATAAGGGTAATTTCCTATGCAATACGAGCAGAAAATGACTCTTGTGCGTTTTCACTATAAGCCTCATTTCCTCGTTTCACGACGCACATATACTTACATTAATATATTTGATAAATAGAGAATTTTGAGCGAGATTTAAGGCACGTTCACTGTTGGCCCGCTGGCGTTCGCGTGCATGTGTGCGTTAGCCACAGCTTTAAAATTAACACGGGCATGCAAACACGCGCGAGTTTCGGTTGAGTTATAACTTCAATTTGAACTTTATTTTTCAATCCATTTTACTTAAAGCTATGTACATAAATTTTAGCTTAGTCTCCAATCCAACAATAACAAAATGTTTTCGTAGTCAATAAACTTTTTTTCTTTTTTTTTCCAAATTCTTTTATTTACAATCTGTCTCTACTCAGGACAATAAGCAAATGTTTTAAATATTCATAACTTAATACTTTTGGGTCCCAGTAGGCGTAAAAGTAATACTTAATTGTATACTTAGCTTAAGTTATAGATAACACAGAAACTTCCTGTACGGGAGGTCTAGAACATGAAACCGTGTCAGTCGAAACGTTTCAGCTGTTTCATCCAATAACGCAATAGCTAAAGGGTTGCAATGATTGCTCAGCCTTTCAAAATATCTAGAACTAAATTCCTTGATTTCGTCCCTGACACTTGGTACTATATTTAAATCCTTTTTAATTGTGTTATTGGAAACGAACCAATGGCCATTTAGAACCATCCTAAGAGTTTTATTCTGATACCGCTGTATGATTTCGACGTTTGAGTTGCTGCAAGTGCCCCAAAGCTGGATTCCATACGCCCAAACAGGCTTTATACAAAAAAAAATAGTATTTTTTATATTGAATATATGAAGTAACTTCTACCATTGGGGTTTGGTTGCGACAATGACGTAACTCGCCCCCTCTTGAATTGGAGACCCTCCTGAGTCGGTACATTATTTACATTTAATTTAATTTGTCTGTGCTTAACAAAGTAAAAGAAGTAAGATACTTATGATTATAATGGATACAACATATATGGTTATGTTTACATAACTAGTTTTGTTATTTGTTATATTCTATTTCTTTAATAAAATCAATATTTTCCATTTGGTTAAGTATAATGTCATCACATTGCTTGGTAAAATTATGCTGTGTAATAGGCTTTTTTCTTGATGAGTAAATTTTTTATTTATAATTACAATTGAGCAATTCATGAAGAGAATTAAATAATTTCCTATTAGCACATTTTCTTTTGGATTACAATCATTTTGTATTGTTTTGTTATAAATATTTTTTACAAATATAGTGCCTGATTTTATCACTACAATTTCTGTTGCATTATTAAATATTTTCATGCAATTTCTTTTCATTAAACAATTTTTGCAAATTTTGAGGTGTTGTAAATCGCTTTGAGTATTATACTCATAATTACACTTTTAGAATCAACCATTAATTCAAAATGTTCACTATCTCCCAGCGGCAAAAGTAGAGTTTCTTTTAGTGTCAATATTTCCTGCGGAAAAATTATATTATTATTAGAATCTATAAGGGACCCCATTTTAACTTTTTGTAGTTTTTGGGCATCAATCTGGTATGTAATAATTTCTTCGTCTGTTAACATGCTACTGTGACTGTGCTACTAATTCGCTAGCAGCTATACTATGTTGAATATGTTCAATATTATCATGTAGTATCTTTAATTTTAGAGCGAAGTCTAAATATAGAATTTGATCCTGAATTTGTTTAGTTACAGTTACAATAGAATTAATTTTTCCAGCTCCTTAAGTTCCCTGTCGAGTATAATTATTTCTTTTAGTTTTTGGAATGTTTCATTGAAGTTTGTGTTTATGTGAATTTATTTATTTAAATTATCAATTCCGTGGTGATTGTTTTTATCAATAACATTGAGATGGTCTTCTATATCTTGTCGATCGTCGCCATTCATAGTGCCAAAGAGCCATTTCTGCCCCTTTCCGACAAGATTTATTAACCCTCTTTTTTGTCTGTGTGAAGCAAGTTTTTAATTTTGTTTTTTATGAATTGTATTTGGATGTTTAAAGTTTCTTTATTTGTTGATAAATTTGCCTTTTGTATATTTAATTTAAGTTCATCTAAGATATGAGAGATTTTCAGCGGATCTACAATATGAAGTATTGTCATAAAGCTGTTGACGATGTCAACGTCACCTGTTTCGAATTCTATTTATCCTTTGTTATTTTCAGTATTTTCGACGATTACTTGCCCCAGCGCTATATCCCAAGTTGTTATTATCAGTAATAGTTTGAGGATCCAATTGCCCTGAAAATTTAGTTGGTCTTTTAATATTGGATGTATGAACGTTTAATTATCCTAATTTTTTAAATTTTGGTTCTTCCTTATGTCTTAGCGCCTTATAATTTTTAACATAACCCTCGCTTTTTTCTTCTACATATTCTCCCCTGTCAGCGTTGCGTTTATTAATATATTTGTGTTGCATATTCCTTGATGGATATTAATTGGTTTTCTTTTGTTGTTGAGTGGTAACTATTATTACACCACTCTATTATTGGTTTCGCAACTTTTTCTTTAATACTAAGTTCCCTTTGTTCGATTCCTAGTGTTCTAATTCTTTTGCCTAAGGTATTGTGAAGTCTCTCTATATCCGAATTTCCGGTATGGTTGTTTGATTTTGCCAGATGAATTTCGGTATTCTCACCTCGTAGATAATCTTTTATATTAACACTGCGAAATTCGTTATCGGTTATTAATTTCTTAAAATATCCATTCTAATTTAAAATGTCGTGATTTTTCTATAATTGTCTGGTTATTTCGGTCCTCTAAGTAATAAGCAGTTGCAAACTTTGAGAATCTGTCTATTACTGTAAGGAAATTTGCCCTAGAATTAGTGTAAATATCCATATGTACGATTTCTCCAGTATCTTGTGGGGTTTCAGTTAAGTAAAACTTTCTTCTTATTGGTTTTCTGTCGTATTTGACGCGATTGCAAGTATCGCAATTGTTGATATATTTTTGGATCAGAATTTTAAGTTTAGGAAAATAAATGCATTTGGTTAATCCTTCATAATTTTCATGAATACCAGTGTGTCCTGTTTCGTATTTATGATACTGTTTTATTTGTTTAAATACCTCATCTTCATTTTCGATATCTTTTGCATGATATGAACACCTAACAAATTTCGTACTTGTTATGCCGTTATACATTTCAATTATTTTATTCGGTAAGAAATTATACTCGCTGTTTGGGAGTTCTGTATATATAAATAGGCATCCCTGGTTTGATGTGTCGTCTTAAAATATATATTAGGTATGCCCTAAGTCATGAGAATTAATAAATATCTTTTTGTTACCGTGTATTTCAATTAATTCCTGTATTTTATTATTTGTAAGTATAATCTGTGTTTTGAATCGATTTACCACAGTTTCCAATATTGGAATGTGATTATTAAAATTTTGCTATTGAGAATGGATGGTGGCAATGTCATCATCTACATTATTTTGAATTGAAAGGTTATCACTACTATTGTCATTTAACATATTTACTTCATTTGTCATATGTTTTGTCAAGGTATCGCCTTTTACAAAAAAAGATCGCCGTAGGAATTAATTAGGGAATTTAGACAATTACTTTCTTCTGAATTTAAATTCATGAAGAGTTTTTGAAGTTCGGCTTTTTCTAAAGGATTTGCTTTTAGTTGATGTATTTCATCAATAGCATGGGGATATATATTTGACATTGTTATATCTTGCCCATTTATATTTAATCTGTCCTTTGACATATTAATTACTGCACTTAAAGGTTTCAGTATATTTGCCATAATATTGCATCAAAGGATTTATTAGAAAATTGTGTAATTTTCCAAATCATATAGGCATCTTCTTTAAATTCGCCAGGTAAATCAGTTTTTATTTCTTTTGTGATAAAGTGATGAGAGTTAACCGAATTGAGTTTTATTGGTTTAGCCAACCGTTTCCTTTTGTACTTTAATAATTGTGTTTCGTCGAGGAAAGATGTTGATGAACCCGTAACTATCAAACATTTTATTTTCTCATCACCTATTGAAAAAACTATTATTGGTAAGTATGTTTGTGCATTAAATGAAAATTTACGTCCTGTTCGACATGGTCAACTTCCATTGGTTCGCCCCTATTCTGATAGGAATGAAAATATCTTTGATTTTGGCTAAAATTTCCAGAATTACTTTGTCTTACGTTTTGATTGTTACTGAAGTACTTTGTCTTATATTTTGATTCTGATATCCTGAATTATTTTGTCTTGTATTTTGATTCAAAGATTTTATTTTATTCACTTTTTCATCTCTAATTAAGCCAAGCAAATAAAAGGCTTCTCTTAAATTGTTTATATTTCTATTTATAATGATGGAAGCTAAATTTACATCTATTGCATTTAAAAAAGTTTTCAGTATGACTGACTCATTATTAACTGGACTAAATTCTTGTGGCTTAGCAACATCATATTCATGTTTCTCATTTAATTGTGTTAGAATATTTTTTAAATAATTAAAATAATGTCTTACGCTATAGTTTTTCGCTGCAAATGCTCGGTGGTACGGTGTATGTACCGTATTCCAAAATTTTGTATTAAGGCTTCTCTTATGTTTGCCCATGTTGCTCCTGCTCCTAGTGTCCTTATGACATCGGGTGCTCCCCCCTGAATTTTATTGATTATGATTCTGGTGCAGATGTAGTTTCTCGCATTTGGGTCCATTATTCATTCCCTGAGGAATGATGACAGTGAGTATTCGTCATCTCCTCTAAATTAGTGTATTCGCTGTGCATCTTTCATCAAAAGTTCGGTGATTAAAAATTTTCGTTGTGGTGGCTCTACGCTGTATGAAGTGGATGGTGCTCCAGCTGGTTGCTCTGATGCCATGGTGCGGTACACTTCAAACCGTTCTTTTATGTGGCTGGATTTTTCCTTTGGCAGCAATGTTAATTCTCAAACGAAAACGCCCCAGCGTCAATACAACAGCTATATTTTCCAGGGACTGTAACTGTTATGAGTCTTTTCCATAAAGTTATCTTCAGAAAGTTATTTTCATACTTTTTTACCATAATGTCAAAAGAAAACAATTATTTTTAAACCTATATAATTAAATTCAACTTAATGTGTTATTTTGCGACTTTTATTTTTTGAGCCAGAAATAAAAGTCTTTTCATGAAAGATATTTTTTCTGCTTGTCGAAACAGTTATACTTGGACTTTTATTTTTTTGTCCTAAAACCTTGAAAAACTTATTTATCGTTGAAAAAAGTCACCTTAAGACTTTTCTGTATAGGAAAAAATAGTAAAAGTCCTCTATTTTAATTTGTAGTAAATAAACATTAGAAAGACTCATAACTGTGTATATCTTAAATGCTGGATAAGGTTAATTTTGCTTGATTGCATTTGCTTACGTATGTACATATGTATGTATGCATATGCAATTGCGCTCGAAATTATATGTACGTTTGTTTGTACATTAGCTAGTCCCATCTAACATGTATGTACTTAGCTTTGTCTACTGCAATGCTGCATTCCCATTTTTTTATATTCTTTTATTACTAGCATATATACTACGTAGAAATAGCTTTAAGCAGGTCTAACCCTTTTTGAATTGTTGAAGGTACATAACATACATATGTACATACATACGTATTAAGATAACAAAAACGATCTACAAAAGAATTTTACCTGCACTGCAACTATTGCTTACTTTTTGCATTCACTTTAGTTAAAGTTTCTTAGGTGAAAGACGTGTGTTAGATTGTGCTGAAATGGGTCGAAAAAATGACAAAGTTTGTAGAAATTTCTTTGATAGAAGAGTCATAGACAATACAAATATTTGTAAATTGTGAAAAACTGTGTACCGCTGAGACTTTTTGACAAATTTTAAGCGACACCTTATAAAAAACATAATCTGGAATATGAAAGAGAAGAAAACTCGGAAGATTTTGAAGTGCCGGAAAAAAAATTAAGTTTTCTATTAGCGTGTCAAACCCCGAAGTTGAAAAAGCATGTGTTCAACTTTCTACAGTGGAAAAACTTCCATTTTCATTTTTTGATTCGGAGCCGTTTAAGTCTTGACGCAACAAATTTTTGATGGCATATATATGATCCCTGTGAATTCAAGAAATATAATGGATTTAATTGAAACTCAATACAATAAAGAACGAGAATGGATAAAAGACAAGCTCATAAACAAATTAATTTCTTTGAAAATCGATTCAGCTGCGCGACATCAAGTATACTCGGCATTAACGTACAATTTTTTCATAACAATAATATTTTGATTAAAACACTTGGACTAATTGAACTAACACAACGCCATACAGGAGAAAATTTAAAAAAAGAAATCGAAACAGTGACAATTTTGAAATTAATAAAAAACAAATTTACTCCATTACAACTGATAATGGGCGCAATATGCTGAAGGCGGTAGAGCTTCTCAGTGAAACAGATGAGCAAGTTGATGAAAACGACATTTTATTCGGCCTAAGCATTTATTCTGTTTTGTCCGTAAAGTGTGCAGCGCACTCATTGCAATTGGTTGTGAAGGATTTTTTTGGCGGTGCTAAACGCGCTCGGAATCTGGCAAAAACATTGCGTACACCTTCTTTCAGGTATGTCTTTATTTATTTAATAGTTATGTCGGCAAATGTTTAGTATCTGCCATAAATATTTCAGAAAGAGCGTTTTCAGCATTAAAGTTAGTTTTAAGTGATTTGAGAACAAATTTATCGGCAGACAATTTGGAAAAAATTATGTTTTTAAAAATAAATACTCCATTATAAAAACGTTTATGAATAGTATTATAATTTGGTTAACCAAAATAAATACAAATCAAAAGTACTTTATTTTGTCTGGAAACTATTGTTTTTGTTTCTGGAAAAAAAATCGAACATGCCGTTAATTTGGCTTGATACAATGTGTTTGCTACAAGATGTAACATAAAGCTATGAACTCTCCATTAATTATACTACTATCCTAAAACTCTGCAGAAAATATCTTTAAACAAAAGACTTTTATTTTTTTCCCACAAATAAAAGTCTTATGGTGACTTTTTTCAACGATAAATAAGTTTTCTGTCATATATGGACTTTTAAAGTCCAAGTATAACTGTTTCGAAAAGCAGAAAAAGTATCTGTCATGAAACCACTTTTAGTTCTGGCTCAAAAAATAAAAGTCACAAAATAACACATTAAGTTGGATTTAATAATATAGGTTAAAAAATAACTGGCAACTTTTACCGTTATTGCCAAAATTTACAATCAATACGAATTTGAAAAACGCTCAAAGAATTAGGATTTTTGGTATATGGAAGTATATGCGTGCGACAGGTTTCTCATAATGATTTTTTAGTTTAAAAATTTTTGCATAACAGTTATTTACGGTCCCTGATTTTTTCCACTTTGAATGTTCGCTTGGACTTAGCTTCGGCTGTAGTCTTTTGTATTATGTATCTTTGGATACAGTTTTTAATTTCACTTTGTTCACAATAGTGTTTCTTTTTTTTCCTTTCCGCTACTTTTCTTCGCATCAAGTTAGTTGGAAAAGATTTATATCTTATTCCTTCGCTAATTTTTTTTTCACTAATTTTAAGCGATATTCTTAGGAATATTGTTCCGCGACTGTGCCAGTTTCGGTTGAGTTTTAACTTCAATCTGAACTTTATTTTTCAATTCATTTTACTTAAAGCTATGTACATATATTTTAACTTAGTCTCCAATACAACAATAACAAAAAGTTTGCGTAGTCAATAAACAAAATCGTTTTTATTTATTGTTGTAAAAGAAATATTCAACAGAATTGTTTTTATTAATTGTGGTAAGTAAAATAAGTAAAAAGAAAAGTGCAACTCAGCGATCGCTTGAGTTCATTATGTGTAAACGAAATTTTTGTAATTACGTCGAACGGAAGCAAAGAAAATAAAGTTAAACAAAGTAAAACGAAATCCAACAATATGTTGAATTCGTTGTAATTCAATATTATATGATTAGTGAGTTTATTGACATTCGCAACAATGTGGATCGGCCAAAGTGAAGCAAAGAAAATTAAACTAAACAAAGTAGAACGAAGCTCAGCAATTAGTTGAGTTCGATGTATATATTTAACAATTAAATTACAAAAATGAAACTTAAATTAGTTCAACTTAAGCTAAAAATAATAAATAAGTAATATATTAAATTTAAGGCTAAAGCACAAATACAAAATTGGGGGGAAAATATGATAGTTGGAAAAGCTGAGACGAAGCGAAGGAGACGGAAAGGTTTCTACAGAAAAAGATTTGTGGCTGTCGTTTTGAAGCATCCATCAGATTTAACAGATTTAATTGACATTGGTAAGGAATTCCATAATTTTACAACACTAACAAAGAATAATCCGGAGGCAGTTAATGTTTTATACATTGGAACAACAATGTTATGTGTTCGAGATGACTGAACAAAGTTCACTTTCTGAAAAAGGTAGCCAGGGTTACGATATCCAATTATTTTAAATATAAATAAAATATTCCGAACATTGAGGTAATTTTCATAACTAAGACCAAAAATGTTTTCAGTATATAGCGAAATGTGATCATACTTTCTTTTGAAATATATGAATCTTGCAGCATTGTGTAGAGCTAGGTTTACCACTTTAAAGTATGATACTTGGGGGACGATAACGGTCTTTACAAGTTTAAGTTTTCTATCGATCGGTAGAGAATAACAAGTGTGCCATGAGCTTCTTAGTGTATAATATATCCTTGATATGGCATAATTAACGTGATCTGTTCAAGTCAGATGTTTCCGCTCTAAATGAATAGACGACTCGCTTAGATTTAATTAATATTCTTTATTGACTTGAAAAACACATCCGCCATGCTAGCTCAGTTACAAAAAACTCTCTACAGGCTACTCTCTCCCGCTTGAACATCCTCCGGCCTTGAGACTCGGTGTGACTCGAGGCTCAATAGGTTCTACAGGTAAAACACATAGCCTTTGTACTGGTCGATTAATGGAGCCACTGCCAGTCCAAAGTGTGACATTGCGGACTAGACCATCACTCCCTGGATGCAATGCGGTGATGCGTCCCATCTTCCATAGGGTCGGTGGCATAACTTCGTTTTTTATGACTACTAAGTCGCCTATCTTGAGATTCTGTCTGCTCTCTCGCCACTTGGGTCGCTGTTGAAGTTCGTGCAGGTAGCTATTGCTCCACAGTTTCCAAAAACGCTGAGTGATTCGTTGCCGAGATTGCCAGTAGTCGAGGCGATTCTCCGGCCATTCTACTGGTATTTTCTCCCCTAGCACAGGTACCATAGTTTCTCCAATTAGCAGATGACCGGGTGTAAGGGGCGATAAGTCTTGTGGGTCAGCGCTCAGGGCGCACAATGGACGCGAGTTGAGTACCGCCCCGATTTCTGCCAGTAAAGTCTGTACGGCTTCGATCGTTAACAAGTGAGCTCCCATGACCCGTCGGAGATGGTGCTTAGTAGCTTTCACCGCGGCTTCCCAAAGTCCCCCTTGGTGCGGTGCAGATGGTGTTATAAAATGCCATTCGGTTTGACGTGCTGATAATTGGTCGAAGAGGTCTGAGGCTTGCCAAGTTTGCAGCATTCTACTTAATTCACGTTCGGCGCCAACAAAATTGGTTCCGTTATCACTCCATAGCTGCAGGCAGTGCCCATAGCGCGAGGTAAAGCGAATAAAAGCCATGACGAAGGCCTTGGTAGATAAATCTGATACAAATTCCAAATGTACCGCCTTTGATACCATACACACGAACACCGCGATATATCCTTTAATAACGACATTTCCCCGTCGTCGATCTGGGCGAACTTGTATGGGGCCTGCGTAATCGACTCCAGTATGCACAAATGGACGGGCTGGACGCACCCGACATGCCGGAAGATTTCCCATCATCTGTTCGGTCATCTTGGCTCGCAGCCTTTCACAGGTTATACACAATTTGACAATTGATCTCGCTAGCGAGCGCACGCCGAGAATCCAGTAGTTTTGTCTTAGCGCCGCTATAAGCTGTTGAGCCCCGCAGTGCAGCAATTTGACATGCGTTGCGCGCGCCATTAAAAGGTCCAACCTCCCCTTGCCTGGTAAGATGATTGGATTTTGTTGAACGTCAGGTATCTCTGCCGCTTGCAGTCGGCCGCTCATCCGTAGTAAGCCATCTTGCAAAAACGGAGCCAAAATTGCAATTGAATTGGACAACCTCGAGGTCTCTACCGGTTGCTGGTGCCGAGCCCATCGCTCGAGCTTTCGAATATCGTCCCCAAAGAAGTCGCTTTGCTCTTGTCGGATCCAAAATGTCAGTGAGTGTTCGAGTTCCTTGACGCTTAAGTGAAGCTCCTGCCTTTCGGTCGATGATGACCGACAGTTCCGTGTAAATCTAAGTACATACGCCGTTACCCTTACCAATCGATTCATCGAAGAGTAACGCTCTAACAATGGTTTTTGTTCGATATGTATAGCGTTGACCTTGGCCACCATTTGACCACTAGTCCGATCTGTGTTGTTTCTTACGCGGCGACATTCATTCTTCACTTCCGTTTCGATCTGCTCGGATAGCCTTTCTGGTGGGTTTGGCCACATAGCTTCCGGCTGTCGAAGAAAATCAGGCCCATGCCACCAAAGTTCAGACTCAATCAACTCCCCCATTGTCATTCCCCTCGAAATCAGATCTGCTGGGTTTATATCAGTGGGCACATACCTCCAATCGCAGTCAGCTGTGTTCTTATTGATTTGACGTACGCGATTTGCTACAAATTGCTTGAGGCTACTTTCGCCCCGTTTTAACCAGCCGAGGACTACCATCGAATCGGACCAACTCGTGAGCGAGCCGATCACTATATTATGTTGAGCTTTGCAAATGTTCACTACCCGTTGTATAAGCTCACTGAGCAGCACTGCAGCACGCAGTTCGAGACGGGGTATGGTTTCTCCTCGCAGCGGAACGACCTTAGATTTAGATAGTAATAGATTCGATTTAACTTCAGCCTCAGAATGTATTGCCACGTATACTGCTGCCCCTATTGCAAGCGTGGACGCGTCTGAAAAACCGTGCAACGCCATAGCGAGTCGCCGCGAGTAACCTATCCAACGTGGTATGCGTAGATTGTTAAACAGTGGAATTTGAGAAAAAATGTTCTGCCAGGCCGTTTTCAATGGGTCTGATATTATCATGTCCCAATCTTGCTTCTCCTTCCAGATCTTTTGAATCAGTATCTTTGCATTCACTATAAACGGTGCTGCTAGGCCATCAGGATCATAAATTCGTGCGGTTATGCTCAAGACTGAACGCTTAGTCCAGCTCGTAGCATGAATATCTGGAAGTGGTTGAACCGCGAAGGCAAACTCATCAGTTGCGGGAATCCATTTGAGACCAAGAACCGATGTCTCCGTATGAACATTCAGCCAAGTAGCTGATTCAGCAGAATGCGTACCAATGGAACCATTAATATATTCTGAATTTGATTGCCACTTAGTGAGTTCAAAACCCCCGGCGGCTGGCAGCTGCTGCATTTGATGGCAGAGCAGCAGCAAGTCTTCTTCCGTGTCTTCGCCCACCAAACAATCATCCATATAAAAATTGTTTAATACCACTCTGGCTCCTCGTGGCCACCTAGCTGAATGATCTCTGGCACACTGTTGCATCGCCCGAACGGCACAAAATGGCGCAGATGCCATGCCGAATGTGACCCCCGTCAGCCAATATTCCATTATTTCTCCTACATCATTCCTCCAAAAAATGCGCTGCAGGTCCCAATGCTTCCTTGCTATCTTTACCTGGGGGAACATTTGCTTGATGTCCGCCGTTACAGCATATGTGTTCAAACGGAATCCCCAAAGGAGATCGATCAGGTCCTGCTGCAGTTTCGGTCCGATCATTTGCACATCATTCAACGATATGCCAGTGTCAGTCAAACAAGAGGCATCAAAAACAACCCTAAACTTTTTCGTTATGGCATGATGGGGAACATAATAGGCCTTGTTTTCCGGCGGATTCGTGGCTGGGTGGAGCCAGTCCTTTGCTACATATTCATTTATAAATGCCTGATACTTTTGCTTTAGTTCAGCGTCCCGTCTAAACCGATGCTCCAATTTTATGAATCGTTGCAGTGCCATTGCCCGATTAGAGCCAATACTATCCCAATTAGGCCGCAAAGGAATCTGCACCACATAACGACCGGTATTCGAGTCAAACGCGTGTGTTTTTAAGAAGTGATCCTCACACGCTTGCTGCTCCGCTGTCCAGGTGGACTCATCGCCAGGCATACTCTCGAATTCGAAAAATCCTCGTAACAATTTAGCAAGCTGAGAATCCTCCTCGCCTTGGCCTACGTTTTTGGTGAGGTTGACCGCAACAACGCTGTCATTACTGGAGATTTCACCAAAAAGTAGCCAACCTAAACGGGTCTCCTGTGCCACAAACCCCGAGGACAGGCGCCGCATGTTATCTTGCATGAGTCGAGCCCATACCCCTACACCTAAAAGCAATTGGACCGGTGCTGGTTGGTCAAACTTCGGATCCGCTAAATATGTTGATATATCGCTTGGTACTTCCTGACTTAGCAAACGTTTTTGGGGTTGCAACATTTCTCCTAATACCGAAGGTACTACCAGACAGTGAATCAGCAACCGTAGATTCTTGTCATACAGAGACATCAAATGACCGGTAACAATTTTTTCGCAGATGTAAGATCCTGACTCGACCGCCGTTGATACTCCTACTCTCGTTCGGCGCGTACAAATTCTATTATCTTGCACGATAGCCTTACTAATCAAGTTTACCTGAGCTCCTGTATCGCATATTGCACGTAGCGTAATTATTGCCCCACTACTGGTCAGAAAGCGCACCTGTGCCGTTGCTAATATGTTGTCGTGCAAATTGCTGCCTCCACCCGATGGTATGGTGGATCTTATATGCTCTTCTAGCTGCGAAAAACCTGTACTGCTGAAAACTCCGAGGCCAGTTTTCTCATAATCCATTGGCTGCTATTGCTCTGCTACCGGTTCTCTCTCTCCGACTGTTGCTAACGCGGATGTGCGTGATGGCACCTCCTTGGAAATTCCAGATAGCTTGGGACATATAATGCTGTTGTGAGGTGCTCGTGCGCATCTTGGACAACGGCTTTGTAAACAATTTCGGGCAGTATGACCTCTTCTCAAGCAGTTCTGACATAGTCCTAGCTCAAAAATTCGTTTGACTTTGTCCTCTCTATTCATACTTCCAATACCTGGGCACCGATGAAAAGCATGATCGCCCGAGCAGTTGAAGCAAGGGTGGGTGATGGATCGTGACGACACGCTTGGGAATACACGCGGATTCGTTGAAGCCTTGTTTACTTGCCTCTCGATATGATTAGCTGAAGGAAGTGTCGCCTGACTCAATAGTCCGCTACTCCGACGCTCAAGCCATACATAAAAGTCCGTCTGTAAATTAGGTATACGATCGGTTGGCCTAACCATTTCCCACTGGCTGCGGGATGTGCTATCTAAGCGGGACTCAAGGAAATTTAATATTAGTAAGTCACGCTGCTCTTCCGCCCCCAACTGCCTTGAAATCATACGCAAGCTATTGCGCGTCACATCAAGCATATTGCGCATTAATCCATGGGTAGCCTTTGGCCAAATGGGCAGCCCATAAATTGCGGAGCAGTGTGCAGCGTGACACAAATATTCATTATCGAACGCTAGGCATAAAGTCTTCCAGGCATCGGAAAAGCTCTCCTCTTGCTGAGGCCAATAGCCCATGGCCCTGGCCGCACTATCTTTGACGCAGTTTGTAAGATGCGGATTTTGAATAACCTCCGCCGTGAAAATGTCCCTAAACTGAATCCACTCTCGATGGGCTCCCCCAAAACCCGGGAGTCTATCCGCTAAAGGCAGTTCGGCAAATTGCAACTGTAGTGATCGACTATTAGCGTGCTGGTCCGCCACCGTAGATACAGCTGGTTGCAATGCCTTAATTCTATTACAGAACTGTGCTCGAGCTCCTATGTATACGTCCTCAACCTGCTGTTGCCGTGCCATATCATCCGCCCGTTGCAGCTCACTTCGCGACCTCTGTTGCAACTCTCGACATTTTCCCTCAAATTTGTCCCAAGCTGTGGTAAGAATATCAAGACGAGCTTTGATTACCTCCACATCCCTAACTTCCGAGATTGCCGAAGCTAACCAGTCAGACTGACGCTGAATCTGCGCCACCGTAAAATCAATATCTGATTGAATGCTAATGTCGCTTTCCATCAATTGAGATACCGCTCGATCTATACTGGCGATGTTCCGCGAAGAACCCCCCCCCCCCCCCGCTCACCTGCTGCCGATCATTTTGCGATGTGACCCTTTGTTCGCTACCTGGAAATACCAAGACAAATGTTTTCAAAGAGCTTATCGGATACCTTGAACTAATCTAGCTTAATTTCAACGCCGTCGTTTAATCGCTCTTTAGAGTATAGCAAACCACATTTGCTAAATTTCCATATCACATCAATGTCTGCCGCAAAGTCATTGCATATGCACTCGTACATTCGTTTCGAAACTACCCCTCAAAACACATACTCCTATATACCCCCTTCCCCTGAATTTTCATCTAGCTCATACCAATAAGTCGCAGGCTAGTCCACACTCCATTCAGTTCATTAGCACCCAAACCCACAGTAGTCATATCAAGTCGCTGATTCGCCAGAAATACCATCAAGTCGCAGACTAATCCCCGAACTCCTAATTCAATTTAATTTATTGGGCAAATAATACGCAAATGCATTCTTATAAAATCGCTGATTCGCTTGAAATATGTTGATAACCACCCCCTAGGCGGCATATGTATATAAATTGACATACCCATAGTCGCTGAAACATAAGCGGATGGGTCCCCTTCCCCCAATGCAAACACTTCAATAAATCGACGCTTGCAATAATAAAAATTTGTTTAACGCTGGCGCCCCGTCTTATATTAACCACTCAAATATGTATGGCAACAAGTCACAACTGCCCAAGTTGAAATTCTGCAGTAGAAGTGGGTGAAGAAGACACCTAAAATCTAGATAAATGCATAATCTCATGTAATTTACTTTAACTATTGAACTTGGGTTATTTAACAAAACCATGCCCATCAACCTGTGCAGTTACGACCCGCGGACATAGATATTCACGCACAATTTTGAGGTTTAGCTACATTTCCCATGTCACGCTTCTTTTTTGTTGTTGCGGGCTGCGCTGCTCCTACCCTCTTGGATGCACTCGCCGCTGGCTTGTTTTTCCCTTCCTTATTTAATTTCGGCATTTTTCTATTCCTGAAATCAAATTCTGTTTATTATTTCTATAACAATTCATTAGGTAGAATGAAGCGAACCGAATTAGAAATTTTATAGTACAATCCGAAATCCAAAAAAATAATATGTGCTCATCAAATCCAAGAATGTTCCAGAACTTTCTGTATGCAGAATTCACAGAGATATGCACGACCCGACTTGAAATACTAGTTAGTTTGCCGCGCATATGAATTTTCAGATTTCTCCTGAGCTTCTGCTTTCAATTCCTACCAGCGAGTGCAAAAGAAAAGAAATGCCGAAATATTCGCTGAATACTCTTTTTGCAAAAGGCTGAATAATTCGCTTACAGATAGAATACATATGTACATTCACACTTCCACAATTCTCTTTTGTACTCTTTAAAATAAGCAAAGCACGACCAACAAAATCAAAGAAAGACCAATTCCCCAAAATGCACCAAACAAATTCGCTTCTACTCGCCGCTCTGAGCGTCACATAAAATGCAAAGGCAAACCACACAAAAAATAAAATAAAAAAATACCAAGAAAATACCAACCATGCCGGCGTGTCGCCGTTCTGAGTGCATCGGCAGCTCCCCAAATACTCCGCAAACCCAAATACAACTCAGGGCGCAGCTTTGAGTGCAAGCACCCAACCAAAAACAAAACACAACCGCTCAACTCAAAACAAAGCACAACTCAGGACGCAGCTATGAGTGAAAACACTACACTAAACGCAAGCACACAGCTCAAGTCGCCGCAATGAGTGCGCTGGGGAATCCACGAAACAGTCAGCAAACCCAAACACAAGTAAGGTCGCAGCTATGAGTGCATTGCAGACACTCCACTAAACAAAACAATGCTCAAAGTCGCAGCTACGCCTGTAGTGTGAAAAATCAAGTGAGAAACGCTGTTAAAGAGCGCCGCGATGAGTCAAACGCCAAAACAAAACAACATTCGCTAAAGTCGCAGTCACGCAAGAATAGAAACCGCAGAGCAGAATGCGCAGATGAGCCAGCCGCAGAGGCGTACACAAGCAAAATTCACCAATGCTCCGATTTTAAATTTTAAAAGCAGATACGGTGTCACTAATCGCTGGCAACGCTGCGCACAGCACCACCGAGTAATATTTGCTGACAAACGAACCGTACATGCGTTGCGTGTGTGTATAACACAGAGCGCTACTCGCCGAATTTCACAACACAATTTGCAATTTAGCTTTATTATTTTATTTTGCCGAAATTACTACATATAGCTTGAAGTAATGGACTGTAAACACTTCACCATCCAGCTCGATGGACCAAATTCTGTTTCCGCTCTAAATGAATAGACGACTCGCTTAGATTTAATTAATATTCTTTATTGACTTGAAAAACACATCCGCCATGCTAGCTCAGTTACAAAAAACTCTCTACAGGCTACTCTCTCCCGCTTGAACATCAGACGTGATTTTATTTTAAATCCAAGGCTAGTGACTACTGATTTAAATTTCAGCAAAATTGGCGATAAGCTAGTCAGGTCAAGAGGTTATGCGATGCTGGTAGTGCTTGCGTTTTTGACGCATTTAAACAAAGGCCATTTGTTTTGACCCAGACAGATATTCTTCTTAGGTCATCATTTAGTCTAAACACTAAGTCTTCACCAAGGCCAATTCGACGTGAATGGTATGTATATCTGAGTGTCGTCAGCGTATAGGTGTATAGATGCATTTTGACAGTAAGGGATAATGTCATTCACAAAAGCAGAAAATAATATAGGACCCAGGATCGATCCTTGAGGTACACCTGCAGAAATTGTGCTGCGTTGGGAAAATACATCTCCACACGGGACTTGTTGCAATTTATTCGATATATAGCTTTCCATCAATTTAACCGATGTTGCATGAAAGCCGAAATAATGTTTCAATTTCAAAAGCAAAATATTATGGTCTACGGTATAAAAAGCTTGGGGTTTGATTGCGACAATGACGTAGCTCGCGTGTTCCAGAGGCTAGCAGTGAAAGCGCCTTTACATTATAGAAGTGGCCTCGCAGCATATTTGGGCATGGAAACCGAAGAAATGAACATCAACCCGGGGCACTCGGAGAACGATCCCGAAATCCGTAGTGTCCAATCGAAACCCTGAGACTTGGTAACACATCTCAGTGGTAAAAAAAAACACAAAAAAAAAACGAGAAACCGGGATCAACCAGCAGAAGAGGTATAATCCACCAGGTGACAAAGCAAGACAAAAGCTTGAAGGCAGAACACTCACCGGGACCACCAGTAGACGTAACTTCACTCCCAATCAGAGAAGAAACCAACAAAAAAAACAGCAAAATTTTTTAAATTTTGTTTCAAGTAAATTTTTTGAGGTGTTCATTTTGTACGTAAGTTTTTAAAGAAATAAAAGAAAGTTTTTTAACAATGGCTCACGCAAACGATTTTTATTGCACCGGTAGTGCCTTGTTGGAGTTTGAGGAGAGGTATAACACAACTCCAGGGTCAAGCCATTCCATATTTTGTCTTGAAATTCAAAAAGTGGAACTCAAAGCTTTATGGTCAAAGGTAAAAGAATCACGAGATTTGTCTAAAGACAAGTCAAGTAACGCCACGAATTTAGCAAAGTGTAGGTATCAGGATTGCTATACAGCATACCTGACGTGCGCTGCGTTGATGGGTGAAACCATCCATAATCTGACCTTTGTTCAGCAAAGCACTTCAACGGTGATTCCCTCAAACCGCGATTCCGAGCCAACTCTGCGCTCAAACGTTAATCTTCCTCCGTGCGGCACGGAAATTTTTTATGGGGATTATATGGCATGGCCCTCTTTTTGCGATTTATTTACAGCCATTTACGTAAATAATTCTCGTTTAAGCCCGGTGCAAAAATTATACCACCTCAATCAAAAGACTCGTGGGGAAGCCAGGGACATCGTAAAGAAATGCCCCTTGACCATTGAGGGTTTTGCTATTGCGTGGCAAAATCTTTCGAATATATTCGAGAACACACGAGTTATGGTGAATATTCAGTTGAAGATCTTGTTCGACTTGCCTACGGAGACAAACGAACGCGGCAACGAGATAAAAAATCTACAGCGTTCAGTAAATAATTGCATCTCAGTTCCGCAAATGTATGGCATTGAAATTAAAAACTGGGATGCAATTTTTGTCTTTTTGTGAATCCTCTGTTCGCCACAAGTGCGAAAAACATTGAGTTGGGTACGGCCATGACACATATTAGTTACTTAGGAGAACACTATTAGATTCAGAAGGAACTTTCATCACGGAGCGGCTGCAGAGACGCATCAATCTTCCGACACGGCCAGCTGACACACGAATCTGTGGAATAAATGCAACAATTCTAGCTAAGGTGCGAAAAGTCGCCCACTTTTTTATAGGTTCTCCTGTCAATCTCCTGGTCATGATTGAGGCAAGAGGCCTGATTCTTTGTAGGAGCCAACAAATCATTAAGGCAAGATATCCGAAACTTTGTTGCCGAAGCCTCGCGTCTTACTACACAACCATATGCGCATCAAGAAATAACCTGGCACTTAGTACAGGGACTGTGCCCGCGACACCCGCCCGACCAGCCGCTCAAAACACAGTGTTTGGATGGGTTATACCCGGCGGATCCCCGTACTGAATTTGAAGAAGGCGACCCTAGAAGGCGGTGTTAGTTTTAAGTTTTTTTTGTTAAAAATGAAATTGAAATTGTTAGAATAATAATCAAAATGAATTATAAAATGAAGTATGATATACTGCAGTGATACTGCAAGGCGGGCAGCATGTTAAGGTCTGCAATTAGTCGAAAGACTATCTTTGCTTTTGCACGAGTCCTGTTGGCTGAGCCCGTTTCCCGATGTGGGGCTATAAAAGCGACCGGCGACCAGCAAAAGTCCTTACTTTTCTAACAGCGACGTCTCAGGTGAGTACCAATTTTCTTGTACGCATGTACATTGTTCCAGGGTTTTTTAGAGCATTAAAACGGCGATTTATATACAGAACAGAGGTTCTTTTTAATTTACAGTTGAAGTGAAAAAAAACAGGTAATTATCTGTCTAAAAGGCCCGCATTTTTAGATCCCAGTTTCCAGAACTCCCGAGGAATCCTGGACCCTAATTCACCTCGCCCTTAACAATATATTTTAACGCAAAGTAATGCGCACTTCCTTTACTATGTATGTATACACATAAACATGCATACATACCAATTTACTTATTAATAACCATGTATCATCAGATCTAGAAGATTTAGCCCTGATACTGCCAGAAGTGATTACTTCAGGGAAATGGTAATGCTTTACCATCCACGGCGGGATGAAATTCGCGGTATCATTGAAAATGATAGCGAACAAACTTGTGTTCCACATTATATTCCAATTGGGGAAAATCGAAAAAATATGATTTATTTGAACAATGGGAGCTTGAAAATGTCTACTTCGCGATGATGTCGATCTTGAAACAAATGAGCAAAATGTCCCGCCTATTTTAGGCAATGAATTCAGTGATGTAGAGCTTTGCGAATAAATTCTGATTTGAATTTGTTGGATCTAAATGAAGAAGGTCCATCTAACAACGATGGTGACTCTGATAGAAATATTAGACTCATTAAACTTTGACATATAATTCCCGTGAAAGAATTATTTTCCTTAAGTATAAGTCTAAATGTGAAACAAAATACGTATTTGGCTCATATGCTACACAAAATTAAACGAAATCAGACATTTTATCAGTTTGGTGGAGGCCTTTTGATATCTGCAATATATCAGACTCTTATCCATCGCTGAAACTCGGTGCCAAGATCTAATCCAAGCATATTAAAATTTTGCTTTGTTCCCCTACCGGACCGATTAACTCTATGCTAGACCTAAGCAAATCTTCAAAAATAGTAGTCTTTTTGGAGGCATTGGGATTATGGTTTTTTGTGATTTAAGGCAATTGTCTCCAATGTGAGATAGGTGGGGTTTTTATCCCAATCCCATCAATGCTTATAGAAATTTAGTTGGTTCTCCTTTGTGGGATTTATTTAAATTTTTTGAGTTAACTGAGTAAATGAGGCAACGCAGGGATCTGCCTTTTGCTATCGCCTCGAATAATATGGCATCCGGCACTATAACTAGTAAAGGCATGTCTTTAATCGAATGCTGGTTAGTTAGTTCAAATCGATTACCCGAAGAAGCAATTCATTTCTTCTTATCCAGTGAAGAGGCTAGTCATTTTAATGCACTTAAACATCGAAATTCAAACTCCAACAATTATGCCAACCGCCAAAGATGTAGTGAATGGAATAGGTGTATGTGCGCAAAGTTCAAATATTTTGAAGATATTAAGATTTTACAGACATCCCTCTGAAAGCAAAGACCAAAAACCCGTACTTCGAAAGCAAAAAGAACAATGCAGCCATATAAGAACTGGACTAGCAAGTCAGTTATTAATTTAAAGTAAGGTATAGGTATTTATCTGAAGTTGATATTATAAAGAGAAAACATATTTTTGTGTGTATATCATTGCAAAACATACAGAGAACTTGTCCATTGACGAAATCAAAATATACTTAACCGATTTTAACATTAATTAATTTACATTCCTTTACATAACAAAACAGGTAAATTACAACAAATTACATTTAATTTTCGATACGTTCGAGTTGCGTTAAATTACCGAATTATGTAAATAAACAATATTTTTACAGATAATTATCACGCGCAGAGAAAAGCCGAGCTGGCTTTTCTAAATAGATGTTGAAATTTTTGAAACAGGACAAAGAAATGTCGACCGAACCTGACACTGTGTAATCAGAAATAATAACGGATTCACTTCATCAGTTAATGTTGAGGAGGAAGAGTCGCAATCCTGTAAGTTCGAAATAAAAGATTCAGGAAAAAGGTGCTTTCCGATTTCTAGTCCAATGTGACCCCCATCCAGATGTTGATAATGATTGCTACCCGACAAATAAAAATGGACAGCACTTTTCTAAATTGTATTTTACAAGAAAATTGAGCAATGGTGAAAATCAGCATCGTAGATGATTCGTTTATACGCCATCCCAAGATAAAGTACATATAGTGTTTCAGTTGTAAACTTTTCTCTAGTTTAGAAACACAAATGGTTACATGCTGAAATGCCGGGAGATACTTAAATACTTGAATGCCACGAAAATCAGAACGAACGTAGAAAAACCATCGTTCAGTGACTAGAATATGAATATTATACATGGAAAGACTATTGATCAAGAAAACGAGTGACTGATTCAAGAAAGTCAGAATCATTGGCATAATTTATTTGAAAGATTTGTTACTATTATAAATTATTTAGCTTCACATAACTTAGCTTTTACAGGGCATATGGTATCTCATATCTCATTTGAAATAGCGGCAAATATGGTCGGAGGAGTTAAATCAAGAATATTGAGTATTATTCCAAGAGCACTCTTCACCCTTCTGCCACAGTAGAAACTACTCTTAGTTAACGTCGCCAAGACATCAGTAAAATTATTTTTTGGCTTTGTCCAAAAAATATATGTCCTTTTTTCAAAATCCAGCAAGAGATGGGAATTAGTGAAGAAGAAATTGAAAATAAACATGAAATCGTTGTCCAATACAAGATGGAAAAGCCGAATCGCGGCTGTTGGGTTTTGAACTTTTGGATGCTCAGAGAATGTTATCATTTTTAATAACGAATTCTTTTGATATGGTGTATGCAAAATTACATATAATTAAAATTATAATAGTAACGGAAAACAAATAATGAAAGACTTTCAACAGTGAAAAATTGCATATTTATTAACCGTTGAGTCAAAAGAAAAATAGCGAATAATACCATAGTTATTGGCTTTCAGTCAACAAACGGACTCTTCGACGTACCGAAAAAAATTCATCCAAAACCCTTTGAACATCAATCTTGACATCCCGATGTATATTCAGGGAAGCTAAATCGTTTAGTCGATCTTCAGTCATATTTGATAGAAGATACGTCTTCAGAAGACGTAACGTTGAAAAGGGGCGTCCATTCGTCGCCGTAGTTACGGGCAAAACTTCCGTTATTCGAAGAATTTGATGAACATTTGGAAAAGCCTCTGCGTTGCAAATGTCAAGTGCTTCAATGGAATGGTTGATTTCCTCCCTAGCAATGCGTCGTCGCCAAGATGAACTTCAGCAATCCATATTTCACTGGAATTGTCGTGTAGAATCGCTGAGTATGATTTGAATAATTCAACACATGAGTTTTCATCAAAAATTTTCATCTTGTTTGGGAATAGGCAGCCGAAATTCGATAAAATATTCCGATGATTCAAAAATCGATCTTTTAAATGTGTGATAAAAGTATCGAGGTAAGGTATGTAAATGGTGATTCGATAGTAATCTTCGACTGAATCAGCTGGTGCGTTGGAGCGCTGAGACTGTTTCGAAGCAAGTCTTGGCTTCCGCAACTCAAAGTCATGTTCTTCGCTAATTTTTCTCACATTTTCAAAGATTTCTCTGAATCTCTTTACAGCACATTCTCTTCTTTTGATCAATTTCTTTTTTGCAGCATCGGCTAATTTGATGGCCTCTGCAAGGTCCTGATTTTTTGTTTGTGTAACTCGACTGAGAGACAACGTTAAAGAATGTACTGAGCTAAAGACTGCCATGCATATCTGCAATGCATCATATATTTTGCCGTATAAAGTGTTTTGTCTATATTTTTTCTTTCATTTAGAGTTTTGAGAATTGGAGCCTAATAACTCTAATCTTGTTTGAAAAATACGAGTCTTCGCTCAGAAAAATCATCCGCTAAAATTCAGAAGACGATAATCTGAACTTGGATATACTAAAAGTCAGAAAATATTTTTTTAATTCAGGGGATTATTCTCAAATTCGTAATAAATGCTCCCTTTGCCAGCCACGCAATAGCAGTCCGATAACAATATTTCGATTTGAAAGCAATATTTACGTCCGGAAACATGCTATTCCTCTAAAGAGCATCATGCTTCATATCAACAACGTTTGGCGGCACGAAAGTATTATCGATTAGACTGCAACTGTACATAAATTTTACATCCAAACGCATATTGTCCCATTGGTAATTACGCTAGGCTTCGTTTTGCCTAGCCACTCGTGTACACTTTCCATTCGGAGCGTTATTATTAAACATAAACTTTGCGGTGCCTATCTCGCCTATGTTGAAAATTCCAAAAGTAACTCCAATTTCAACCATATCGAATAGGCTCCGCCTCCAGGTAGAATCACAATTTCAGAGTAATTCTTTTGTTCTGTATTCTCAGATGAAAATCAGCTGAATTTAAGAGGATTTTTCTCTGAGTCTACGAAAATTGCGCTTATCGCACTTATTAAGAACTGAAAAAAAAGTTACCTAATTTACAGGATTCTGCGAGGTCCGAGAGGAAAATGACTATATGTCGTCTGTAGCAGAGTTTTGAAAACCACGCAGGTACAAGTTCAGTCTTAAGCACTGTCCAGGAGAGAATGATGCAAGTCGCAGCCTGTGGCTGGCTGCTTATGCTGGAGTGGAAGTATGTGTAACACACTTCGCAAATTTTACCACGCGCAGTTTAAGACGAGTATACACAATATTAAAACCCGAAAACCAGTTCTTATAGAAAATTCAGAAATGTTCTCTCACAACAACGCACACAGCTAATTAACAACAAATACAATAAAAGCTCTGAGCAAAAAACACATCTTCACAAAGCGACGTTTGCATATGTTTCTCTTTGATGTAAGCCTTTGAACATCTTCTTAAACTTGCCAACCAACAAGGCAGTGGCACCCTTGATTGCCCAGGTTGAATGTCTGAAACTTTTATCAAAACGTTATCTTTTAGACAGCCATTTAGGTATGCTTTCCCGACGTAGAATTGCCAAATATGAGGATCAACGTGTGGAGCAAAAGCTAACCAAGGATTGACTGTCTCCAACTTTGCTACAGGCGCATATATATAATCATAGTGGACTTCGTATTTTCGATCTTTCCTTCAGTGTCATATTTGCTTGCGAGCATAAAACGACATGCAATTAGGTTTTCGTCGTTATCGGGTTTAGTAATCTCAAATGTGTAATTTTTACAAGGCAAGATTCAATAGCCTCATCGCATTCGGGGCTCCACAAAGCACTTGTCTATCAATGTCAGCGATACCCGTAAACACGTCATCATCGATGTCTTCTGAATCACCATCTGACTTTTGGCTTTTGGGGACGCCCTCTATACCTGGTGCGAAAAATCCCAGTTTGCCAGTGCCTCATTTTCATCCTGTTTAACATCATCGTGCTCTTTTGGTCTCGAATGTGGCTCAATATTTTACTCCCGCCCATCGATATTGTCATCGACATATGTCGAAGTAGAAAAAAAAATTAGTGATAGCGAAAATAAAATTGCACTATCTCTAAACCTTTAGTGAAACGTGAGCTTTAACTCGTTAGCACCCTGACTCCTGTGATGCAGTTATTGCAGCAATCCTCATTTCCGAAATCAAACTAAAAATTTACAGGGTCCTGCTGGAAAGTGCTGAGACATACACACTAGAATATCAGCTGGAGTTTAATAAACAACTGGCTGTGGAAGGCTTTAAATTATTTAGCCTTTTAATCGATTAAACTAAACTGTCATTAAATTTTTTTTTAAATTTCCTTTTTTATATGAATGCTGTAAAAACACCAAATCTTTTTAAAATACAATACTCATCTTCCTTCGTCTACACCAGTAGAAAGACTTTTTGCCTTTGCTGGAATTCTCAATCGATCCACAAGGAAAAATCTTACTGACCGTAATTTTGACGCTGGTCATAAAAAGGAAATAAAAAATGAATTAAGTATGTTTTGAAAAACATATAAGATAATTTCTAATATTTACTGCCTCTGCTTTATATATTTATTATCGTTTTGTTCTTTACGGCCTACTATGTCATAAAAATCAAATTGGTTTACAGAAAGAAACAGTGTTATTGGATTGAAAAATTCGAATTATAACTAAAGGTTTCACTATCACTGAATATTTAGCCACGGTTGAATGGCGAGAATTAAATCCGCCATAGCCTTTTGTTGGTATTATTTAACAATGTACATATGTTCGAACCAGGACCATTTTCTAGACACGCACCATTTACGTTGCTCCAGAAGTCATTTTTAGTGAGGTGCGTCTCCACTTGCACGCTCCATATGAAAAAGTTTTCCTTTGAAAAAGGCTTCATTCAGAAGAAGTATTTTAAATACAGGAGTAAAATATAAGAATTGTGAAAAAGCTGACAACCGATTGAGATGCCATATTGACATGCATATTGCAAGTGGTGGCCACATAATTAAATATAACAGCTTCAACAAGAATTGAGCGCAGTCACAGCGTCTATAGTGTCCCTTTTGCGTTTTTCGCTTTTATAACAAAGTTAGTTAGTTAGTGGCTATAACGTTGAAAGCGTGCGAGTAACGACGCACAAAGGCCCAGAAAAATCGTAGAAAAAAATTGAATAAAGTAACTCAATAAAATTTGAATTCGTAATGAACACCTTCACGTAAATCAAAATTTCAAACTTTGTAGAAAATTTATAAAAATGTAACAAACTTTTATCACAATATAATTTTTTTTTTAATTTTCAGAATGTAGATTATTGCTCAGTGAATTTCAACATAATAATGGGGAAGCTTCTTACATTTGCTGTTTCACACTCAAGAACGCATGTCGGTATATTTTGAACTAAATAATTTGTATCGAGTCGGTTGGTTTTTAAAAATTGTTTGAAATGAGTGTTAAAAACAACTTAGGAAATAGCAGTTAGTAAGTTTTATTTAACAACATTAAAGTAAAACTTATCTCGCAAGTCTTATTTCTTGAGCGAAAAATAAAACTCATTCCATAAGTCCTATTTATTGAGCGAAATATAAAACTTCACAAATAAGTATTATTCAACCATCAAATATAGAACTTATGAATATAGAAATTATTCTCAAATTTGATGAAAAAGATAAAAATGGAAGCGTATGAATTAAAAATAATGTTTCCGATATCGCGTATAACAGTTGCGGTTTTTGGTGCACACTCGAATCATCTTTTCCAACAAAATGTAAAGATGTCGCACGATAAGGAGTTACCCTGTCTGAAACCTCATTTGGCATCAGACGGTTCGAAGAGGTCCCTCCCATTTCTGTCAGAGCTGGTGGTGTGTTGCTTTTACTTAGCCGTATTAGTTACCAAGCATGTGAAGCTGATTTAAAGTCGATAAAAATATGATGAGTATCGACCCTCTTCTCACGGGGCTTTTCCAATAATTGACGAATTGTGAATATCTGGTCAATGGTAGATTTACCAGGTCTAAGGCCGCACTGATAAGTTCCAATCAGTTCGTTGAGGGTTGGCTTTAGGCTTTTACACAATACGCTCGATAGAACCTTGTTTCGAAGGACATAATTAAGTAAATAAGAATTTCATTAACCAACCGGCTCGAGAATACTTCATCAATCCTTGTTACCCATAATTAATCGAATGACTGAATTAAAAAAAAGCGTAGTAGTGTGGTAAATTTTTGAATTTATGAAAAATCGTAGCAATTTCACTAAGATCGTAGTTAACTGCCAACGTTAATGCTTATTTAATCGCTTTGTGTCGTTTTATGTACTCATTCTCAATCTCTCATTCTCCATGTTAGATCTTTCCTCTCAATTGCATAAAGGAATCAGCTTTAAAAAATTTAATCTCCATTTGCGAGTAAGATTCAGCGGTTACGTTGGATAGGTCATGTTGTACGTATGGAAGAGGAAGAGGAGCGCCTTCTCCACTTTGGAAAGAACAGGTGGAGAATGACTTGGATTCACTTGGGGTCTTTAGCTGGCGCCATTTAGCAAAGCAGAGGAGCGACTGGCGCGCTATGTTGGAATCGGGCAAAATCACCTGGGCGGTTATATATAATGGAATGTGAGTCCTTTATAGGCGTCCAAATTACTCAACCGATCATTATGCAATTTTCACAATAAGTGGGCGTGGCCCGCGGACCGAACGAGAGCTATATATAAATTTTAAAAAGTGGGCGGTGCCACGCCCCCATGGAAGAGTAAATTTGAATTCGTCTTATATTCGCAACTACATATATATTGTTTTGGAAAAATGAGCGGCGACACGCCCAGGGAAAAAGCCAAATTCCTTGCAACTCTACAACTATTTGATGCAGATTTACTATATTTGGTATATAGATCCTATATATGAGGGTATATAATAGTTGTTGGGGAAAAAGGAGGACTCATGCCGCCATTTAAGACGAAACTACTATTCACAAGATCTTTCCAGCTAAATTACTTGATATTCGACATATACACATCTCCTTTACCGAAAAACCCGGTATTTTAAGTTTTTGAAAATTACCGTTATATGAGAGGTAGACGTTGTTTAGGTCGGATTTGTACAATTTTTGGAATTTTGCTTACTCATATCAAATGTGTTATGTCTACTAAATAGAGTTTGGTAGGATGATTTCGGAGATATGATTACTTGTTCTAAAGTGAGATATAAGTTTTTCGTATAAAGTGCGTATTCTTTTCCGAGTTTTCAATTTTTTCCTCTACTATATCCAATTGTTGTTGAATGAATTAATTTATTATAGTATTCAATACACTTAAATACGTATTCTTTTGTTGATAATGAAGAATTTTTCTGATACTGAACCATGAAATCTTTCCACATGGCAATGTTACCAGTGTGGTTATTCGGTTTTGTAAAATGTACATGAATTCCTTCTTTTATTAAAACGTCTTTCACGTTTACAAAATTAAATTCATTATCGGTAATTTTTCAGGAAGTTTTTTCCTCGTTGACAAAAATAACTGCATTTGCTCAACTATCGAATTTATAAATAAGGGTAATAAAACTATGTTTCTTTATTGTATAGACGTCTAACTGAATGATTTCCTGTGGTCTATTTGGAGTTTCAGTGATAAAAAGGTTAGCCTTAATGGGGCTTCTATTTTATTTTGATCTATTACAAGTATCACAATTGTTAATAACTTTTTGAATTAGTTCCTTCAGATTGTTATAATATATTTTAACGTTTTCAACCCTTACTGATTTTCATTGATTCTTCATATCCGGTTTCTTGTCGGTGATGTTTTGAAATTTCTTTATAAGTCTCGCTTTCATCTCCATGTCTTTTTGCATGATAGCTACATTCGAGAAAGTTCCCACTTTACCGTCACAAAATCTGAGGTAATATCACTACTCTTTAATCAGATTTTTTTTATTGTTAACAGATTCCGTTTCTACAGTTTTACCGTCGGAAGTTATTATTTAAGTTTAAGATCTATTCACAACTGCTTCCGAAATTGGAAATTGGTCATTCTTCACCTGATTCACAGTTTATTCTACTAAGAAAATCTGCTACTTAGTGACACAAGGAAAGCTCGACGTCCAAAAGCAAGCACAACGTTTCAGCACTCGACTTTAACTCCAGCTCTCTAAGAGCAATGTTCAACAAACAGACACCTGCGCGTAATGGGACCACATTTCTCGCTTATTACGTACCGCCGCTGAAGAGATCATTGGTTTTCAGCGAGCCCGAAAAAAGCGGCTGGTAAGATGAGGAATGCCACGTCGCCATGGAAAAGAAAGATGCTGCCTACAGGGCCACGCTACGGTTAGGCGCAACGCTAACTGTGCGTAAGAGATATCGGGAGTTGAAGAAGAAAGCGAGGCGCATCTTCCGAGAAAAGAAGAAAGAGGCCGAGATGAGCGACTGCGAGGAGCTTGAGATGCCAGCCGATAGGAAAACCGATCGACATTTTCATCAAATGGTACCGCGGCTTACAGAAGATTTCAAGACAGGGGGCATTTTCCTGTAAGGATGAAAACGGCCATCTGATGCCCGACATCCACAGTGCACTCAAACTGTGGAGGGAGCACTTCTTCACGCTGCTTATTGACCCGGGAAACATTGATGATGAAGAACCCAAATCCACAATCAATGAAGACGGCGCAGTACCGTTACCGGACCTAGACCTCGAACGGCAGTGGTGCGTCTAAAAAAAATAAGGCCGCTGGTACTGACGGACTGCCAGCAGAGCCATTCAAGTGCTGCGGCGAGGAGCTAGTATAGTGCATGCACCAGCTCATTTGAAAAATATGGTCGGACGGACCCATGCCAGCTGATTGGAATTTAAGTGTACTCTGCCGAATACTCAGTGAGGGCGATCCAGCAATATGCGCCAACTACCCCGGGATCAGTTTTCTTAGCATAGCATATAATGTTCTGTGGAGCGTATTGTGTGAACGACTAAAGCCGACTGTGAACGAACTGATTGGGCCTTTTCAGTGTGGCTTCAGATGAATATTATAATAAAGGCGAGCAAATTCTGGCGTATCATCAGCAGACCGATATCATTGGCCTCAACAACCGCCCGTTACTTTTTCCTTTTCCAACCTGGATAAAGAAGCGAAACGTATGGGTCTGGAGGTGAACGCGCGTAAAACTAAGTACTTTCTGTTATCAAATAAACAAATAGAGCACTTGCGCGTTGGCTCCCACATCACTGTTGACAATTATTGTACAATTTCGACAAAGTGGAGGACTATCTTTATCTGGGAACCAGCATTATCACCTTCAGTAAAATCAGTCTGAACAGCAAACGTAGAATTTCTCTTGAAAACAAGTGCTACTGTGTGCCGAGTAGGCAACAGTAAAGCCCGGTCTCGACGAACCGAAACTACTCTCTATAAGTCTCTCATCATGCCCGTGCTATTGAATAGCGTTGAAGCATGGGCACTGTTCAGCATCGGATGAGACGGCCCTTGCAGTGTTCGAGAGCAAAATGCTCCGAATGATTTATGGGCCTCAGCGTCTTTGCGACAGCGAATACCGCAGCCGATGCAACGATGAGCTATATGAGCTTTACCACGACTTAGATATAGTCCAGCGAATTAAAATACAGCGCCGATGTTGGCAGGAACATGTCGTACGAATGGACGAAATTGTTCCAGCCCTGAAAGTACTCAACGCGGTACCAGCTGGCGGCGGTAGAGGAAGAGGTTAGCCTTCTATGCGTTGTACGGATCAAGTGAAAAGGACTTGAAGAGTGATTGGCCCAATTTGTTGAACTCGGCCAAAATCACATAAGCGGTTATAGCGCTACTTACGTAAGTAAGTATTTTAATTTAATTTTCTATTTTATGAAGGTGGCAACTTCTTTATATCTGCTTCGTACGAGGCCCATATTTCGATATGCCATTTAACGTAATACACTTTTTATGGCTTTTTTAACAGGATTTTTTAAATTTAGCATTCTCAAGTTTTTGTTAGTTTTCGTATAAACGCTTTCGCTTCAGAGTTATACTGTTATATTTGAGTAAGCTTAGACATTGCATTACCTTAAAGCTTTTAAATATATTTTCATAATTAATTTTTTCAAGCCTTTCTTGGAATTCCGTTCTGTGGTACTAACCTAATAATTTAATGCAATTTAGTCATTTAAAGAGGTGGCAACCCTCTCACAAAATTAAGACTCCATCGTTAAAACACATTTTTCAATATCTGATTTACAATACCTCAATTTTCATAAATTTTTTAAACAGGTGCAAAGCTCTACAAAATTACTTTCGGAATTCAACTTCCTTTAGACTTTTACTTTGACACCAGACCAAAAATACTCTGGAAATCATAATTAGATGTAGTGTTTAAGAGAGCTGTTAGAGCATTTACGACTTGCAGATCCATGACAGGAGAGAGCTGGGGCTGCTCGCCGATGATCATTTACGATGCAACCGTTTTGCTAAATAGAACCACTCAACAGAGAGCCATTACAGCACTCAACAAGCAATAGTCCTGCGTCTGTATTACATTAGCTATAAGAACTTGTCCGACAGCAGTAATGGAGGTTTTGTTGAAGCTAAAACGTCTTCACATTCCAAACGTAATCGAAGAGAAGTATCTAGAGAATGACTAGTATCAAAAACGGGGCAGGATGCTATACGAATCACGAGATGAGTGAAAAACTGCAACAGAGCTACTATGCAACCAGATTTTAGCTTTATAAAAAGAATCAAAACCGAACTCAGTAACAAAACGGATTGATTAGGTGTATCTGAAATATATAAAATAAGCCAATGAATTTCGTAATTAATTTGAATAAAGAAGATACCGAGGTAGGAGTATATGGTCTTTGGTTAAGATACTCGGAAGCGACTGTCTATCTTTAAGGTATGCTATAGAAAGATGTGCGTACTTCAATACCATTCACAAGTACCGAAACAGGAATATTGTCTTAATGAGCGATAGCCAGGCAGCTATTAAGGCCTTCAAATCCCGTCATGTAATATCCAAACTGGTAACTAATAAACTGAACACACTTGCTCTGACCAATCATGTGTGGGACCTCTGGGTTCCAGGTCAAACTGGTATTGAAGGAAACGAGATTGCGGTCAAACACGTAAAGAAAGGAGCACCAACTCTCTTTATAGGATTTTTTTTTGGTTTGGTAGCGTATATTTAATATTTCATAACTTTTGAAGCCTTTAAGACTCCATCGCGGAAAATATCATATTTAGAAATGAAGTATTTCTAATGCTTTTTATTATAGAAATGAAGTATTTTTAATCATGTAGAGCCTTTTAAAAAATATTTAAAAGGAAAAATTATTAGGATGACCAAACTGCCACACTACCTGTTTTATAGGTTTTCAAAAACCACGTTTCAGGAAATTGTTACATTTAAGATGCTATGAGTGTTTATGGTTTTTCACAAGTCAGATGTCGAAACTTTCAATACACTCAGAAGTGGGCACCTCAAAAATATGGTTTCTGAATGCCTCAATGGTCTCTTCAGATGCTGAAAATTGTTCACCGCACATTTTGTCCTTAGCAATAGGGTGCAGGAAAAAGGCGTTAGCTAATTCATTATGAGAATATGGACAAATAATCATTTTGACTGAGAGCTGATTGGAGGTATTTGGTAAATGGGACGTTTCTTTATATTTTTTCCGATTTCTTCGATGACTTCGGACAACCTAATCGTTGTATGTTATCGTGCCTTCGATTCTCAGCAGCAGCAGTAGCGACTTGCTAAATAACTTTTGCCAGTAAAAATAGAGTATAAATAGGTAGAAACATTTCCATTGGAAGCAAAAAAATGACCTTAAAACCTCAAAGAATTAATGATGCCGTTCGATTCCCCGAACTCCAAATAGGGCCGAAATGTCCTCTCTGGCCATGTTTAAACAAATTTAAAAAAAAACTATCACAGAAAAATTGTGATATGCAATTTTAGAGTCTAATTTACGTAAAACTAAGTGCAGATTTTGAATTCGCTAAAAAGAGAAGGAAATACGTAACACTGCATGCAAAAAAATTTATTGTTAGTGGGCATAACATATATGTAGGTGGCAAGAAAAATTACAACTCAAACATGTATGTATGTACGTATGTATACTTACTTTCCACCCCCCATACTGCGAGTGGTTGAATAATATGGCTCCCAAACATTATAAGCAAAGGGATCGCGATATGTCGGTATTTCGTTCGTGATCTCGGCAGCTCTGGATTGCCTTTTCGAAAATCTGAAAATGGAAAAAAATACCAAATTTAGAATCAAAACTTTAGTAGTTTATAGCCAAAATTCCATATATCAACTAGATTTCGGGATACTTGATGCATTTCTTTCATCGCAGGATATCCGCAATGGGTTAGCTAAGTTAAAATCCTCCACACAAATGGATGTTGATCATTTATCGGCAATTCTTTTGAAAAAATGTCCAGCTTTAGTTTATCCCTTGAAGCTAATTTTTAACAAATCTTTATCCTCCGGCATTTTTATAAATGATTGGAAGCTTACATCAATTACGCCTATTTTGAAAAGTGGTAATAAAACCGATGCCCGTAATTACAGACCTATTTCTAAGCTTTCGACTGTTTCAAAAGTTTTTGAACACTCAGTTATTGAAAAATTAAATTTTGCCGTCAAGTCAATTATCTCTCCATACCAGCATGGTTTTGTTGCTGGCAGATCTACTGTCTCTAATCTTGCCATTTTCAGTGAATATTGTTTTGAATCTTTTTCGTTAGGCTATCAAGTTGACTGTATTTATACAGACTTCTCAAAAGCATTTGATAGAGTGTCACATAAAATAGTTAAAAAATTGGCCTGTTTCGGTTTCCATTCTATTTTCCTGAGTTGGTTGAAGTCGTAGTTAAGTAATAGATCCTGTGTTGTATCAATCGATGGCGGGACTTCCACCCCGTTCGTTCCGTCGTCGGGAGTGCCACAAGGTAGCGTATTAGGACCACTTCTCTTCATAATTTTTATCAATGGTATTAGTAATTGTTTTTCCTTTGCAAAATGTTTGCTCTACGCGGACGATTTAAAAGTCTTTTTGGCAATCAAAAATCCGGCAGATGCCATCAGGCTTCAGGATGATATTGATAAGTTCAATTTATGGTGCCTGAATTCAAGGCTCTCCCTGAACTTTAATAAGTGTTTTAAGGTAACGTACTCAAAGCTTTTTAATATTTTGCCTACCAGTTACCAAATTTCGACTAGAGTTTTAAATTCTCTTTGTGAGATAAAAGACCTAGGCGTAGTGTTTGATGAAAGATTTTCTTTTAACAAGCATGTTAATCATATTACATCAAAGGCGTACTCTATGTTGGGGTTTGTGAGGCGAAATGCCTCTAAATTCTCAGATCCATATACCCTTAAAATTCTATATACCTCGTTCGTTCGGTCGCATCTCGAGTATGCGGTTTTTATTTGGAGGCCATATAGTCAACTTGGCATAAATAGAGTAGAACGTGTTAAAAAAATTTTTCTCAAATTTGCTCTTCGTTCTCTGAATTTCACGGATCCTATACCGTCATACTCTTCTCGTCTCATGCTCTTAAACCTTAAGTCGCTAGAAAATCGTAGATCGGTACTATGCCTATCCTACATGTACAACATCATCAACAGTTTAATTGATTGCCCTTATTTGTTAGCTTTAATAAATTTTAATATCCCAAGGCGATCTCTCCGAAGTTTTCACCCTTTTTATGGTGGTACAGTCCGAACGCAATACGCCAGCAACGCCCCGATTTTTCGTGCCATTCGAGAATTGAACACCATCAATAATCCAATGGTCTTAGATTTTTCAGTCTCGAGGACAGTTTTTTTAAATCTTTTGAACTCTTTTTTTTAAATATTTTTAATTATTATTAATGATAGTTTTAAGTTTGATTTGTACTCTATTAGTCTGTAATGTTTTGTAAAACAATAGACTACAATAAATAAATAAATACCTAAATACCTTTCGTTCATATGTACTTACATCCACATGGCACGTAGTTGTTCACATGATGGTTCCTGTGAGCTCAGCGGAAAGGTTTTCGGTACAACAACTTCTCCCCCGGCGCCTGTTGAACTTTCTAGTGCAGCCACAGCTGCACCCACTCCAACACCAAGCACACCCGATGGCGCAGTTGCAACGCTAGTCGGCGTACCATAATCGTGCGCCCGTGTGCTTAGTGCTGACACAAGTGGACCATGGCTGTATTTCATTGAGCCAGCCTCAGCACCGTACCATAAGTGATCGAAGCAAATGACGCTGACGGCTATGAGTAGCAATTTCAGTTGCAGCGAAAGCTAATAAAAGAAGAAAATATGTTCCGATGTTAACAAAATATCTAAAACATAAATATATAAAGGATGTTGACTAATTAAAAAAGTCAGCACGTTCATATGTTCATATAGCCCTTAATCTAATTTACAATATTCACGATAAGGCCTTTTGGTTTTCTGTCTACCATCAACTGTCTATCTGTGCCCGCCGTTATTCGCAAAGCGTTCGCTGAGTTTCATTCTTCCAGTCTTGTATTTGCAGGTCATCCATCAATTGAAGCATGTTCGCGAATAACGTTGTAAACGACAAATTTCAAATAGTTGAGGAAACGAAAAAAATAGTTAAAATGTGGTAGATTGCATTTTTTATTAATTGTTTTTTATATTTAAGTGAAAAACAACATTTCTCACCTTATTCTCTAAAAAAAAATATATATAAACTCAAAACACAACTACAAATACGTTCATAAGATTTTCAAAATGGAAAAACGTTTTATATCCAAAATAAAATGGATGTTAACACGTTCTTCCACTACGCATAACTTATAGTGCAATGGCGTTTAAAACGTTTTTCCATAAACATTTTGCGAAGATAAAGAAAGTTTTAATATTTTCAAAAAGAATCAAGTTTTATTTCAACAAAAAAGTTAACAAAGCGATTAGTTTTTTCTTTTTAACCAACAAGACGTAACTTTTTTCTCTTCTTACAAATATACATAAGTAAATGATATTTAATTTTTACATAAGGAGCTACGAAATGTATTTAAAGTCTTATGTGTGATAAATTTATTTATTGCAAGTTCTTATAAAACTCTGCATAATTTTCTGGCAAATAGGACGCCATTGCAAGAAGATCCTTTTTTTTCTCAGAGCTTAATTCAATTGGACCATTTCTAAGCACCGGTAAAGTGTTATTAGATAAATTTTTTTTTGGTCGAATAGTGTAGCATGACCAGGATTGAGTAATGCTATGATTTTTGCACATTCTAAGGGTGTTTGGACCATCTCTTGTAAATTGAAGCCATCGAGCATCCGTAATTTTGCACATAGAATTTCTAGTTAAATTTTTGTTTCGAAACTCAAAGTTTTTAAATTCATCTGAAACCATTTGATGTACATGAAATGGATTCGAAGTTCTTACTGACTCAATCACATGGCACACATCTTCTGGGGTATATAATTGAGCTGTTTTTTTTTTGTTTTTCAATTAGCGCAAAATCGCGATCACAGGGGAGAAAACTGTGTCCCGATGTTAAAAATTTTTGATTTATTTCAGAAAAGTATTTTGGTAAGAGACTGTGGCACAAAGCGATTATTGTCCAGTTGTTGTTCTGCCCAACGAACCTATCTGACCATATTATCAATTTTCTAACTCCATCATTTTCTAAAATACTTTATTTTGAGGAAATGTGTTTCAAAATACACGATGCGATTTCTGCAGATCCTCTTTTTGCAACTGTTTCATGCCATGTATACATATGCACTGCATTGTCTGACATATTATGAATAGCAAAGTTATAATTTTAATACTGCCGCTGATAAAAGACATCGGAGTGTGTCAGGTTTGGTGTGAAAATCACTTGCTGCATGTCGACACAAATGACTACAGTACTGTGTGAATTTTTGGCGGTGTTGGTATCATTTTTAAGCTGTAAGTAAGCTTTTTCTGCCTTCTCGTGATGAGCTGCAGCTAAGTTTTGTATACTTTCGAATCGTTCTGTATTCGCGGCAGCAACCATTTCAATAAAATACTTATCGCAAACCTTACACGTATCACTTCTCGGGTAACCAAATCGTAGCTTATATTCCGTATGAAAAATATGCTTGTATGTGTCATAAGAAATTGCAGTATCAGGGTATTTAACTTTGTATAAGATATGCATTTTTTTAATACTTAAATCAGGGCTTAAACAATTTTTCTCTGATGTAGAACGACTATAGTGGCTTTCTTGGCTAGGAAAGCTTGCTATGTGTTCCATAACACACATTTTCTCCGCTTCAACGATTTTGTGTGGACGATTTTCATGTTTACCACGCTGATCAGTAACAAATTTTCCAAATTTTAATTTTTCAACCAAAATTTGTACTCTGCGTTGCGTTATCTGAATAAAAATATGAATAAGAAGTAGGTAATAAATAAATAAATAAAAACACTCAATACTTATTTACCTGGAATGTGTGACAAAACATATTTTTACACACTCTTTCTCTTTGACCGTTAGAAGACAACAAAAAATAGCAGATTCTGGTGTTTCGCCTAGAAGTTCCCTCATTAACTCTTCGTTTTTGAGGTTCACTCAATTCAATGTAGCAACTTAAAAATGAACATTGATCGTTGTAGTTTTTTTTATAAAAACTATCAAATAGCTCTTTTATATGTAATAAATTAAACTTATCACACTGAAAATTGCATCTGCAGCCACAAACCTATGTATAAAACACAACTCAAATATATAGTAGAAAATCTTGAACTTAAAACGTTTTTCCACTTTACCTGTTCAGGCGCGTTTTTAGCCGGCACTACTTTATTTTTTCTATTCACATATGATTGCCCACTATTTCTTAATCTTTTATTGTTTAGGTCTTTCCAATTTTCTATATTTATTTTTCTTTTTGACCCTCTGTCTTATTAAGAACACATGAATATTCATTTCTTGACATTTTGCACAGATAACATAAATAACATGTAACGTTCTTCCACTGACTGCTTGCATTAGAGAGCATTTCGAGTGGGAATGCCTGCAGTAATTTGCTCAAATTTTTTTTTACAGACAGAAGAGAGTAATTATAACTGTAAAATGCAAAAAAAACAGTTTTGAAAAAATTGTCGTTTACAACGTTATTCGCGAACATGCTTCAATTATGCTTGATGGCATTTAGTTCCGTTCGGTCACATCGTTTGCCCAGTCCCACTTGTATAATTTTTTATGTGTACAAAAACTCCACAATATAGATAAGTCGATAACATAGGAATCGGCCAAAACTAATTATGTAAATCATAGAAGTTTCGAGTAAACACGGTTTAAGGAACACTTTTTGATCATTTTTTAAATTCCTTATTTAAGAGGTTTTTACAACAGCCATGATTTTATACACGAGCGCACTAGTACCCAGGTTATTATAACTTTGTTTACCTAAATGTTGTTTATAGCAGCATAAACTAACCGACATATTCAAAATGAAAAATTAATTCAGTTAAGCCATGTCTGTCCATCCATCCATCTGGGCATCAGATAACTCGAGTAATTATTGAGATTTATCAACGACGCTTGGTGTGCTCAATGCCCTCGACCAGTGACGTAGACAGATAGGGGCAGAGGGGATCGAGGCATCTTTTTGGCAAGAAAGATTCTTGGATAGATTTCGCGGCTGACATTATTGGTAATTTTGTTGTTAGTTCCAAGAAAAGTCCTCTACTTTTTCAAAATTGTATCTGTGAAGAGTGAGTCAAGATTCGAAAGCGTTGACTGTTTATTTGATGTCGGAAGGAACCTCGTTTTCCCCCGATCAAATCCAGGCCCAGTATTTGTGCTTTGACAGCCGCCTGAAAAACAGCTGCGGTGGCACCGAATTCGTTGTCCTTTGCAAAAACCAAGTGAAACCACGCAGCGCAATACAACCGTTATCAAGAGTGCTTATGGAAAGACAGCTAAAGAATGACAGGACTGGCTGGTCCGATCCAGCAACCATCAATAGGAAAGTAACGCACGCCTTCGTTCGTGCGCAAGGTGTGTGTCTCAGTAGGTCAACTCCAAACAAGACAACACCCAACCGCCAGTAGGCGATAGAGAGTACGAATTAGATTAAGTAATTAATGGCAATAAAGATTAATAAAGTCCTAGAAAAGTGATCTAAAAAATTGTAGAAGAAATTTAATAACGTATGAAACGTTAATTATAGAACCTTACGGAAATTTAATTATGTATATTCAAACAAAATTGGGATTTCTAATGACTAATAAAATATTTACTAATACTTTATAAGTACGGCCTTGTACAGCCAAAAACTTGCTGCGGTTCACCACTTTCGGGGGCATCTCCAGCTTATAATAAATAAAACTCTACGATTCGCCACCAAAGGGACCCTCCAGAGATTTTTAAATTACCAACAAGGTAACTAAGGCTTGTACATCCAATAAAATAATAAAAAGGAAAAGAGCCGCGATTCACCACCTAACGGGGGACCCTACGGTTCTTAATAACAGTGGTCTAACTATACGATTCACCACCCCAGAGTATAAAAATATAATAAGTACAAGTAATGTAGAACCCCAACAACATTGTCGCATATTCCATACCCCCTCCCTAATCCGTTCCTTTATCCTCTAGCAAATTTAGCATGGACCAATTTATAAGTATTATTACCAATGACTAATTTATTAAAACAGGAAAGTCGAAATTTAGTACAAGCAGCTCTCAACCCCAACGCAAACTTTACCAAAATTACGGACGTAGTAAGATGCCCACGTGAATTTTCAGGCAATCTGGGAGAGTTTAACTCCGTTGATCGGATCTTGCAAATCTACGAAAGCCAAAGAGAAACTTCCAAATACTGCGGGATTCTCAATGTTATAAGAAACAAAGTTGTGGACAACGCCGACATAGCCCTCGAGTCATATAACATACCATATATACGCTTGAGTACCAAATGACTTCGATTGTGCAGTGCAACCTCACAATCTACGAGTTCTATCAGCGTGTATATTCCCACCTCTCGCTTTTTTTAAAATAATTTTGGATGCATCGAATTCGGAGTAGAATCCATGCTTTGTTAACTCGCACTTACCGAGACAAAGCCCTCATCACCTTCATTCGAGGACTAAATGGTGACTTGCCAAGGCTTCTTGACATGAGGGAACCAGTAGACCTCCCTCAGGTTCTCCACTTGTACCTTAAGTTGGAAAACCAGGACCATCGTTCACACTACGCGCTGAAAAATATTGGTCAAGGGAAGAAAACCCAAGATTTTCGACCACCTCTTCCACCAAGAGAGATAAGCAGCGTATTTTACTCACAGTTGGCACACAGACCGTATGCACCTCCACAATGTAATCCACAAAACTTTATGCCTCAGCAGCGGTCACAACCATATTTTAATTATAACAATTCGCCAAACTACACGCCACCAGTTCAACACCCTGTTAAACCACATCTTCCACGACCAGAGCCAATGGATGTCGACCGTTCCTTGCATTCAAGAGCAGTGAATTACATGAATAGGCCAAAAATTAACCTGTGAAAAGGCTATACAATTTTTCGCAGCATATACCATTGAAACAACATAGGAATTTTCACATTGAAGCTGGCAGTCACGAAGGCTAACGCTACCTAGAGAGCCAACAAGACCAATATTATCCGCCAGGCCCTCAAGGTTGGGCCCCAACGCCAGATGAGTATGCTGCAGCAATATACAAAGAAGAATGCGAAAAATTAGTTCAGGAATACTTTGAACAAAATTAATTGTACGGTGTTAACGACCACAACGTGCAGTTCTTCGATGCCATATGTAGAATGTAAATAGAACGAAGAACGGTATTGATACCGGTTCAAGCAAGAACTGCGTTCAACAAAATTAAAAAACAAGGTCTGACTGGACAAAGGCGAATGTCTTATTATATCACCCACAGGCATAAAAGCCAATCCTTCTAATGTAAAGGCTATTCAAGAATTTCCGAGCCCAAAAACACTGAAAAACTTGGGGTCTTGAGGTCAGGCTACTATCGACGCTTCATCAGATATAACGCCAAATTAGCGAAACCTTTGACCTCGCTATTTAAATGCGAAGATGGATGCGTGTCAAAAATTGCCTCAAGCAAAAATCTTGTTGTGTTTGATCGAAATGCCTTGGCATTAGTGTCAAAAAAAGTTGTATTATTATACCCAAATTACAAACAGGAGTCCTTGAGCAAGAAGTTATGCCAATTACATTTGTTCGATCGCTAAATGAAACTGAAGAGAGCTACGCCGCAAATGAAAAGGAAACGCTGGCAATTATCTGGGCCTTCACTAAGAAACTATTTGTATAGAGCAGCAAAAGTGATAATTTTTACCGATCCTCAGCCACTCTCTTTTGCGTTGAGCAACAAAAATCATAAAGGAAAAATGAAGAGACGGAAGTGTTTCCTAGAAGAATACAACAACTATGAGTTAAATTACAAACCAGGTAGAACAAACGTCGTAGCAGATACACCCTCAGACCTCCATAGACCAATATTAACACTCTCTCAACCACTGTCCATAGCGCTGAAAGTTCTGCTCATGACCTCATCCAAGTCACTAAAGCACCAATAAATGCTCTCAAAAATCAGTTATTAATCTTGTTCGGCAATGAAGGTAATTACACGTTTCCAATACCATTTCCTAGTTTTCACAGACACACCTTTACAAAACAAAACTACTTTACGCAGGACATTATTTTTTATGTGACGGAGACCTTTGGCAAGATAGCTAACGAAATATCCCATCCTAAAACACGAAACTATCCAAAGTTTTGATATCCTAAGTACATTAAAACCTTTTTGCGAAAACAGGAGATAAAACAAATCGCAATATTAGAGATCGTTTAGAAATATATAGCTGGATCACCTTACCATGATAACTTAAATATGATAAATAATTTAAATGAGAACATCAATAATCAAATAATAATAAATAAACTTTTCGAGAAATAAATAAGATGTTAAACATTATAAGAAAGAGCGAGAGTTTGAAACAGAAGTCCTCATAAATTTGCAAAATAGGATAAGACTAATTAAGGGAGAATTATTTGATATACGATATGGCGTATAATGGGCTATTGTAATAAATTCCGTAATGCTAAATAAAGAGTAAATAAAGTATTGTAACGAGCGTAAGAATCGCGACCTACAGGCTCAATTGGCAATAATAATACAATCACAGCATGATACCTGGTCAAATAAGCTGCCTGTAATACGTTTTGCGATGAATAGCGCGAAGTGTCAGACTACTGGGTATACTGCAGCTTTTCTCAACTTTGGAAGAGAACTTTGCACCTTGGATGTAAAAGAGGACATTTTAGAAAATTAAGACAACACCTCTTTCAATGCTAACATTCTTGAATTCATTTTATTGTCGCTTATGTAATTGTAACAAAAGAAATTTATATGTATTTAAAGGAATTTGAAAATTAATTAATTAAACTGTTGCTTCGCTTCACGCCGAGTAATTCTACCAACTGCTTTCTTCTCGTTCGTCTCTATCGGGTTGCCGATCACTCTTCGTTAGGGCCGCATTTTAATGTATTTTGCAAAGGTAACGCAGAATTGTATTTTATTGTCTTTTATTCGGCCAATCCTGATTATTGGAGGCGCCCCCGTCTCCGTCGCTTTCGTCGCCAAACCCATCGAAATTCGGTAACTGGCACCACGGCTTAAGCTTATCTGACGCAAAAATCGATGTGTAATGCCTCTGCTTACGTTTTGACCCTGGCAAATCTTCAATAAGATATCGGTCGTTACCAATTACCTTCGTTATTATGAATGGCCCTTTAAAGAGTGGTTCCAATTTACGAGAACCGCCCGTACTTGCCGGTTCATTATGCGCAACAACCAGATCGCCAATATCATATTGAGTTGGCTTTCGATGTTTGTCGTCGAACGTCTTTTTCGCCTTCTCTCGCTGTAAATTTACCCGTTGAGCTGCACATGTTTGAATTTCTTTAATTTCGTCGTCGTTAAGGACTTCGTCTCGATGTAATGCCAAAATAAGGTTGTTTTGAAGGATGTCTCGTGGTTTGAAGCTAAGGAGAAGTTCTTGTGGTGTACGCTGCGTCGTTTTGTTCTTCGTTGTATTAATCGCCCATTGTATACCCCTTAGTTGATCGTCCCAATTTTTGTCATCGCTGGTTGACGGAAGTAGCTTACTCAAAATGGTTCTGTTGGTACGCTCAACATGCCCATTTGCTCGCGGTGTTCGCACAGCATTTAAAATGTGCTTTACGTTGTTCACGCTACAATACTGCTTGAAATCATGTGAAGTGAACGCGGTTCCGCGATCAGTTATTATACGCGCCGGAACTCCGAAATAGCTGCTTACCTCGTTTAAGAGTAATATTACGTGTCGTGTCGCTGTACTTCTAACGGCTCGTGCTACCGTGAATTTGGTAAAAGCGTCTACCAAAACTATTATATGCTCATTATGTTTCTTACTGCGGGGAAAGGGACCAAGGTGATCAAGATGTACTGTCTTGAACGGTACAGGCTCTATTTCATCAAAGTGATACTCTCCCTCCGTCTTGCCGCCTTGCTGTTTATTATACGCGCATTCTATACAAGATTTTATATATGACTTGATGAAGTTACGCATACGGGGAAACCAAAAGTACTTCTGCGCCTCTTCGAGTGTTTTTTCGGTGCTAAGATGCTTAATTTTCTCATGTATATTTTGAATAATTCTGTACCGCATAGTCTTTGGCACAACCCATAACTTTTTACCTTTCTCTTTACGGTAAAGTCGACCATCTTCAATTTTGTATTCTTCACCTGCAATTCTGTCACCACGCGATAGTTTCTCAATAATGTCGCGTATTTTAGGATCTTTAAGCTGCATACTGTATACCCAGTCACCTATGTCTAGAGATGTCTTTTCAATTTTTAGGGAAGCAGTATCTACATCTTAGCTGTCTTCGTACGGCATTCGACTAAGAAAATCAACATGTTCCATGCGTTGGCCTGGTCGATGCTCTAACTTAACCAAAAAATCTTGGATTCGTAACCACCAACGTGCAATTCTGGGTATGAGCTCTCTTTTATGCATTGCTGCAGTTACTGCATTGCAGTCCGTCACAACCGTAATTTCTTTACCTTGCACATAATATCGGAATCTTTCTAAACTGCCTACAACCGCTAACGTCTCAAGCTCGTAGCTATGGAATTTTCGTTCGCTATCTGTTGTTGACCTACTATAATAAGCGACAGGTTTCCAGTCACCTCCATCTCGCTGCAAAAGTACCCCTGCGATGCCGACAGAGCTGGCATCCATGTGAATCTGATGGTCTGCCTCAACCCTGTACCCTGTCATAACCGGTTTTGTCGTTAGAGCTCGCTTCAATGCATGAAAAGCTTCTTCTTGTTGATCAGCCCACTCGAATACTTGTTCTTTACGCAATAGTCTACGTAGAGGTTCACTTATTATCGAGCAACCGGGAACGAACCTTCTGAAATAGCCACTAAGCCCATCCGTCGTCGATTTAGGAGTTGAAAAATTATCTACCGCTGCCGTTTTTACGCTGCCGGGACTTATGCCATCTGGGTGGAGTTGATGTCCCAAAAACTCAATTGATTGCTTAAAAAACTCGCATTTATTTAAATTTAGTGTTAGATTCATTTTGAGTAAGGCCTGGAGAACACGCGTTAACTTTTCGTTCATCTCACCCAAATCAGTACTTCCCACCAATATGTCATCCATATAATGGATCATATCGCCAGGTTGAGTTAGTTCTTTGATATTCTGCATTAGGCGTTGGAATACTACTGGCGCATTCCGCAACCCGAACGGCATCCGCTTAAATTGGAATAAGCCGTCTTGGAATAAGCCGTCGGTTGTTATAAAAGCGGTATATTTACGACACCCTTCTTCGATTGGCACTTGATAGTAACCACTGTTCATGTCTAAAACTGAAAAATATTTAAATTTCATGGCCTCGCTCAACCTTTCTTCAATATTCGGAGTGGGGTAAATTTCTTTCTCGGTGTACTGGTTTAATCGTCGATAATCAACGCAAAGACGTTCACCACCTGTTTTCTTTTTAACTAGTATAATTGGACTTGCGTATTCTGATTCGGATTTTTCAATTATGTCGCAAGCCAGGAGTTCGTCAATCATCTCTGCCATTATATGTTTTTTTGGTTCCGGTACTCTATAGGGTTTTTGTGCTATTGGAACTTTAGTTGTCAATTCGATCTTCATTTCTATTGCATTTGTTAATCCGATGTCTTTAAGCTTTTCAGCGAAAACGTCTGTATACTTTCCCAACAATCTCTGCAAGTCATCTTTAACATTGGCATCGTGAAGACTACATACAATATCGCCCGAATTAATAGATGCATATTGAGATTCTACCTTAACCACCTGCGAGGAAAACGTCAAGTTGTCGCTTTTTATTTCTGCGACTACGCTTTCATTTTCAAATACATCCTGCCCCAAAAGAATATCCGTCGTCAGCATATGGTCGTCAACAATTAAAAGGTTTACATTAAAAGCAAGGTCATCAATTACTATATCGGCTTCTATCTTTTCTGTTAGCATGTATTTACCACCGCAGATACCTTTAATTTCCATTGAGCACTGATGTCGTCTCGTATTCATATTATCTACTACTGAACGTCTTATAAGGCTACACTCGCTACCAGTATCTACGAATGCTACCAATGACTTACCACTGAGAGTAATTATTTTCTCGCAAAAGTTCTTTAACGGTTGACACTGTGCGCGCTTAATGTTTGCTTTTTGCCCACAGTGCTCAGGCTCACCATTACCATGGAATTTGT